>PVKZ01002818.1:0-184857 GCA_004027375.1 Macroglossus sobrinus | reverse complement strand
CCTTCCTTCCTTCCTTCCTTCCTTCCTTCCTTCCTTCCTTCCTTCCTTCTTTCCTCCCTTCCTTCACCAGGGTGGGTTAACAGAGTAGCTCTTGTCACTCAGAGGCAGACCCTGAATCAAGGATTCAAGTACAAGTGATTCATTAAGGAAAGGGTCCAAGCTAAACCGATAAAGGATGCAGAAATTAGAATAGAGAAAGGGATGAAACCAACCAAGAAGCAGTTGCAGTGAAGCTCCAAATTCATCTGGAACCCATGACCAGCTCTGGATAAAAACTCATCTCTAGCCCTTGAGGCAAAGGCACTACTACTACATTTTGTACTCTCCCACCATCTCTGGCAGCAGCATCAGGGTGAGGGGTGACACGCCCAGACACTTACAGCTTTAAGAATAGGGTCCAGCATCCAAGGGCACTTCTCTGAAAGTCAAAAAAGCTGGAACTATTCCACAATTCCCAGTCCGATGCTTTTGTTCAGCCCTTGTGTTCGCGCTGGTGTCTGGAGTCCCCAGAATGTTAACATATATTGCAGGACTGATGATTATAATAAAATAGAAAAAGCTTATGGGCCAACAGAGCATCTTTCATCACCCCACACCGTTTCTCTTCCCTTTGCCAAGGATGTGATGCTTGCCTTAAAGCAGAAAAACCTGATGCTCATCCATTGGCATATAAATTTTCCTTTTATTCTTTGTTCAGTCTAGCTCTAGCTCATTTTTAAAAGAGATTCCTGCTGATTCCCCATAACCTTCTTGCATTTAGTCTTTTATGACTGTGATGGGGACCTGCATCTTCCTCTGGTCTGGAGAAATTCTTCAAGTTGGAATTGTCACAAGCAAAATGCACCAGACGACTGAGGAGGTGATTTTATTCAGACTATTGAAATAGGGAGGACACTCATTAATGAGACTGTCTCAATACAAAGGAAGGGGATCTGGAAGTTTATAGAGGCAGGTAGGCAAGGAAGCCATTTACATGTCTCATAGAAATCACGAAAAAAAGATGGAGACTCTGCTCTGAGTCACGGAGGAAAGTGGAGGTGGATCTTACCTTGGAATACGCAGGAGCAAGGTGGTCCTTTATGGGCAGCCATTTTCCTGGAAAACAAAAGGGTGAGGGTGTGTCATGAGCACCACTGTTTTCTGTGGAGTACAAGGCTCAGGGAAAGTCAGACACTGTCAGGATTTTCATAAACATGATGCGGAAATTAGGCCCCGAAAGTTGGAAATGATTCCAAAAATGCTTGAAGGGACTTTTGCCACGGATAGTGAAGCAAGAAAATATTAACATCTAAACCTCAAAACCACTGCTAAACTTCGAAGAAAGGAGATCCCTGTAATCCATCCAGAGTGAGCTAGAACTCCCTCCTTTGGGAAGAGCTGGAGTCATCGCTTGATTTTTTTTTTTCCCCTGGAGACTCTTGCCTTTTGCATAAGGATGACCTCCCCAGGGGTCAACAGCTTTGGGTTTAGCCTTTTATGGGCCCAACTGGGAGCTATGAAAGGCCATGGCTCAAGGGAGAGAAGTGCAGGGCAGTCAGAGAGAAACCACCTATGAAAGGCCGAGGGTGGCCATGATGCAAAACTACCATGAGCTGGAGTTAAGCTGCCATGAACTTGGACTCTGGCTTCCTAAGCAGAAGCCTTGACCTCTTACGTATGGCAGGTCAGTTACCTCTTACAACTACGGCAATCTAAGGAGGACAGTGTCTGAGCCATTGGTAGAGGAGAATCCGAGGAAAGAAACTCAACCTAACTCAGTATAACAGGGGACACGGCCACCTGTCTACTTGCTAGGCAGTAGGTGCAGCCGACTTGCATCTCCAGGCTGGTCTTCATCTTCCTGTCACTGGTCCTCCCTCTAATTACAGGCGCTTTCTCTTGGCCCTTTAAGACCACAAACTTAGCTTCTTAGTTACAGCAGCACATATTTGTAGAGGATTCCAGAGTTTTCCCCAGCCTTTCATCACTTTGATCCTCATAGCAAGGGAGAGATGTCTATTCCATTCTGTCTATTTTGAATAAAGAAGCCAGGAATGGTGAGTGACTTGCCCGGTGTCACACAGCTGGTGAGTCACTGAGCTAGAGAAATCCAGGTCTCCCGGGTGACATTCCTGAGGTTATTTTCTCTTCTTTGCCATGTTCCTCCCTTGACTTATTTGCGTTAATAAGCGGGGCTTGGAGACAGAAACAATTTTTTCTCTACACGTGGACTTCAGCTACTCCTCCAGGCATGTATTCTATGTCCCCCAATTATTTCACCTCTGGGAACAAAGAAGATGCCACTGAATTCGTCTAGCCAAGAATGATGCCCTTATCTGGAAAAAATGCTGCCCACGGAGAAAATTCCTTTCCATTTTCCCCAAGAGTTAAAGAGAAAAAAATATATATTTTAATTTGTTTTCATTTAAATAGCCATGAGAATAGGGAACTCAAGACAACCAATCGGTTCTTTGCTAGTGGAATTTTCCTAGTAAGGAGAAAGAGTATTCAGACCCAAAATGTATACATTTCTTCCAAAATGTCATTCAATATCTATCTCTTTCCCAGAGAGCGACAAACGCTCCATGTTCCTGTCAAAATGCCAGCTTTCAGCACCAGCCTTAATAAAAGCCAGATCCAAAATCCAACAGAGAAATTGCAACTTTGCCAGCAAAAAGTTTATCATTCCATTTTATTTTAAGATACCAGGCTCGCTTTTTTTAAATTTATTTACTGTTTTCTCTTTTTCATTAAAAGAAAATCATCAGTTTCTTACTTTCAGCTGAAATTCTTTCCTGAGAATTTTTTACTAATATCATTTTTTCTTTCCTAAAATATGATTTCTGGAATGTTTCAAAAGTAACTTGATGAAAAGAATACCCACACATACGTCACTCTCAATTCCAATTTAGCTAAAGCTGTTAGTTAACAGTAGGGCACTAAATACTAAATAGTACGTAAAAATAGACAAAGAGTTGTAATTACTTATTTTTTATTTGAGATGGAGATCCATTTTTCCCCTGAATTTTCTTTCATCTTCTTCACCACCACCCCCACTTCCACCAAGCGGGGAAGGAGAGCTTCTAGTCCTATAATAGTGCCAGGTCATGCTATAAACAGTTACCGATACTAGTAAGACAAAGATCTATCCATCGTGTATTTGTACCTGCCTGAAGAAGCTCTGAGCATTACAGCAGTGAGACTCACCGGCCTGAATCCTAGATGGGGCATGAGGATTAAGTGAGGGCCCTGCAGGGGTGTGGATACAAAAGAAAGGAGGTGAGAGATTAGGGGGAAAGGGACTTCTGGAGAGGAGTTGTTGGGGGTACCCATGTCCTAAGTGCGTTACACAAATTATCCCATTTAACCTCACAAAAAACATACTGAGATTATTGAGATGGGTGTTAATATTATCTCTGTTTTGCCGATGAGAAAACTGAGAGTGATCAAAGGTAAGTGACTTGCCGAAGTCATCCAGCTGTAAGTTGTGAATGACAGAGCCAGGAATCCAACCTGGATAATCCGACTGGATCCCGAGTGCAAGCTCTGAAGAGTCCAGAATGCTCCAGAACCTTCTGTGCCACACTGCATTCTCACTCAGAAACACCCTGTCTCTCCCTGTCCTGGGGCAGCCCTCCTAGCCCCGTCAGGGTTCAGGAAATCCACATGCTCTGGGGAGAGGGGCGAGCTCTGGTGGGGGTGTTCCACCTGTCCTCCTTCCCCCGTCAGAAGCCAGCTGACTGCCGTTTCTGGGAGCATGGAGACAGCAGCTCTCCCTGTGGCTCTTTTTGGTCACCGGGGCCTGCTGTCCCATTTCTTGGCAATTCCGCATCTTCATGGCATCCAAGAGTTAATTGCTTAACACCAGAAATTCTGCAGCTGTTACCACAGTACCTCCCACCATCATCCAAGACCCACACAGCAATCCGGGCCCCCAAATACCTCCCACCTGGTCCAGTCTGTAGTTCCTTCAACCCAGCCTCAAAATCACTCTTTGGCCTCCTTTCTACCAAATGCTGTCCTATCTAGTGCTAAAAACTAGGGGGAAAGGGACTTCTGGAGAGGATTTGTTGGGGGTACCCATGTACCAGGCACTGTCCCAAGCATCACATGCTTATGACCTCTGGGCCAGGAGCCAGGTCCACAGTGTATAAGCACAGTCTCATTCAGTGCCCCCAGCCACTTTTGATGTGGGGACTGTCACTATCCTCCTTTACAGAGGGGAAGCGTCAGAAGGTAAGTGACAGAGCAAGCATCTGACCCCAGGGGCGTCAGACTCCAGAATCCACTTTCTTACCATTGTGTTAAATGATCTATCAGGGATGTCAGAAACAATAAGAGGAATGAAACAGCCTTGGGATTTTGGAGAAGAGAAAAAAAAAATCACAAAATTAGTACAACTCTGCTGCAAGTAAGCTACACAAGGGCCTTACTTGTCTCAGACACCTAGGACAGAATTCGGCACGTAGTAAGTGCTCAATAAAGAGTTTTGAAGGCATGGTTTGTAGACTCGGTTCATTCATTCTTTCAACAAACATATACCATGTATCAGGCCCTGGGCTAGGAGCTGGGGTTACAAAGATGAACGGGGCATGTTTTCATCCCATGAGAAGTTCAGGGTCCAATGTAGAAGACAGGCACAAGCTTCCCCAAACAAGCTAAACTAGATGGCAACCCAGAGAGATGTACATAGCAAATACGTACCAGCACACTGGGATCCTGGCAGTAACAACAGGACACGCCTCTCATTCAAGCTCTGACAACAAAGGTTGTCACCCGCCCTGGAGAAGTTTATCCTTCCTTTCCTCGGAACAAAGAGAGACTCCAGGAATTCTGAATGTGCGGGATCCCGCATCCCAGGCTCCCGCACCAGTCCATCTGTACGGCGAATGGCTGCGTGCGCCGGACTTAATGAATCTGGTACATTGCTGTTTACAGGCAGCCAAGAATTATTCCAGGGCTGCAGAAGGCGGCAGCTGATAAACAGCCCGGGCTTCCCAGACTGTGATCATATGTCAGGGCTTTGCCACCTTACAAATTACATAAGAATGGGTAAATTAGCATAGATGAGGAATAGAGGCCAGTGAGCTCTGGGTCTTTCTTTTCAAGCACCTGCACAGGAAGAAAGAGACTAGGCAACAGGCTATCAACTCCCAAAATACGGAGAAAGGTGGTGGGGGAGGGAACCCCCACTTTACAAACTGCTGGAGTGGGGAGATGCTTGCTACGTTGGTGGGGAGGGGGCAAAAGACATACTCACTGGTGTGGAGGGTCCCATCACGGCCTTTATTATTAGCCTTGGACTCAGACACCCCTCTACTCAGATGCCCATTCACTCATCTGTTCCCCATGTAGTTATGTCTCTGAGTGTCTCTTGTGTCCCATACACTGTTCTCTATGCCAGGGACACAGTCTTTGGGAACTTGCATTCTGTTGGGGAAGGCAGGCAATAAAAATAAAAATAAACAATAGCAAGACCAATAGGCAGTGAAATGCACCACGTAGTCAATTACACATAACATTGTATGGTGCCAGGTGGGTCCTAGACTTACAGAGTGGAGGGGATCACATGGTAAATTATATAAACGTCTAACCACTGGGCTGTACACCTGAAACTAACAATATTGAATGTCAACTGTCATTGGAAAATAAAAAATATTTTAAATGTAAAAATAATAAAGAGGATGATGTGATGGGGAACACGGGAATAGACTGGGGTACCACTCCAGCTAGGGGGCCAAAGGAGGGCTCTCTGAGGAAGTGACTCGGGAGCTGAGAGGTTGCTCTCCAGACCTGCACTGTCTGGCTGCATGTGGCCCCTGAGCAATTGAAGTACGGCCAGTCCAAATTAGGTCGCCATTAGTGCAGAATCCACATGGGCTTTCAAAGACTGAGCATGGAGGAAAGCACGTAAAGTGTCTCAGCAATAGTTCTTTAATACTGATCAGATGTTGAGGTGATAGTTGGGATAACTGGGGTTAAATAAAATACATTGCTAAAATTAATTTCTTTTCTTTTTTTAATGTGGCCATGACAAAATTTAAAATTGCTTACGTAGCATGCATTTGTGGGTCACGTTATCTTTCCACTGGACAGAGCCGCTCCAGACAGAAAGAAAAACAAACGCAAAGGTTCCAAGCATTAGGGCTACAGAAAGTGACGTGTCCAGGAGATGTGGCTTGTGGCTGTGTGAACCTGGCAGGGTGCTAATGGCCTTTTCTTCTGAAAGGAATGAGTGAACCTCCATTGATGGTCCTCATGGCCATGGATGCCCCTCTCCCTCTGGAGAATCTGAGTGTCTTAAATAACCCAGGGGGTCTTTCAGGGACATCGTCCCATGTCCCCCTCAGCTGATGGGGGACAGGTGTGTTCCCTTCGTCCACCCCAGCTCCCAGCTGCCAGGAACAGACCTGTGCCGACTCCCCGGGCCCCGGCTCCAATACCAGCATCCCCTTTTTCCAGCTGTCATGGCTCTTTCTAGGTGTGAGCTCACTGAATGAGACAAAAGCCAATTTCCCTCATGCAAACTTGGGAGATTTTACTGTTGCATCGGTGTCTAGCTGGGAATTGGAATGAGTTTGTCCAGCCTCGCTTGAAATTGGCTGCTGGGACCCAGCTGATAGATGGGAAAAAGGATAGTTCCATGGAGAGACCTCGGGAGGCTCTATCTCCAAAAGGCGCGGAGGCCGGGACAGGGGACGGCAGCCTTCCACGTTCACCTTTGGGCTCAGAACGCTCACGAGGTCTCCCCTTCTTATCTGCTGGAGAGCTTTTGGTGATCGTGCAGTGGGTAAAGTGGGGATTATAACAACAGCTGACGGGGTTGTGATCAGTGGTGAAGGAGGCGATTGAAGGTGCTTAGAGAACAACTAGCACCCAATCATTGTATTTTTATTTGATTTGCTCACTATCTGCTTCATTTCCTCAGGGGTGGGAGCAAAGGGAAACCCACAGGTTTTGTCCTTAGCATCACAGGCCCTCGGGGCTGAAGATAACTCTGAGGGTTCTGCCCCAAACCCCAATATTAAGAGCTGCCAGGCTCCAAAGAACCTTCCTTCTGTGGGGAGAACACTTGCTCTTGTGCTTTACAGGCGTTTTCTATTTATATCTCCCTTTGACAGAAGGGGAAACTAAGTCTCAGAGATCGTACCTTTTGACAAGTTCCAGTGAAGAACAAACTGGAAGAACCAGGGCTCCAAAGCAAGCATCCTACACATTCGCTTTTTACCTCCCTGAATCTCCCCAGAACAGCAGTTTGCCCTCTGCTTAGAACCTCCTGTTATGGCAAACTCAGACCTCACAAGACATTTATTAATCTACATTTACTGGGTAGGGCTGGATGCCCATGTGGTTCCAAGGGCTCCTGCACACGAATTCAGATTTCACACGTGGGAGACAGGTGCTACTACTGCCCCACTTCCCAGGTGAGGTATCGGGTTCCCTGACTTGTCCACAAGCTGCTAAGTGACAGATCAGGACCTGCTGTAACAAACGGCAAAGCCCAGAGCATAACCACTGCTGCCTCTTCTTAGGAAGTGCACGGCGTGTATGCCCACAGGGGTCCACGAGAGCCCAGGGGTCACTCCAGCATGCTCAGCCCTGGACCCAGTGGCCATGGTGACTGGACATCTCCATCTGTCCCACACAGCAGAGGCCACCTCCGATGCCCGGGGAGGCATGCTTCCTACAGCTCTCATCCAACAGATGCCTCAGACCCTCTGTAGACAAGACAAACCCCAGCCCAGAACAAAAGCTGTCTGCGAATGATCCATCAGCATTCTTAGGCAGGCCGGGCTGCTCCATTCGCGATCGCCTCCTACCGCATGTGATAAGCTGTGACGTATGGTGTTCATTTACTCCTCCGTTCCCGCAGAAATATGGCGGGCACAATCAATTTCCCTGTTTGTTCTCTGACCCACTGTTCCTGGGTTAAGTAGCCTGCTTTGTCTACATTTGTCAGTTGATACAAGCTTCTCCCTGCCATAGGCACCACTATTGATGAACGTCGTCGGAATATGGAGCCTTGAATAATGTATAAAGGATTCGACATGCAAAGTCTCCCTAGGAAGGGGAGGGCTGGGTGGGGTAGGGAGATGGAGTGTTATATGTTTTCTCTGTTGGAGCGCCTTCATTTACAAAGCATATTTGTCAAGTCTTTTGCTAAGAGTAATGCCGCGGAGCAGCCTCCCATCATTCTTGCTAATGGGACTGTCTGTGTGTTACAGTAAACAGCTATAACTCTTCTGCTGGAGCCATTGTGCGGCAGGCGGGGTTTTTTTTCGGCATCCAATTAAGGGCGTCTCCAATTTGCCAGCCGGGATCATGAGAGCTGTGACTCAGCCGTCAGGCAACCCCGGCCTAGTGGAGGCTTCCGGGAGTGGGGAGTGAGCTGGGAGGGCTGAGCTGCCTTTTCTCTCTGGACAAGGGAATCTGGAGCCCGGCTCTAATCCTGGACGAGCTCTGCGGTCCTTCAAAGGCCTCCACATCGTGCCTGCTAAGAATTCAAAGATGTCAGCCTCCTAGTCAAGGCTTTTCTCAGGCTCTTACAGAGATGGAATATAGGAGGTCTGGAACAAAGCGTTCCAGTCTCAGCTCAGCTTTGTACGAGTTGAGTGACCTTGGTAAAGTTACTTAACTTATCTGAACCTTAGTCTCACATGTGCAGGGTTCCCATAATGCATTGGGAAGAAAGAACGGTAACTGGATGCGTACAATACAGAGGACGCCTGCTGCAGCCACCACCACAGACCCCTCGAATGCTTAATTGTGTGTTAAGTGTCCTGCTAAGTGTTACTGATGCATTAACCCACTTATTCCTCAAAACCAGAGATAAGTGGTGTCTCATTCCTTTTATCAGATGAAAAAAGTAATGCACAGAAAGGCTTTAAAACGTTCCTTCGTTAATGGAGGTACATGTAAAATACAATAGAACCATAAGAGAAATAGTGTCCAAATGTAGGACGGATTTCCAGAAAGAATCATGTTAGATATGATTCATTTAAAAAAAAAAAGAAGAAGAAGAAGAAGAGATTTGCCAAGAAAAATAGTTAAGCCTTGGGAGTGGAAGCCGAGATAAGGGTATACAGACAACAGACACGAGTAAGTTTTAAGACACTCAGGCACAGGAGAGCACGCCTTATTTGGGGAACCACAGGTATCGCCACGTTGCCAATGCCTAATGCCCTAGGAAACGCCCTAGCTGAGGGCATCTCCCAACTTCTCCTTCCTTGGTCCCTTCAGCAATTTTACTGAGCACTTACTCTATACCTGGCTCTGAGCTGACAGATAATTAAGACTTGGCCCCTGCCTGCCAAGAGCTCCTAGTCTATCTGTGGGACCAACAGATTATCACAAGGGTGACACTGCAAATGCAGTGCTTGACGTATGCCTGGGGTTGGGGGAGAGAGGGAGGTATGGAGTGCAGGTGAGAAGCAGCTACATCAGGGCAACCCGCAGAATGTGGTACGTGTTCCGATGTGGAGCCCACCAGGAGTGAGCCAGGTGTTACCCACGGCTGAGGTCGAGAGGCTACAGAGGGAGAAGCAGCAGCAGAAAAGCACGCAGCCTGAACAACGGCATGCAGATGAGAAAGAGCCACCGTGGGCGGCAAGCCTCAGCTGGCACAACGGCCACCCTCCCCTTAGCCCTCATTCAGGTATCTGCCAACAAGGTGCTCAGGGAGCACAGTGTCAGCCCCGGGAAATTAATTATGACTTATCTGGATCGATACAGGTCACGTCATGCAGTGATTGGTTTAGGCAGGGGGTCCGGTGTTAGCAAATGGGGGAGCTTCTGGGGAAAATATTCTGCCCCTAAAAATGACAGAAACGAGGAAAAAGTTCCCTTCCTTCCTGTGGGGGACAGTCCCTGCAGTTGTCCAGGATTCTTACAATGAAGACCAGCTGGGAAAGAAAAGACCAGTCCCCTAAATAGAGCAGGACAGAAAGGTGGGAAGAAGCTGTGTCTTTGTTGAGGTCATAGTGCCTCCAAATGAACCACCCGAGAACTGCCCTCCTCGGGACGTGTTATCATGTGAGATATCAAAGACCTGTGTTGGTCTGAATCATCTCTTCCTTACAGCCCAAAGCGTCATGTCAATGAGAAATGACAGGCGACAACATGTGGCTAAAGCATCAGGAATGGTGGCCAGCAGGGGTGGGAAGGTTGGCATGGTCTGGTGAAAGTTCATACTATAAAGAAAAACTTTATTACAAGGTCAGTAGAGAGAGAGAGAGAGAGAGAGAGAGAGAGAGAGAGAGAGAGAGAGCAGGGAGTGTGGGGCTGCAGGAAATGAAGGTTTAATGTTTGTGTAAATTGAAAGAAGGAATCTACTTGGAAATGAGAAAAAGCAAGATTAAAATGGAAAACACAGCCCCAAAGCTATTAATACCCAACAGATCCAAATTGAAAAATAAAAGCGATGGGTGAACCATATAGTTCTCAAAATGAATTCGTGTCATAAACCATTAACATCAGCTCTACCTTATTACCTGTAATTCCAGAGAGAAGGGCTGCAGGCAGTGCGGGGCAGCTCTGCTCCTGGGCTGGCCCAGTTCCCTCCTCCTGTGACCACTTGCTCTGAGCATCCTCATTTCACCCCTCTCTCGGGCCCAGCGAGACCCCAAAATGCCCTTGTCCCAGGGAAGAGCGCAGGCACCAGCAAATGCTATTGCCAAAGACTCCAAAATGGTATAGTGATTGCGTATGTCTTTCCTCCCCTCTGTATCCTCCCAAAAGCCCTCCAAAATTGTCCTGCCCATGTTAAAGCACATTAGTGTTGATGAGAAATGTGTCAGCTCTGATCTACCTTTGGGTGACAGTCAGTAAATGTCACCGAAACCGGGGCCACATGCAGGGAAGGCGGGGGATGGTTTGGTCTATAACTATAGTCCCTGATGATCCCCCAGGCCGCCCACGGCCAGCACCCCCACATGTGACCACCCCAGAACCCTTCGCCTCTGGCACATCACAATATGTTGGGGGAATAACTGTGCGTTGGACACAGATGCAGATTCAGATCTTGGCTCTGTCACTTACCTGCTGTCTGACCTCAGGCAAGTTCTTAGAATCACTGAGCTTCAGTTTCCCAGCCCGCAGAGTTGGGGTAAGCGTGCCAGAGTCCCGCGAGGAGCGTGAGGATTACGTCAGAAGTTGTATGTGAGTGTCTAGACCAGCACGCAGCAGGGAGGGGAAGCTCTGTACACATCGAGTGTTTGCCACTCCTCTCCCAAATCGTCGTGGCCCCCACAGAGCTTGTTGTCCCTGCTCCTGACAGGACTTGGGGTCTGGAGGGCTCTGGCGAAGAGCTACAACACGTGCATGGGGCCGATTTCCATCCCTGAAAGGTTAGGTCCTCGGTGGACGGGGAGGGTCCCTTGTAAGACAAGCACCTCCTGGGATACTGCCGACCACGTGTCATCTGGACCTGGTGGACCCACGGTCCAGGGGTCTGTCCCACCACCAATGGCTGATGCTTTCTCTGCACTCACGTCCACCATTTTATTCACCCAGTGAGTAACTCCAGGTTATTCTTCAGTTGGGAAGAAACTTTCATAAGCGGCCAGACTTCAAAACGGATCTAAAACCCCTTCACTGCAACTCTGCTAGCCCGAGCCACTCCCTCACTTCCTGGGGAATATTGCACAGCGCTTCCACTGGCCTCCCTGCATACGCTCTGTCCCCATTTCATGCAATCACCGCACAGCAGCCAGGCCACACTTTGTCCACCCACTGCTCAAGACTCATCAACAGTTCCCATTGCAGTTCACTAGAAATCCAAAATCCTTAACTGGCCCTAAAGTTCTTGGATAATTTCACCCAGTCACCTTTCACCCATCTCTCTGAGCGCATTTCTTAGCCTAAGTTGCGGTTTCCTCACCTGTGACATAAAGATGGTCCTGGCTACAGCTCATGAAGGACGCGCCAGGATAAAGCACAGGAATCATATTGCAGTAGGCTAGCCTTCTCTCTTACACGCTGGAGTTTTTAAAAAGGAGCTTCTTACCCAGAGGTTGGGCTTTGCTTTCAATACGTGAATGCTCTCTCCTCTCCTCAAATGGGGCACTCTTGGCACCCCATTTCTCTGTCTCTGCCAACCATGCTATTCCACACACACACACACACGAGAGCAGGCATGCACACACACACACACACACATACACACACACACATACCTCTGCTAGACAGCCAGACATGCTAGATTAGCTCCAGGAGAGTTAAGAGGAGCTTAAACACCATGCCATTAGCAGCAAATTAGCGTTCCCTGCACAGAGCTGCAGAGCATATTAAGAGGCTGCCACAAGCCCCCGAGTTCCTGCATGCCTCTCCCAGGTCTTCAACCTCGAGGACCACGGCCCTCTTCCACAGGCCCACCCTCAGCAGCCAGCTCAAGGCCATGTTCCCCTCACCAGCCGGCCCTACCTTTTCTCCTCCAGGATATAGAACCATGGCTATCTGGGCCCCCTGGAGTCACCACCATAAGGCCCATGTACCTGTCTGCCCTCATTCTGAGCCTTAAGACCTCAATTTCTAGCCCAGAGCTCCCAAAATGCCTCAAACAAGCCACAGTGAATTGATCACCAACCTTCGGGTCAGAAGAGCCCTTTAATTCTTTCTACAGCCTCCCCACCCAGCGTGAAGTCCAGTGTATTCTTGCAGGGGACTCTTCTCGTTCAGTGCATCCATTTCAGCTTCAGGGATGCGACGGCCTTCCTACTAGTCAATTCTTCATAATTATTTGAAATATATTTCTCACCAGGGCAGCAGAGCAGATCTAAGGCTGAGACAGGATGCCTCTCAACTCAGTGTCTCTGTCCCTCAGTACATAAGGAATTGGTTTGGGGCCCTCGTGTCATCTCACATTACACAACCTGGCTCATGTTATCGTGACGCGGGGAAATTTTAGGAGGTGGTGCTTATTATACTACTGGCTTTGAAGATGGAGGAAGGGGTCAGGAGCCAAGGAACGCAGGAACCTCTAGAAGCTGGAAAAGCAGGAATATGGATTTCCCCCTAGACAATCCAGGAGGAACGCAGCCCTGCCAACAGCCACTCACACTGCGCCGTGTCCAGACTCACGCCAGTGCAGAGCTAACCTTTACCCTAAAGTTCAGCCAGCCCAAATTACACACTGTTTTTCTTTCCTCTGTTAATTTACTCCCACTGAGTCATCAAGGTTTAATCCCACGTTGTCATAATAACAATAATCACAGCACATTTTATGATAGATACTGCTTTTTTATATAAATTATCTGTTTTAACCCTGACCACCGTACTCCAGTGTGAGCATAATTATCCCATCTCATAGATGGGAAAGTTGCGGCACCAAGTCCCGAACCTGATAAGTGTTAAGATGCTTGGTCCATCAGACTCCACATCCTACAGATTAATGAACCGCTAGGTTGCATGCTGTGTCCCCACTTGTGCGTGCCCCTTCCTCGCTCTCGTAGCTGCTCACCTCTCAACTTGGCAGAACTGAATCTACTTCGGTTTCTTGGAGACCTGAGTGTTTTTTTTTTATATATACTGGTTCAGATTTTGCAGATGGTGGGATGACAGGAGCGATAACTTCCCAGAGCCTCACTCTGGAGCAGGGGTACCATGGAAACAGGTGAGAACTGCATGATTTGTACTGTTTTGACTCTATTTTAATTTGAGTGCCTGGATATAAACCAGTGCCTCGCATCTAACATCAACCACAACCATTTGGGACAACCTCTCGAGATTTAGAGAGGTGAAGGGACTTGCCTAAGGCCACCTACTTCAGCAGAGGCCAGCTAGGGAATGTAACTCACGTATTCCTGGCTGCACAGCTTTCCTGCTTCACGCCTTTCATATAATGTGCCATAACTGATATTGGACTTCCACTTATAACAGCAGCTCTCAAATTGGCAGCTGACAAACCAGCTGCATCGGAATCATGCGGGAAGCTTTTCGAAGTACAGATTCCTTTGTCCCATCTCTGAGACTTTGATTCTGTTTGTCTGGAACAGTGGCTGGGAATACGAAGGGAGTTTTGTCATTTTTGTTTTTGTCTTAAGCTTCTCGGTCAATTACAAAGACTAGCCAGTTTCAGGAAACACGCAGAGGCAGCAACACGTATATTCTTGCAAAGGTGAGCGATGCGAATGCCCTCCCTCGTACCTCCATAGCAAATACAATCGGCAAGCCTCTTCCCAGAATATCCGGGAAGAGAGCTCATACTTGACACGGACGGTGTCCAGAACTCAGGTGAAGCTGGGACGGAATCAGACATGGCCGTGGTGAGACGCTCTGGACGGTCTCTGCTGTCCAGGAAGTTCTCTGGAAACGGCGGGAAGTCTGCACCTGTGACAGCCTTTAGAAAACCCTCGATCTCCTCTTAAAATCATAGATCTCAAACTAACAATCTGACAACAGCAAGGGTTGATGAGTCGTAGGAAATGGGTATTCTCAAACCCTACCAGGATGAGGGGGGTAGAAACTGATGACATTACTTGGGAAGAAATCTCAGATTATATCTAAAAATTTTAACATGCACATGTCTGCGACCCAGAAAACTGGCTTCTATATGCCACCTCAAAGAGGAACGCACATCAGTGCAAAAAGAAGCATTTTCAAAGACGGTCAGTTCTAAAAACTGGAAACGATGTAAATGTCCATCCAAAGAGGCTGGTAAAATAAAGTCAGTCTTTCCAGCACCAGCAGACAGGTGACAGAAGGTGACAGGTCTGGACAAACTGGCACGAAAAAATGCCTCAGACATGCTTCCAAGGGCAAGCCCAAACTTCAGGCTAACACGAGCAGCATGCTTCTGACAACATAGGCAAGGAAAGATGTCTACACACAAAACACATAATTCTATATGTGCATCTTTGTATTTCAATGAAAAGACAAAGTCTGAAATGGTACTCTTGAAACTGACCTCAGCCTTTGCCTCTGGGAAGCAGACTGGACCTGCAGACAGGGGTGGTCAGAGGGAACTTTATCTACGGGGCATGAATTTGCTACTACAGTGATGCAGTCATGTTCATAGCTGCAAGGTGGCATCTGGTTATCATCAGAGCTATTCATCTCTTGGAAGAATCAGAAAGCTCGAGTTCATTTTGTCAGATGTGTGTGTTAATGGGAGAAATGTTTTGTTTTGTTTTTTTTTTTATTTGGCTAAAGTCTGTAAGATTGACTAGGGACATCTCTGGTATCAGGTAAGTACCAAGAGAAATGAGGGTCTGACTTCATGAGGCATGTGAGGATCCCCAATGGAGCTAAGACAATGAAGATTTACAACACGCATACATCGTGAGGGAGGCTGTCACATCCTCCGATACTTCTTACTCCTCCTTCCCCACCCCACCTCCCCACCATCCTTACTTGGGACTTGATTGAAGAAGCATGGCGTGATGAATTGGTTCCAACTACCTAGCCATGGACCTGCTGCAGTAGGACCCCCTGAAGTAATGATTTCAAGATCCAGATATTCTGCTTTGGCAGGTCTGGTGTGGAGCCCAGGAGTCTGTCTTTTAAACAGCACCCTCAATTTTCCACTGCAGCAAGGCATAGCAGCGTCACGGCTCACCGGTGTTACGCGCTTACTCGAAACTCCTAAGCAACCTGCCCGTCGGTCTCCTCACCTGCACAAATGCGAGTGACTCTTGTCCCGGGCCCCGCTAACTCGCCAGATCCTCGTGGAAACCACAGGTATACTGGATGTGGGACTAGGGCTGTAACTGCAGTTTCACTGCTCTCTTTATCCCGGGAGGGTCTACGTAGTGACTGCTCTGTCCCCTGGATGGTGTCACAGTGTTTGTTGGCATCACGTTCTCCATCTCCAACCTGTGAATCTCCCCATCCAGTGTCCTCGGGAGTCGATGGCAACCAGCATGATGGAGCCAGAGTTAGAAAGACCTGAGTTTGACCCTCAGATGGGACGCAACCTGCAAAATCTGTTTATATCGTCCCCTCTGAGCCTCTTTCACCTCCACGGTAAAAGGAAGGATTAAAACATTTACCCATTGTCATCATTCCAGAGATATGATGAAATGTTGTGTGTGCAAGTAACGTCGTTTTGTCTTCTTTTAAATCTCGGACATCACCATCACCACTATTATTGTTGTTAATAATTCAAATATTTCAGGGGCTGAGACATTAAGCCCGCATCTGGAATCTGACTTCCAGAGTGTGACACGAGTCTAGAGACTTCCCCCTCTCACGGCATCTTTCCCACATTCCCATTCCTATTCCAGAAAGTCAAAACTTGTTGCATTTTAGAATCAGGCATCCCCAAGCCAGCAGCATGCCGACCAGCTACCTCCGTGGGCCGTGTGCCAGCCCGGCTCCCAGCATCCTCCCTCAGCTGTCAGAACGACTCTCACTGTCAAAACTTCCTGAGAAGAGTCATTAGTTTCAGAGACATGGGAAAGGAAGGATGTTTTGCCTGGGGCATCTCTTTGAAAAGGTCTAACTTTCTAAAATGGTAAATAAGCCAGACTTCTTTTCTGGGGGTGCGGGGAGGGCAGACGGAGCTCAGTCAGACTCGCACCTGTGGGAGCCAGCTGGTGTTTGAGACATCATTACTTCCCAGAGTCGTCTCCCTTCCTCCACTGTGCTTCTGCAGTGCGGCCCGAGAAGCGAGCTCCGAGAGCAGTCTGCACAGCCCTGATTATACCGGCCAGAGCCGCGCTGAGGATTTTCATTAGGTGGAAGGGGCACGGGGGGAGCCAGAACATTAGCCGGGGGAAGAAAAGCCCTTCTGCCTTTAGATAAAGGCGAAAATTATTTCCTAAGCGTCTGGAGCAGCAAAGCTTGTGAAGGGTGAATGTACTATCCAGCAGCGCTCCTAATCTTCAGTCTGCAGAGCCCGCGGTTCTGAGTCAGCTCGTGGAGACACCAGTGTGACCGGGGGAAGTCAGATCAGGCCTAACAAGATATGACCGAAAGTCTTAGGTCGGCTGTGACAGTCTCAGAGTTCAGATGCCCTGTCTCTACTCTGAGGTCTAAATTTTAGGGTCTAGTTACTTCTTACTTAAATCCCGTGAACTCATATTCCCTGGCATTCATCTTTCATCCTCCTGTTCTCCTCGAATAAAATGCTCGGGAGCCCAGCATCTTCGCCCTGAGAGGCTTAAGATGAGCTGCCAGCAGGTAATAGTCTCGCGTTTTTAAGAAAGGGAAGCTGGAAGAAGGGGGAAGGAAAGGCATCACTGAGGAGAGGTATCTGTCTGCCTTGCTGGGACTGTAAAAGCTAGAAGCAGAGCATTGTTTGTGAATTCGGATCCAGGGGATGGAGAACGCACCTCCACTCCTATTTTATGTCAGTGTGGGGACAGCGGGCACCCACACGGTGCTCATGCATGGTGACAATTAAACTGAACTAATTTTGCTTTCTCACTTCTTTCGCCCACTGCAACCAGTCACTAAGTTCAATTCACCCTCTGCCCTTACAGTCTCTCAAACCCACGCTCCGTCCTCCGCCCCCACTGCCGCTGCCCCAACATGTCCCACTGTCACCTCTCAAGAGCTATCATCATCGCCCACTCTCTCCCTGCATCTGCTCCCCTCCCCAATCCATGCCAAGACCATTTCCTCCGAATGGCAGCATCTTCTGTCCTCGAATATTTTTTGAGCACCTACTATGTGCCAGGCACTATGCTTGACATCAGAAGAAGAAAGAAAGAAAGACAGAAAGAAGGAAGGAAGGAAGGAAGGAAGGAAGGAAGGAAGGAAGGAAGGAAGGAAGGAAGGAAGGAAGGAAGGAAAAGGAAGAACAGATACTAGCTGTTATTATTTAAATTGTGTCCCCCTAAAATTTACATGTCGAAATCCTAGCCCCCAGTGTGTCAGACGTGACTGTATGTGGAGACAGAGTCTTAAAGACGTGATTAGTTAAAATGAGTTCAACGGTGTGGGCTCTAATCCAATGTGACTGGTGTGCTCATGGATTGGGAGGAGATTGGGGCACAGACACACGCAGAGGGAGGACGATGTGACTCTCAGGCCATCCACATGTCAGGGAGGGAAGCGGCCCTGCCAGCACCTTGATCTCAGAATGCCGGCCTCCAGAACTACAGGAAAATAAACGTCCGTTATTGAAGCCACTCGGGCTGTGGCACTTGGTCATGGCAGCCCCAGCAAACAGAAACACGGTCTCATGGAGCTTATGATTTAGAGTGGGAGACAATAATTAGTCAAATGATAATAAACCTGAATGTGTCAGAGTGATGAGTGGAGATGTAGATACGGACACGGACACAGTCATAGAGGGTGACGTTGGCATAGAGATACGGGTACGAACTGAGATATGGACGTAGGTTGGACATGAGCATGGACAGGCACACGGATGTGGATGTGGGTGTGGATGTGGATACAGAAAGATACACCAGGAAGAACCACACTGGACTGGGCGGGTCAAGGGTGGCTTCCCTAAAAAAGTCTGTAAAACAAATGTTAAGGTAGAGAAAAGCACATGAGTTATTTCTAGGACCGGAAGGCGCGTGACCGTGCACAAAAGCCCATCTGAGGCTGGAAGGCGAGAGTGAGGGACGCAGTGGAAAGGGCTCTGGCACAGGCGCAGAAGGCGCAGTCAGGGAGCTCTGCTGCTCCCACTGCCTCTCAGACAACACCCAAGGTCTTCCATCCGACTCCATCCTTCATCTCCTCCTGCTGACACTCCCACAGAAACCAACCGAGTTGCACAGAAGTCCTCAAAAGCTTCACACCCCTCCTACAGCCAGGCCTCTGCAAAGGACGTTGACGTTTCCTGGGCCGGGAGCGCTGCTCGCCCTTGTCCTCTGTCTTCTTCAGCCCTGTAAGACTCGGTGCAGAACTCAGCTCTTCGAGGGAAGTCTTCTCTGAGTGCAGCAGGTAAAGTTCACTCTCTGTTTATTCAACATGAGTTTGCAGAGCTTCTATTATTTACAGAGATCGGTGCTATCTTGGGACAAGGGCTGTAATGATACAGGAATCACAAGCCCCTCCCTTGAAGACTCCCACCCACTTCTCGCCGTCAGGGGCTCCCATACCTACATTGAGAACTTCACTGGCATGTTGTCATAGACTTGCTTACACACTGGTCCCCCTCACTGGACTGTCAGCTTTGGTTAGCCAGCTCCTTCAAGAGTTCCTGATAGTAGGTACCCAATAAATGTTTGGTTAACTGATGAGTAAAATATTTTGACAACCATCCTTTGAATGGAAAGTACTATTATCCCTTATTCTTTACAACAGGGACCGGCAAACTTTTTAAAAAGGGTCATATAGGAAACAATCTCAGCTTATGCACCAAGAGGCAAAATAAAGGCTGTTAAATATAACCATTTAAAAATGCAAAAACCATCCTTGGCCCATAGGCCATACTCTGTCAACCTCGCTTTAGACTCCTGCAGCCAGAAGACCATCCATCAATCAACCTCCATTCACAGGTGATATAATCAGAGGCCAGAGTAGTTCAGTGACCTGGACAAAGCTGCACAGCACTTTTGCATCGTCAGTTTCCCTGCATCCTAATAACCCTATTTATCCCCGTGAGCCAAACCACCTGGTGCTAATCACAGAATGTATTGCTCTTCAGATGTGTGACCGTGCGAATTACTGAACCTCTCTGTGCATTAATTCGACCGTCAGTAAAACTGGGACCATGATCATTGTATTTGTTTTCCTAGGGTCACCATAACAAATTGTCACAAACTCAGTGGCTTAAAATGATGCAAATGTCCTCTCTCACAATGCTGGAGGCCGGAAGTTTGAGATCAAGATGTCAGCAGGGCCACGCTCCCCCTGGAGGCCTTAGAGGTGAATGATTCTCGCCTCTTCCAGCGTCTGCTGGCTTCAGGAAGTCCTTGGCTTGGCGCTGCATCACTCCAGCCTCTGCCTCCTTCTTCCCGAGGCCTTCTCCTCTGGGTGTCTTCTCTCCTCTGCCTGTGTCTTCACCTCTTCTTATAAGGACGACCTGTCATTGGATTTAGGGCCCACCCAGAGAAGCCACCTCGAGATCCTTAACTTAATTATGTCAGTGAGACCCTTTTTCCAGATAAGGTCACATTCATGGGTACTGAATGAATGTATCTTTGGGCAGTCACCATCCAATGGAAGGAGGCTGTTGGTTAATAGGGCTTAGCATAGTGTCTGGCATATTGTAAGCAATTAATAGCACTGAGTATCATCTGAAGTCATTCAGTGAGTATTTTGCATTCTCTCATGAATCCTGGCAGTGAGTTTGCGGACAGGGTGTGTAAGGTCTGTCTTACAAACAACTCCTGGAGCAGTCCTGTCGCATTATGCTTCCCCCTATTGTCTTCGTCTGTTTTTTCATTCAAGCATTGTTCTTCCTCAATGTAGTCACCAGGCTTCTCGGACACTGCTTTCCAGGTGTTAATTTCGTCTCCAAGCCACTTTGCCAGGCAGGCCAGATAAGTTAAAACTCCACCCATCTCACTTGCAAACTTGCGAGCAGCTAGGAAGCGGGGAGAGAAGAGAGGCCTTTCAAAGGTTCCAGTGCACGAAGATGCCACTGCCACAAGCACCTGCAGCAATTCAGCTTCAGTCAAACATTTTTCATGCAGCCTCTGGAGAGGGAGCTAAGAAACATTCCCCTCCGTGAGCCTCATGGAGCCTGGCTCCCAGCAGCCCTTTACACAAGACTATTAATTTAATTAATCTCCTAATGGCAGATTTTACAACAGAGCTCTGTGGCAGCCAGAGGTCCCTTTCCTGAAACTCAGCACCCAGCCTCGAAAAGGTGAAAAGATAGCACCTCCACCACCTGTGAATCATGAGGCTGTTAAAGACAGGGGCTGGAGAGATAGAGGCCCCACTGGGGAAGGTGGGAGATTTATTCTACAGCCCTAAACGTGGTAAGAAAATAGCACAGAAGACCCAGATTCAAGTCCTAGCCTTTTGCTGGCTGTGTGGCGTTAGCCAGCCACTCGGTCTCTGTGAGCCTTGATTTTTCTCATCTGTGAAATGGGAATAACACCATTTCACAGCCAGTCTCGTTGATATAGTATGAGGATTAGAAGAGATGATGGACGAGAAAATAACCCGGAACACAAACGTTTAAGAATTTTTGTATGCCTCTCCTATGTTTCATTTCCTTCGATCGTCTCCTATTTTCTCATCTAAAAAAATGAAGGAGTTGCACTCTGCGCTATCTCTGAGAATCATTCCAGATGTTACTGGTCTAAAACACGTAAGAACATCCTTACTTCTTAACTCGCTGTTTGTCCACAAATGGAAGGCCCGAGGCCTGGATGTGGGAGACCCGCCTGCTCCCCCGCTTCCCCCTCTGACTTACAGATGCTCTGGAGTTCTCTGTTTCCTATTCTCCACCCCAGCCGAGCAAAAAGATTCCTCTTAGTCAAGCGGACATTTTCTGAGGATCTTCTCCAGGCTCACCTCAGATACAAAGGAGAGGAAGATAAGACCACCTCAGACCGTCACATCTGAAGAAAATCAAAGCAAGTCATGGAGCACCGTTAACTCGAAAAGCAGAAAAATCGTGGAGTAGGAAAAATCAGCAAGGACTGGGACAATCCTGGAAGGCTTCTTAGAGGAAGAAAACCTAAGACTATGTAAGAAAGGTAACTGATTAATTAAGCAATCATTTACTGGGTACCTCCTATGTACCAGGAACTGTCCTAGACATGAGGAATACGGTGATTTAAAAAAAAAAAGAAAAGAAAAAGAACCAAATTCTCTGATCTCATGGCACTCACACTCCAGTGGAAGAGAGGAAGGAGAAAAGTTGTACACAATAATGGAATGAGATTATTGCCCATAGTGATAAGAAAATAAAATAGGACAGTGCACCATCTAGAAGTAGCGGGTTGGAGTGAAGGGAGGGACCTTAGATTGGGAAGGACCTTTTTTATGAGACCTAATGGCCAGAAGGACTACTCAGGAAAAAAAAACAAAAAAGAGTCTCCCAGAAGAGAGAACGGTGAGTTCAAAGGTTCTCAGGCCAGAAGTAACAAGTAGTAACACCGAAAGGATGGCTGGAGCAGAGAAGGAAACGGGGCGAGTGCGCAAGGAAATATGGGAGCCTGGGATTCAGCAGAGAAGGAGACACTAGGAGAACCTGGACCTCTGAGCTCCCTGCTCCCCAATCCCTTTACGATCTTCACCAAAGGAGCAAATCAGGGAGCTGGAGCGAGAGCACAAAGAAGGCCAAAGAGGCGGTGCCGCCTTAAATCATCTTACAAGCTAGACAGGAAACTAGCTTTTCAGAAACAGGAGGAAATGCAGCAGCATCAGATAGCTTATAATATAACTCATTCCGTGTTTTGAAAGATACCAACACGCCAGCCCTTCTATTAAATCTTTGAAACCAAACAAGCATCCTGAGAGGTGAGTAGTGATTGTTTCACCATTTTGTACTTAGAGAGACGACCTGACAGTCCAGAATAAGGTGTCAGAATCAAGACTTGAACTTGGACCTCTTTACCGCCCCATGCTAAGCACTGAGCGAGCAAGATGGCGCAGAGGTTTAGTAGAGGGAATGATCAACGTGAGCCAGAAAGATGGAACGTGGCTTTTAAACTGAGGTTCGGCTAGACATTGATTGGGCGCCTACTGTTCGCCTCGCTGAGTGCTTTCGTCTCTAGGTCAATGAATTTAATCTTCCCAGCAGTTCTGGGTACAGGAATTATTCCCTCCAGATTTGAGTGAGAAAACCCTCACCTAGCACAACAGAAGCATCCTTAAGACTTAAAAAAAATCATCCTCCCCACTGCCTCTCACTGTTTTTACAAGAATGAAAGATGGGCCTCCTCTCAGGATGTCTGGATGGCATCCCTGGGCTGATAAATGTGGAGTAAAGACATCATCACTTTCTTCTAGCTCTGGACCAGGAGATACAGTGAATGGTGCCCAAGCACGGTGTCTCGGGGACCCCCAGAAGACACGCTGCTCAATGGCAGCCTTCCTACTCCCTGTTCCCTCTGCCCTTGGCCGTTGAGAAAAAACGGGGGCCTCTCCTATTTCAAGCCTCAGACAGAAGCATCTCACCACCAAACAATTTCGACTCATCAAAGGTAAAGACAAAAGACAGGCTGCATCCAAAACCTCCGTCTGTTTGTTGGTTTGCTATAAAGCAAAACAGCTGCTAAGCAATGACAGGGCTTATTGAAATAAATTCCAACATTTATAATCAATTACGTGGCCCTGTCCAAAAACCACCGCTTGATTTAAGGGCAATTTCGACAGCAGCTGAAGAGGCAGGTTTTCATCTCCTTCTCATTCCTTCCGACCAGAACTTTCTCACATGCTTTCCCGGGCTCTTGGTAAAAACAAAAATGATCCCTCAGGAAGGGTATGATTTTTTTTCCTTCTTCTTTGTCTTTTCTAAATGCTTCCTCAAATCCAGCGGATCACGTAGCTGCCGTTCGACCTTCAGGAACGTGGTCGAGCGGTTGAATTTGCTCCAAAGGCCTTTTCCTGACAGAAGGTCTTAAAATAAAGCCCTCAGGGTTTTTTACACACAAGCCTCCTGTCATCTCTGGCGAGAGGTTTAGCAGACAGTGTAAGGACACACATGTGAACCGGAAGCAGCCCCTGGCCTGACTCCACCCGCTCCACTGCAGCCGTGAAATGCCCATTTGCTTTATTTTATTTTTCATTTTATTTCATTGTGGGAAGAACGCTTAATATGAGATTGACTCTCTTAACTCTCTTCTGGGTGAACACTGTATTCTGGTCGACCACAGACACAATGCTGCACGACAGACCTTCAGAGCATATCACCTTGCTTGATTGAAACTTTATACCCACTGATTAGCAAGTGTCCATTTCATCTCCCCCTGGACCCTAACAACCACCCTTCTACACTGCGAGTCTATGAATTTGACTATTTTAGATTGCTCATGTAAGTGGAACAATGCAGTGTTTGCCCTTCTGTGACTGACTTATTTCACTTAATGTAACGAACGGCCTCAGGGTTCACCCACGTTGTCACACACTGCAGAATTTCCTCCTTTTTCAAGGCTTAATAGTATTCCATTCTATGTGTATACCACACTTCCCTTATCCGTTCGTCCATCAATAGACATTTAGGTTGTTTCCAGAGACACATATCTCAGCATCACCTCTGTCATGGTCCAGGGTCACTGCCCCTGGGATGAGCCTGAGGCCTTCCTAGCTAGAATTCTTTCAGAATCCCATAAGCCTAAACTCTATGGAGAAAGGAAAAAACTCTAAAAGAAACTTTTTTTTCCTTTAAATAATCAAAAAGAGATCAACATCAATGGAGCATGATACAGAATAACCACAATGATCATAAAAATAAACATTACATTGAGTGCTTATTAAGTTCCAGGTACTATAATATGCAAATTACATAGATTCTCTCATTTCATCCTCCCCAAAATGCTGGATTTAAGATCCTACGTGGTCTGGTCTTCACTACCTTCTCCTGCCTCACCTCTGTTCCTCAAAGTCACAAAATCCTAGCCACGTGGGTCTTTTTTCCCTGGACACTCCAAGCTTATTCCCACCTCAGACTACTCACCTACCTAGTTCCTCCTTTCTGGAATTTTCTATCCCACCACCACTCGCATCTCCACCAACGCCTCATCTCTCGCTCTTTCTCACCTCCCTGGTTTCAGCATAACTTCTCAGGTCTTCCAGCATGATGGTTTATCTGTATTTATTTATAATATACTACGATTTTGCAGTTTTGTTTTGATTTGTTTTGTTGCATGTGGGTTGTGTATTTTATTTGCTTTTTTTATTATTTTTGGGGGGGGGGTATTTTTTGGTTTATATGTATTCATTGTCTGCCTCACCCATCAAATAAGTAAGGAATTCCAGAGCAGGGACTGTATTTGCCTTCTTTATCAGACTACCTGGGTTAAACTCTGCTTCTTTCATGTTCTAAGTGCTTGACTTTGAGCCCTCGTCTCCTCTTCTACAAAAAGACAATAATAACAGCACCTACCTCATGGGTCTGTGTAAAGAGAAAATGAATTCTTAGAAGAGAAACAGTAAACTGCTTTAAATGTTTGTCATGGCTGTTGCTGCATTTACAGCTGTTTCTCCTTAGCCGCAGCCCCTGGCTTAGTTTCTGGCATATAGTAGTCACTCAATAAATGTGTGTTGCATGAATTCTATTCCTTTACACATAGCATCTATCCTGGAAATTGCAGTAAAGTGAAACTTTCTTAATTGGCATTAGTAGCAGTGGTAAAAAAAAAAAAATGACCAAAGCAAACTAATATAACCACAGAATAATTGCCTCTCAGGGAGCCAGCTTCAAGAAATAGATAAAAGTGACCTGTAATTCCCCTGCCTTTCTCCTTTTGTATGGGAGAATGAATCCCAGGTGCTTGAGAATAATTTGTTCTCTTAAATAGTGTAAACATCATCGGGACCATCTGTGTGCATTATTGATTTTCCCATTTAGCCCATTCTTTTTAGATGGTGCACAGGAGCTTTGAGCTAAAAAATCCCAGACTCCCTAAGTAAAGGAATCTAAGTGTACACTGCCTTACTACACCCTTTCTGGGCCTATCTGAACCAGCCATGCTGACACCTTCAGGGGTGGCTTTGTGGTCCATCAGAAGAAAGATGCTTACTGAGCGTTGAAACTAACAAAGAGGTAATTATGGTTCTGGCTTCTTATCCCCGGGAATAAATCCAGTCTCCATAATTTACTAGCTGTATAATCGTGGGGAAATTACTGAGTCCTTCTGTGTCTCAGTTTACTAATCTATACAATGGGAAGAACCATGGTTTCTACCTTAGAGAATGGGTATAAGTTAACTCACGGAAAGTGCCTACGCTATAATAAGCTTCAATATAGCAAAGTTCACTGTCATTATTTCTAAAACAAATACATTTAGTAATATATGATCTAGTGGAGAAAAAAAAAACAGAAAACTTTGATAAAAGGTCCAACCCCAGGGCTGACACATACCTCTGTTTGGGCAAGTTATTCAGCATTGCTGGACCTTAGGCTCATTCATTTTCCAGTGACAGAAGTAATATCTACCAGGCAGGTTCATCAAGAAAATTAAATGAAACAATATACATAAACATACATGGCTAAGACAAAGTAACTGGAGATCAGCAGTAGTAACACAAAGTTATGTGACGTTCACAGATGCACGTCCAAGCTTTTATCTCATTTCTGCTCCTGTTGGGTGGGTTGAGAGAAAGCTGGCCTTTCTGAGGTTGATGGGGAGCTGCAGGGGAGGCTCTAACTGAGGTTGGAGAGTATAAGGAACCCACGAGTAAACAGTGCAGTTTACCTGGGGCATGGTGGCTGGGATTGGTGGGAGAAAAGACTGCCAAGGAAGGTCAAGGGCAGTACTTATGGATATCTGTTGAGAAGGCCATCGCAATGTTTATGAAAAACTTATCAAACTTAATCTTCACTTTTCAGATGAGGGAATTGGGTACAGACAGGTTAAGGACCCCCAGGGCCACACACACAGCAAAAGCATGGACCCGGGTCAGTCAGCTTCCATTCTGGAGCTCCAGCCACACTGCAATTCTGTTTGTGCCTTCAGAACATCACCTTTGTTTCTACCACAGGGCCTTTGCACATACTGCCTCCACTGCCTGGAAGATGCCGCATCACCTCCCCATACCATTTACTTGCTTTTTTGGCTCTGGTGCCACCTCCTCAAATATCTGAGCCCCAAACAAGTCCAATTCCCTATTCCACATCCTCAAAACCACAGTCCCCTTATGATAGCGCTCCTCACAGTTACAACTTTATATTTATCTGTGTGATTATCTAACTAATGTGTCTCCTCCACCAGGCAGTGAGCTCTTGGAGGCTGGGACCCTGCTAGTTCTCAGCACAGTGCCTGGCCCATAAAATGCATTTAATAAATATGTATGGAATGAACAAACAAATGAATAAACAGAGAAATGAATGAATGAATGAATGAATGAGTGAATGAATGATTATAACACCTGTGCATGTGATTAGAAAAAAGAAACCAGCAATCAGGACACTGGAACCACCATCAAGATCTCCCCTCTTTGCCAGTGCTCAGCATATGTGCTGGGGTACCACAGGCTATTTCCTGGAACTCTGGGGGTTCATGCTGGGCCATGCCTGGGGCAGGAAGGAAATGTGTCTGACAGCTTCCTCCTCCGGGAAAACAGGGTTGGTAGGGTAGAGGGGAGTCACAAACAATCTCTTCTTTAATTAGAGCTCTGTCGGCTTCAGTTAGCCTGGGTGTTTGTTCCCTTGTGTGTGTCAGGGAATTTGGAACTGACCCCAAGCTTGTGAAATAATTAGTACAATAGTGCCGATCTAGCCATTTCTGAAAAGAGTAATTTACTCCCAGCATAGCCTCCTGGCAGAGCCACTCATTAATCAAACCAGGCCGCGTACATCAAAGCAGGTCCCCCTTTCCTCCGTGGCATCCATCATCCAGCCCTTAGAAGCTGCAGAAGCCTGAACCAATATACTGCCTTTGTTGGGCTGAGCCCACCTCCCGTTGCTGCCAGCTGCCTGGAACAGGGGAGCACAGCAGCCAGCCCTAGGGTGAGTGGGCAGGACCCCTACCCATCTGAGTTTATGGAAACCTCACCTATGTGGGATGTAGCCCAAAGATGATTTTTAGCCTCTATCACATCCTCAGTGAGATGTCTTCGACCATCAGAAAAAAGAACGCACCTGGCTTTATTGATTACTCGTTATCACGTTCCCTCCCACTCTCTGTCAACTAGAAATTATCTTGTCCATTTGTTTATTTATTTTCACTTTCGTCTCTATCCCTAGAGAGTATAAACATCAAGAGAAAAAGAACCTTGTCATCTTTACCTTTTGACCCCTGAGCCTAGCACAATGCCTGGCATGCAGGAAAAAAAAATTAATAAATATATTCTGAATAAATGAATGAGTGTCTTTGCAAACTTCTCAGTACTCTTAGCTAAAGGTGCCTTTCCACCCCAAGAATCCCTATATCCCTATCCCTAAAACTCTGTTGGTTCTCGTAACAGTCTACCTTGCAGTGAATTTATTTGTTTACATTTCTCAGTTTCTCTACTAAGTTGGTAGTTACCTGTATTAGCTATCTGTTGCTGTGTAACAAGTTACGCCTACACATAAGGGCTTTAAACCATAAACGTTTATTATCTCGAAGTTGTAGGTCAGGAATCTGGGTATGACTTAGCCGGGTGCTCTGTTTCACAATCTCTCCTAAGGCTGCAAAGTATCAACCAAATCTGGGGCCTCGTGTGAAGACTCAACTGGGGAAGGTTCTGCTTCCCACTTACTCAGCGGTTGTTGTCAGCATTTGGTTCCTCTAGAGCTACTTGGACTGAGGGCCTTGGTTCCTTGCCACATGGACCTCTCCAATTGTCATCATGTGTCAACAAAGCATGCAAACCAAGAGAGCAATAGCAAGGGTCCTCTAGCAAAACAATTTAGAATCTCTCATAAGCTAATAACAGAAGTGGCATCTGCTCTCAACTTGGTCACATTTTATTGGTTAAAAGCAAGTTATTCAATAGGAACAAATGCAGGGAGGCAGCCAAAATGTGAAGATGAAGAAACATGTCCCAAATGAAAGAACAGAACAAAGCTCCGGAAAAATCACTAAAAAAAAATGGAGACAAACAATCTACCAGATGCAAGTGTTCCAAATACTGATTATAAGAACGCTCAATGAACTTAGGGGAAGAGTAGATGAACTCAGTGAGAACTTTAACAAAGAGATAGAAAACATAAAAAAGAATCAGTCAGAAATGGAGAATACAATAACTGAAATGAAGAAAACATTAGAGGGAATCAACAGTAGATTAGATAAATCAGATGATCCAATCAGCGATTTAGAAGATATGGTAGCAGAAAACAATCAGAACAGCAAAAAGAAAAAAGAATTAAAAAAAAAGGAAGATCGCTTAAGTGGCCTGTGGGACAACATCAAGTACAAACATTTGCATCATAGTGGCACCAGAAGGAAAAGAGAGAGAGCAAGGAATTGAAAACCTATTTGAAGAAATAATGATGGAAAACTTCCCTAACCTGGCAAAGGAAATAGACATAAGATGAACCCAAAGAGGCCCACACCAAGACACATCATAATTAAAATGCCAAAGGTTAAAGACAAAGAGAGAATCTCAAAAGCATCAAGAGAAAAATAATTAGCTACCTACAAGGGAGCTCTCATAAGATTGTCAGCTGGTTTCTCAACAGAAACTTTGCAGGCCAGAAGGGATTGGCACAAGATAGTCAAAGTGATAAAAAGCAAGCACCCTCAACCAAGATTACTTTACTCAGCAAAGCTATCATTTAATATTGAAGGACAGATAACGAGCTTTCCAGACAAGAAAAAGCTAAAGGAGTTCATCGCCACCAAGCTAGTATAACAGGAAATGTTGGAAGGACTTCTTTAAACAGAAGAAGATGGGGAAAAGATCAAAAATATGAATAATAAAATGGCAATAACTACATATCTATCAATGATTACTTTAAATGTAAATGGAGTAAATACTCTAATCAAAAGATCCAGAGGCTGAATGGATATGAAAACAACACCCTTACCTATGCTGCCCATGAGAGACTCACTTCAGATCAAAAGACACACAAGACTGAAAGTAAATGCATGAAAAAAGATATTTCATGAAAATAGAAACAAACAAGCAAACAAAAAAGTCTGGGGTAGCCATACTTCCCCCAGAGAAAATAGACTTTAAAGCAAAGGCTATAACAAGAGACAAAAAAGGACCCAGGAATCCCATTTCTGGGTATTTACCTGAAAAAACACAAAACACTACTTCAAAGGGACATGTGAATGCATATACTCATTGGCTATTCTTTACAATAGCCAAGGTATGGAGGCAACATGGGAGTCCAACGATGGATGAATAGATAAAGAAGAGGTAGTACATTTATGCAATGGAATATTACTTAGCCATAAAAAAGAATGAAATCTTGCCATCTGCCAACAACATGGATGGACCTAGAGGCTATTGTGCCCAGTGGAGTAAGTCAAATAGACAAAGACAAACTCCATATGATTTCACTTACATGTAAAATTCAAAGAACAAAATAAACAAACAAAACAGAAACAAATTCATTGATACAAAGAATAATGTGATGGTAGCCAGATGGGAGGAAGGTTGGGGGGATAGGTGAAAAGCAATTAAGAAATATAAATTGGTAGTTACAAAATAGTAACAGGGATATTAAGTAGAGCATAAGGAATATAGTCAATAATATTGTAATAACTATGTATGGCATCAGATGGGTACTAGATTTATCAGAGTGATCATTTTGTAAGTTATATAAATGTCTAATCACTATGTTGTACACCTGAAACTAATATAGTAGTACAGGCCAACTGTAATTGAAATATTTTTGAAAAAAAAAATGTTTAAAAAGAGCAAGTTTTACTCAAGGAAAGAACATTATATAAGACGGTGACTATTAGGAGGCAAGAATCATTGCGGGTCATCCTAGAGGTTGCCTAGCACGAAATAAAAAGACATATGCACACAAATGTTAATTACTTGCTATTTGTAATAGCCCCCATATTGGAAATAACCCAATTACCTTTCATTAAGGGAAGAGATGTAAATACACTGTGGAAATTTCCATTATAATAGAATGCCGTGCTTTACAGTAAGAGGGAGGCAAGAAATGGAAAGTACTCTTTGATCCAAATTATGTAAGCATTTAAACACAAAGAAAAAAATAATAATAAATGTAACGGTGAGATAGTTCCAATCCAGCCGTCATAAACATATAAATATTTTCTTTTCTTAGAATGCTTACCAAAACATTAGAAATGTCCTTCGTGCTGGCAGGGTTCCATCAAGAAGAGGCTTGAGTTCCCTGCCCAGATTAGAAATACCTCACCATTAAGTTTATTCCATTTCTCCACTTTTGATCACATTCTCAGCCCAACTGGGATTTAAAGCAATTCAGTGCTCTCTGTTTTTGCTGTTTAACCAGGAAAAATAAAATGGGAACTTCGTAAATTACATAGATTCACTTTCACAGTGAAATAATTCTACTTGGTTTCTGAATGGATGGGTATTTTTTCCTCCTGGTTGGATTCTAGCTTCTTCCAAGAATCAGTTTAACTCTGTCCTCTGATGTCCTCACTGTCCTTTCATACTCAGGTGTCTGATGACCATAACCATGATGACTTTCCTCCTCTTATCTCCCTGCAGTCTAGTGCAGAGCTTGGCACAATGTGATGACACCAGTTGGAACCTGCCTTGTTCTGGTCATGTTACAACTTCACCCCGTGAGTTTTTAACTCCATTTTCCATAACCAAGTTGGAACTGAGTCTACAATCTTATTTTATTCAGATACTTAGTGGGTGCTTACCAAAGTGATGCATTTTTTTTAATGGAATGAGGATGTTATAGTTTCTATCTCAAGGGGAAAGGGATGAAAGTACAAAAATAATAAATCTCTTATTGTATATTGTGCCTTGTATGCTGGATTTATGTACTTCCTCTCGTTTAATCCTCACAGACCCAGCAATGTCAGTACTGAAAGACCTCACTTTACAGATGAGAAAGTAAAGTTCAGAGTGATTAAGCAACTTGCCAAAAGGTGCTCAGCTGGTAAGGGCAGAACAAGAGCTTTTTTTTAGATTCCAAGGCCCAAGTCATCATGTTAGCATCACTGTGTATTTTAACGGTAAGAGAAACGATTCCGTTTTATGAAAAGAAAACCCTGTTCTAGAACTGAAATGCCAAGTTCAACATTAAGTTCACCTTAGATGTGTTGAAGCCAGGATTTCTTGCCCTTGGTACTATCGATATTTGGGGCTGGATAATCCTCTACAGTGAGAGGTTGACCTGTGCATCGTAGGACTTTTAGCTGCATCCCTGGCCTCTACCTACTAGATGCCAGTAACACACTCACCCCCAGTGTTAACAAACACAGCTGTCTCCAGACATTGTCAAATGTCCCCTGGGGTGTGGGTGGGGCACAAAATCACCCCCAGCTGAGAACCACTGGTTTAAGAAGAAGAAAATCGCTTTCTATAAAACTGAGTATGAGCATAAAGTAGCATAATTGAACATACTAGAACATTTATAGAGTGTTACAGTCACTGTTCTATAGAGTACTAAGATAAAGGTCTCAGCTCTACTTAATAATTGGCTTAGTTTTAGTTAATTTATGAAGGAGCTTTCTAATTTGGACCAAAATGATCTTCGTGATTATTTCTAATTATCCAAATTGGAAGGGCATTCGGGATGACACAGGCATTAAAGTCAGATTTGAACCTTGGCCTAGCCAGCCACTCTGGTGGCCATGTAACCTTGAGTAAGTCACAGCAACTCTCTGAGCCTGAGCTTCCTCATCTAAGGTGGAAGAAATGGTGCCCGTCTTAAACTGTGTTGTTATGCAACTTCAACGAGATTACATAGGGCAAGTGCTTTACTTAGTAAGTTCTCAGTAAATGAACTCTCTTCCCTCCACCTCTTTCCCTCCCTACTCCCTCCTTAGACTGTGCAATAAGCTTCTTGACTGCCACTAGTAGCAGTGTCCTCACAGTGAGTAAATGGATCAAAATTCACTGGAATGCCTTAACTCTGCTGACAGCCACAGCGCGGCAGCCCCATAACCCTCAGCGGGTGCTTCATCTGACATGTTGACCAACTTTCTGAATGTTGCAAGCTTCTCTATAGGTCTGTTTGATAGTATGTTATCTGTTTACTTTGTAACAGGCGCTTAGCACACATGTGTTCATTTAACTCTCACAATAACCCAGCGAGAAACTTATGATAGCTATTCTCATTTACAAATTAGAAAACCAGGGCTTAGGGAGGTTAAAGAACTTAGTCAAGGTCAAAATGCTAGCAAAGACAGTGCCTGGCACACAAAGAAGGCGCTCAAAAATACTGGTAGAGCAGGGTAGAGAACTGCACCCAGGCATTTCAAGTCCAGAGCCCAAGCTCATAACCATTTTGCAGTACGGCCCCCTGCTTAGTGAGAAATCCCCTAAAGGAGATGTTAAATTGTCATCTTTGGAGTGCCCGGGTATTCTTCTTATTACAGCAGCTATTTCTACAGCCACAGAAGTCTCCCCCCTGCGTTGCCCTGGGCCCCATCTTCATCTGTGTCAAGCATCGGTGGCCATCTCTTCGATGACGAACCCTTAATGGCTATCCAGGATGTATGGATAATAGTCCAGGTGTTTCCTGAGTTTTATTGTTCCGCCCCCTCCCTTTTCGCCACCCTCACTGCACAATCTAATTGTCTGTTTCCCAAAACAAGCTCACCTTTCTCAAAAGCACTATCAGAAACACTGTCAGTCAACAGGAGACACCACAGACTTTGAAAGCTGGTGGCAAAGACGTCCAGGATTCGGGGTGGGATGCACAATCAAGCAAGGGCTGCCTCGTTCCAGGTTGAAGGGGGAAACACACCTGTGTGGTCGCTTCATTCCCTTTCTTTCGGAATTCCTCTCTATTTCTAAGCTGGCCAACTAACATCTGCATATTTCCAGGTAAATAAAACTTTGATGGAAGCAGAGCTACCCAATTAAGGGCTCCAGGTGAAAAGAAGGTGATAAAACGCTTCATTGCAGCAGGAGTGTCTTTATGGAAACGACAGAATTTGTTCACTAGTTGCATGCAAATGAGATGCGTAGGCACCATAATTGCATCACCTGGTTGTCTTGCTTTGGCACAGACTGATGATGGGTCTTTGGCCTGTGGACACTTTGAGGAAGGAGACCCCCCTTTAGTCCCCAAAACCAAGAGGGCACGATCCCAACAGGGTAAGCTTAGCTCGGCTTCGGAGCCTGCAAACCGTTCATTATAAACCCCAACTGTCACATCGCTCCCCTAATGAGGGTGTACATCTTTAGCAGCCTCGGGACAGTAGTAACTTATTTCGTGACACATTCTGGGAGTTTTATGTGCCTGCTCCATAAAAAAAGAAATGCGCCGTTTCCATAGCAATGCGGGGTCTTTCGGGCAGCCCCGTTGTGACAGTGAGAACCCCAGCGTTCTTCTGGGAACTGTTCTTTTTTGTTTTTCTGGAAGCTCTTAAATTGTTCCCCAAGCTCCCTCCTCTGCCTCTATTTGGGGAGGACCAAATGGCACGTTCCCAGGTTTGCCAGCTTGATGGTTCAGCTAAGTGATTCGCAAAAGTGCACAAAGCATCCATTATGGGCCTTGGCAAAGCTCAGTAAAATGAGGCTCGTCTTCCCTGTTGGATCGGAAGAGACAAAGCCTTACAAGGAATAACACGTTGCAATGGCTGGCGATACCTGGTCATGTGACTCCCTGGCTTACAGACCTATGGCGAAGTTGGGCCAGCTCCAGAAGAGCCCAGTTCTGGTGCCAGCTCTGCCACCAACTCTGAGCAAACGTAAATGCTTCAGAGACTTGTTTTGGTCATCGCACTGACTTTGGGTTTGACAGGACCTCCTGCTGACTTTATTGGGTTGTTGAAATGATTCGAATGGGATAATATATGTAAAGAATAGTACCAGGCACTTTATAAGCCACTCATAAATGTTAGCTAGGATTATCCCATCACCCTAATGGGTCTAACAGGGCCATCTGCCCTCCAGCCATCACTCAGTACTATTAACTGTCCAACATTTATCAATAGGTTTGCATGTCGATATAGATAAATGCAGGCCCAGGTATAAGCAGGTGCAGGGTGAACCCGGAAGCTGCCTGTGACCAGAGGCACCCTGCTTGATTCACGTCGCTCCACGAATCTGCATGCTACACTAGCCCCAGTGCAATCCTGGGCTACTGCAGAATGTACTGGGAAGCTTGTCCTATATGGCAGCCCAAGCAGTTAATATTCCAGTCATTTCCTGGATCATTTCCTGGATCTGAATGGTGCATCTCAATACAAACCCGCCCACTGAGCCATCACTCAGACTGGAACTAGTGCTGCAAACTCAAGGGCAGGAGACCTTTATTTAGCCCACTGTAGGCTATGGGGTGAGAGCTGTTTAATTCCCATCTGCCCTTGTTTGCCCTTCGATCAAAGGAAACAGGTGATCTCTACCTTGAACTTATATTTACCACCTAGTCTTCCACACCCCCATCCAGACTCTCATCATCTTTCCTGGAGCATTTTGGCTGTTTCCTCAATGGTATCCCTCACTCCTCTCCTACCCACCTCTCATCCATCTAGACAGGACACCAGAATGTTCTATGTGCAAATCTGGTCGTGTCACTCCCCAGCTAACTCTCCCAACATTCCCCGCCCCAACTTCTGGGAAAGAGCCCAGAGGCCCCCGCTCACCCCTCAGCCTCTCCTGTCCCTCTGCCTTCTCCTCTCCCACGGCTTATCTTGCTGCTGCGACCTTGCAGCTCCCTCTCTTACCTTGACCCTGGACACAGAACCCAGGGTCCCCAACTAAAGATGGCAGTGCCCGAGCCAACCTCCTGGAGAGTCTGATGCCCTCAGTCTGGGACACCCAGGGGAGGATAATTAGCAGCCAGGGTTGAAGGCGGAACCTGTCACCAGATTGTAGCTGCTCTCTAATATACTGGTTACCCAACCAGTGTGTTTTTGTTCTACGTTTTCTGTGTTGCTGGACTTCGGGCGCATTAGTTTGAGTCATTCAGATTCCTCAGTTCATGACACAGAGCCATCAGTATGCTTGGGCAAGTTCCTTTTATGCCTTCTTTATTTATTCCTTTTAGTACCAGTTCCAATATCACCCCACCCCTTCTCCTTAGACAAGCATTGTACTGTACTTGCTATGTATATCCTTTCATTTTCTTGTGGGCCTGTACGTTGCATATGTTGGTTTTGTGTATACCATTTTTAATTGCACCCAGCACTATGTTCTTAAGAGCACTCTGTGTTGCTACTAAAATAACGGTTTCTATAATGGAATATTACTCAGCAATGAAAAAGAATGAAATCTTGCCATTTGTGACAATATGGATAGACCTAATAGGTATTATGCCAAGTCAAATAAACCAGACATAGAAAGACAAATACTATATGCTTTCACTTAAATGTGAGCTCTAAAAGAACAGAACAAATGAACAAACAAAACAAAACAAAAACAGACTCATAGAAATAAAGCAGAAACTAATGGTTGCCAGAGGGGAGAGAATAGGGCAATGGGTGAAAAGGTGAAGGGGAATAAGAAGCATGTACTACCAGTTACAAAATAAAAAAGGCACAGAGATATAGTATACAATACAAGCAATAGAGTCAATAATATTGTAATAACTTTACATGATGACAGATGGTTACTGGACTTAGTTTGGTGATCATAATATAAGTATATAAATGTTCAATCACTGTATCACTGTTACATACCTAAAACTAATATGATATTGTATGCCAACTATAACAAAAAAAAAATCTTTTAATTAAAATTAGAAAAAGGAGCTGACCATTGTTCTAAGGTTTACCAAATTCCACCGTGTGCATCCCTCACCTTTACCTGTCTCTTCCCCCAGGGACCATATCCACACTGCCTCTGCCTCCAACCCCCACCTCCCAGTGTCAGGGTAGTTATCACCGGGCATATAGCCTTCTAGGAGCCCAGCTGTGAGTCTCTTCAATACACATTACCCAGAAATGCAACTGTTAGGAAATGAGGTGTCTGTATTTCCATTCTGACTGACCAAACGTTATCAAGCTGTTCTCTAGAATGCCCACCCTAGTCAGGACTCCTAAGGACAATGTTTCCTTTGTTTAGTCCAGTGTTCTGAGGCTCAAAGAGCTCTCTGGGAATCTGATGAGACATTTGGAAGCTTTTCTGTAGAAAAAAGTAAACATTACCCTAATAATCATACAAGATAATACCTGAGAAAAATAATATTAATATTGACTTAGCTAAGATACATGTATGAGTTGATTTAACTTTCACAGCAGCCGTTATAGGTAAGTATTGCTGCTTTTTAATTGAGTTAACACATAATTAACCATTTTAAAGTGTACAACTCAGTGGCACTGATGTGATCATATTATCGTGCAGCCACTACCTCTCTCTAATTTTAACTTTTTCATCATCCCAGATGAACACTGGACCCTTTTAAGTCATCGCTCCCATTTCCCCAGCCCCTGGCAGCCTTCTGTCCCTGTGGATCTGACTATTCTGGACATTTCATATAAAAGGAATCAGACAATACGTGACTTTTCACATCTGGCTCTTTTTACTTAGCATAATGTTCTCAAGGTTCATCCAAGTTGTAGCATGTAACAGTATTTTGTTTCTTTTTTACGTCTGAACAATATTCCGTTTTATATACATTGCTCCATTTATTTATGCATTCATCTGGTTGATGGACACTTGGGTCGTTTCTACCTTTTCAGCTGTTATGAATTAACATCCATTTACAGGTTTCTATGTGGACGTACGTTTTCATTTCTCTAGGACTGAGATTGTTGGGTAATTTCTGAGGGACTACCAAATTGTTTCCCGCATTGGCTGTACCGTTTTACATTCCCTCCAGCATTGTATTAGGGTTCTTATTTCTCCACATTTTTGCCAACACTTGTCATTTTCTGGAGTTTTCATTTTGTTATAGCCATCCTACTGAGTAAGATATGGCATCTCATGGTGGTTTTGATTTGCATTTTCTTAATAACCAATGAAAATAAACGTCTTTGCATGTGCTCTTTGGTCATTTGTATATCTTCTTTGAAAAAAATATCTATTTGAGTCCTGAAGTAGTTATTACTGTTAATCTCATTTTAGAAATTAAGAAACTGAGGCCAAACTGGGATCAGAACTGAGGTAACAGGATGGCAGAGCCATGAGAGGGCAGAGCCAGTGAAGGGGACACCCCACTTGGCATCACTTTTGGGGGCCGGAGAAAGCTACTAACTGCTCTCCACTCAGGATTCCATAGACATCAGGTACATAATTCTGCACTGGACGGTGAGTCTAGCACCAGATGAGGCGTGTGAGCCTCAGCATACGCTCGAATAAATGAATAAAGATACAAGTCCCTTCAGAGCTTCCTTTACCTCGAAATATACCACACTGTCACACAAGGAGCCCAGGATGTATAATTCAGCCCCAGATGCTGTGTGCACCTCAAGGACAGCTCCAGAGCGTCCCCTCCAAGCCCAGCAAACAGAGGCTGCTTGAGCAGTGCCTCACGGGCACCAAGTGGAAGCCTGTATGGGAAGCCTGGATGTCTAGTCTGGGGTGTTATTACATCTGGATCAATTCTTAATCTTTCAGTTTAGCTCTGAGCTGCATGGTGACCTCTGACAGATCAGGTATAAATCACTGCATCTTGCCCAGGTGAGAGGTGTCTCGCCAGCTGTGGCCCCGTGACATTGGAGAATTTCTCAGAGGCCGTGCGTGGTTCCCAGCCGTGACTGGCGCAGAGGCGGGCAGATTCGGGGGCTTTAGCGAAAGGTGAAATAAACAATGGCGTGTCAGCTCTGCTCTTGCTCTAGGTAAAAAAGAAGCCATAAGTATCCTCCACCAACAAAATACCTCAGGGCTGAGAGTAGCTTCCTGGGATGCCGCAAGGCCGATCTTTATTACTGAACTGGTTCAGAATCTGTTCTTTTAGAATGAGAGGCAGGCGGAAAAACAGTTAAAGGAGAGAAAGGAATATTTAGCGATCGCCTTCTGTAGGCTGAGCTTTGAAATAAACACAATCGCATAATAAACCACTTAACCTCTCCAGCGACCCCATGGAGCGATTATCCTTGTCACCATTTTACAAGGGAGGAGTTATCATCCCAAGAGTTAAGTTTCCTTATCAAGGTCAAATGGCTAGAAGGGCTGAATCTAAAATCTAAATCTATCTGACTTTCATTCCATGCCCTTAATCACCTCAAAATCTCAACAAGCCTTTATCTTCTGCCTAGCCCTGCCCAGAAGTTTCTCTCTCCACATCCATGAGGAAGAATAGGAAAGGCTCTGTACTTGAAGAAACTCATGTCCAAGTACCCCCTGGACTAATACTTGGGTGCAAACCCCTTAACTTCTTCTCTATATCGTTTTCTCATCTGCAAAATGGAATTGTTGTGACAACAGACTAAGTTAAAAGCCTCTCTAATGAGGTATTCACATTTGCAAAGAGGTTCTTAAAGACTGCACCTAAAAGGATACCTATTGAGTGGTTAAATTTTAGAAACCAGGACCTCTCCTTAGAAAGCACCTTACCTTACGTCTCATGGGTAACCTCACATAATACGTGGGCAGACTACCATGTGATAAGGTCGGCAAGGGTCTAGTCATTGAAGAAAAAAGATTCATATTTTGTCTTGGAGGTAATCTAGTATCACAAAGAAGAAAGTGACTGAAGTTTCAAGCAATCTATCTGCCAGGACTCATTACCAATGGAAAGGATCGTCTAATTTCCACCTGATTTGTTGATTTTGAAAGTTATTTAATCATGCTGGGTCCTGGGCAAGAGGAATCTTTATTGGATCACTGGGCCTCAGAGAACCTGGTCAATGGAAAACAGATCTTCCTGCAAGGTCCCATCAGATTCATAGTTCCCACTGAAGGCAGGATGGAGAGATGTCAACGGAACTTTATTCTTCTGGTGAGAAAACCACGACCCAAGCTTTATTTTCTCTTCTAATCATAAACCTTTTATTTCCTCTTGTATCAGTTTCTCTTGCTTTTTTTACATTTGAATCACTCAGTCAATCAGCAAACCAACCAGTCTACGGAGAAGTAGTGTTGTGTACCTGTAGCAGTAATGGCCTTATTAACAGCAGTGGTAGAGGCAGGAATTGCAGCAACAGCAAAATAACAACTTCATTTGAGTGCTTGCTATATGCTATTCTCATTAACTAACATTTTAACCCATTTAATTATCACAACAATCCTATGATACAGATACTATTAGCTCTCCATTTCTCAGATGAAGAACTTACGGCAAAAGAAGTGAGATGTTTTGCCCAACATCACAAATCTACTGAGTGGTGGGGCTTGAATTTGAACGCAGGCAGTCTGAGTCCAGAGCCTTTGATTTGGGGCATCCCATTTGTTCTGTTAATAGCAACGGCAACCACAGTTTAGTTTATCAAGTACTTATTATGTGCCTGGTCCTCTCTTGTCTGTGCCCACAGGGCCAACTTCACCCTCCTGGGCGATCACAGGGACATCCAGAACTTACATTACAGCATGCTCAGCTACTGCTCCATCTCCATGGCAACACACGCGCCACAGGACGATGAGCTCCACTGCTCCCCAATCCCAAGTCCCGTCCAGGCAATAGTGTGCACTCAGAATGAGTAGGGCAGCAAGGATTCATGGACATCGCACTTACTGGTACTAACTAGGACTGAAACTCAAGCAAAACTACAGGATGCGCAGTAGCAACTATATCCATGTGGACTCATGGATACTTACTTTATTCTTTGGATTATAAGACAACATTATCATTATTTATTTTGTTGCTTAAATTTTTCCAACTTAGCAACCTAGAAGCTTTATCAGATCGGCTATTAGTTCCCTTTGACATATCCTTATCCTTTTGTTTTCTTCTTTTCTTTTTTTTTTTTTTTAGCAGTTCCCTACTTTCTGACGCTGAGATGCTCTAGGTTCAATTTCTGTGATTTCTACCCAAGCTCTAGATTCAGGCATTTCTCTAAGGAAGCTTGGTTCCCTTAATTGGAGAATGGTACTTAGATCTGGGCATTAGTTATATTTTAATGAATCCATTTCTAATAATCCCTGATATATTTCTCTTTTCTAATAAAACTGTTGCCTAAAACACTAGCCAACACCAGGCCGGGTGCTAATCTTTTATATAAAGACATACATTGTCTCCTTCAATCTCTAACAAATCCTAAAAGGTATATTCTAGTACTTATCCCCATTTTATCAGTGGGAAAAAAAAAGACCCAGAGGCCTTCATTATTTTTTCTGCTGTCACACAGCTGGTAAGTGGTGGAGTTGGCTCTGAACCCAGATCTAAATCTAGACCCCTTACCCTTGCTCACCCACTCAGCCTGGGGATATAATATGACTAGATTGAGTCAGACCATCCTGAGCTCTGTCCCTGGTTCCATCATTTCATAGCAGTGTGACCTCTCTGAGTTTCCTCATCTGCAAACCGGCATTAATAAAGTCTACCTTTGCAGGTTGCCGTTAGCATTAGAGCACGTACGTCGCACATCTAGTAATGAGCACTTAGGTTACATGAGGACCTGTGCCTCCTGTCAGGCAGTATAAGCTTAGTGGATAGGGGAATAACTCTGAGGTCAATATTTAAGGTTCAAATGCTGGATCCACCACATCCAGTTGCTTAGAATCTCTGAGCCCCAGTTTTCCCTTCTAAAAACGGAGCCATTCTATAAGCGGGATTCTAGGGGGCACCCAATGCAATAACATCTATAAAATATTTACCACAGTGTCTGATACATAGGAAGAGCTCAAGCAACATGGATCGTTATTGATACTATATTTGAACCCACGACAAATATAGAAGAGTGCCTGGCTTGATGTATTTCAATGAATGCATTTGCATGAACGACAGGCTCTTCAAGGCTAGCCCATGGAGCACTTTTCCACTTCAGAATTAATGTATGCATTCTGCCCATCCCTCCGGATGCCTCCCTGCTGTCACATTCACCTGGCTGCTCAGTTCCCCACTGTGCCTCATTTCCCTGGGAAGGTGTCTCCATGTAGTGCCCCCACGAAGAGGACGCTATTGTGATAAATGGTTCTGCTGGAACTGCAGGGCATTGACAAACGCCAGCCTCATACATCACAGGGCCATCAGGACTGGCACTCTGATAATGTATTACGTGAGTGCATCATCAGAACACTGTCACTCTGGTGACGGATTCATCAACAGACGGGGCTGTCGTCAGAGGGAAGGAAGGAGAAGAGTGTGGAGGAGGAAGGCAAGTCCTGTGCTTGATGAGGACGAGGTCCTAACAGTGACATACAAAGCATCCCAACCATCTAGCTGATAAATGCTAAGAGTGGCACAGAGGCGGGACAGATGGCGGAGGACTGCAGTGGATGGAGGACTAGCTTGGGGATGTGGAGCCTTGAGGACCGGTCATGGCTCATATCATGACTCCTACTGAGCCCTTGTGACCTTTACTCCTCATCTACAGAACGAAGCCCGAATCAGTACGTCTTAAAGACGGTTCCACCGGATGCTAGTCCTATGAGTCGGTCTATGGAGATTCTGAGGTTAACATATCTACAAAGATTTATTTACTCTGAAACTTCATAAAAATTGATATATGTTAATGTTGAGAGTTTCTCCCTAATTGGATATAGAGTGAGTCCCTTGTCTTCAAAGTATTTGACCATGAAATACTTATTTTTACATGATCCATATAAACTCATTATTCTGTGGTAACACTGAATTCAATGATAATCCAAGATCCTTTTCACTTCCAGAAATGTAGTGACACGAGCTTTGGGAGTTGACAGACTTGGATCAAAACCTGGAACCTCTAAATATGAACTTGATAAACTTGAACAAGCTGTTTCACCTCCCTATACCATCACACAGACATCCACAGTGCCAAGGAGATGATCTTCAGCCCAGGGTTGCTGTGGGGACGACATGGACATTGCCAGTACTCTGCTCGAAGGTAACTTATAGTCACTATTTGATAGCTCTTATTATTGATAAAAGGAACCAACGTTTACTGAGGACTGCTAAAGAGTGAGGTACTGTACCAAAGGGCTCTACATCCATGATCTTATTTAATTCACAAACTTACCAAATGACACAGACATTATTCAAATCACCATCAATGTACGTATAGGAAACTGAGGCTTAAAGAAGTTAAATGATTTGCACAAGAACAGGTATGTGGCATGCCAGGTCCAAACATCAGGTGCCAGACTCCGAAGCCTAAAGGCTAAACCAGTATGTTATAAGAACCCCCCACCCCCAATGTCAGTTGAGAGACTCTGCTAGGGCTTGATTTCATTATGACCAGTACACAACTGAACACTGATGGTAATGGGGGAAGAGCATATTATAGCAGTTGGTAGAAGTATTCTTGCAGTGTTCAGACTTCTCACCTTTCTTGGAACTTATATAGCCAATCGGTTTGCTCCTACATGGAACAAGGTATGGTTTGCTCAACTGCAATAGTAGCCCGACAATAAATAAATAAGAGCAACCTTCATTTTGCAGCTACTTACTGATGAAGGATAGGAGTGGCAGAAGGCTATCTGACCTGCAGAAAGATTGTGGCACTTGGAGTCCAAATACCTAGCATACTGACTCACTAACCAGCCTTGGGACCACAGGCAAAACACGTTCATTTCTCAGAGCATCCGCCTCCCAATCTTTAAAAAGGAAATATCTAAGCTGAACTGTCTTCTGAGGTTTCTTCCAATTCTGCATTCTGCGTTTCTCTGAACATTAAGCTGTGCACTCACCTCATTTGCAAAGTTCTAGACTAGAACAAAAGATACCAAAGACTAGTGGAATAAAGCATCACGTCAAGTCTCAGCCACCGGAATGCACAAAGTAAAAATGCTAACACCACGGATTTGGATATTCACCCTGTAATGGTGAGATTTAATTTCAGCAGAGAGCTTCCATATCACATAATGGTGTATCATTGCACTACATTTTACTTCCCCTAGCAAATAAAGTATACGGAGAAAAAAACTGAAAAGAACATACATTGTTTTATTGTCTCGTGAAATTGCTGGGTTTCAAGCCAATAGAATGCCTTAATGCTCAAGTTCTCAAGGGTGATACAAAGTGCAGAGCATCTCTGTTTGTGAAGCTAAATTTAATAAACAGAGTAATCCCCTGGCAGGCCCCAGGATTTTTCTAATATCCTGATGGTGTCAAGGGACAGGGGCTCGATATGTGAAAAACGGCATAAGACCTTACAACCAAGACTTACTACAAACAATTGTCCTTTAATTGAGGCGTCTGCTTTTCGCATGTTGCGGTGCTGAAGGAAATCACTTTAATTGTGTGTGCCTTGTCCACAAGCCCTGAGCAGTGGTGCTGTCCATAAACCGTGGTGCTGAACCAGAAGTCTCTAAATCTGCCACTGCCTTGCCCAGCCCGGGCTTAGGACACAAAGATGACTGTTCTTTCTCAGCTATAAAGACATTCATCCTATACCCCTTAGAGTATTTTAAATATACACTGACACCATTTCTGCTGAGACACCTTCTCAGATTACAGAAGCATCATCATCTTGCTTTGTATTTCATACAGAATATATTTTTAAAGACCATCTCCTTGTTCTCTATTCCAGTTAACTGCTCCAAAACTTACTGGTTTAAAACAAGAACGAGCATTTACTTTGCTCAAAATTCTGCAACTTGGGCAGGGCACAGCGAGGGAGGCTCATCCTGGTTCCATACAACACCAGGGGGAGGTAGCATAACTGGACGATTCACTTCTAAGTAGATCTGCTCACTCATATAGCCAAACTAGTGTTGGGCTGTCAGCAGGAGCTCAGCCAGGGCCAAGGGCTGGAGGTCTCGATTCCTCCCTCCATGGATCCTCATGTAGCCTGACCTTCTTTACCATATATATTATGACTGGGTTCTAAGGACCAGTGTTTCAAGAGAGAGCTGCAGAACCTTTATGAACTAGTCTCATACATCACATAGCATTCCTTCTGCTGTTGTCTATTCATCGTGGCTGTCACCAATGCCTCCAGTCAACAGACTATCTATACCTCTTGAAAGGGAGTAGTAAAGTCCTTGGAGAGCTTATGGAATGGAAAATACTGCTGTGGCCATTTTCAGGAAAAAAAAATGATTTGGGAACATTCATCCCTTCATTAACTTCTGTGTGCTATTTTTAATGGGTTGATATTTGACTCTCTAAAAAAATTCGGAGAGATCCAGAAGCGCCCAGGAGTGTAGCCCGCCTGTGACCTACTAGGCAGGAGAATGGGAGCTCCTTGGTGTAAGTAAAGGCAAGCTGGGAGATGCAATTTATATTCCAGAGCATCTCTGCAGGACTGGGCCAAGGCTGGGACTTCGCTGAAATCATGCCCTTACTTGGCTCCGCCCCCTGCCCCATCCTGCTATCTGCACTCCTCCTCCAGTTCCTACTGGGAGCACTTCCTTCATCATTTGCACATGGATCCTCGTCTCGGAAACGGCCTCTGGGGAACCTCACCTAAGACAACCTCCCTCTTAGGAGGTTAATGCTTATTCACTATGTCACTTATCTAATATTTAGACAAGTATCACTTTGTAATCTCCTGTTTCATATTGTTTCACCAACTTTGATATCATCATTTATCTTTATGCTTGATTTCCCAAGCAGTGGATTGTGCTGGAACTTATTTATCTCCATTTATCCTCCAATTTCTGAAAAATAATGTGGGAAGAGAATGAATACTGTTGAACACGTACCATGGTGCCAGCCACCGTTAACCTCTTTGCAGTCATTATCCCACCTAATTTGGAAAACAACCCTTATAAAGAAGATATTATTTTATCACCCTCACTTTATAAATGAAGGCTATGATGTTCAGAGACAGGGAATTATGCTACACAGCTCTACTAGGAGCCATGAACAGAATATTCTATGTGAAAGCACTCCCAGGAATTTGGGGTGAGTGGTGCCACCTACAGTTGTGTGACATATTAGTCTTTCTTGCTTCCCTAAAATTACTTAGCTAGGGAGTAGCAGAATGTGGAATCGACTCTCTGCTTGGTTGCAAAGTCCTTGCCCTCAATACTGAGCCAAGATGCCTCTGGCGGTTAGGATATTTCGATTATTTTTCATCGCTTTCTTTTATCCCAAGTAGGTTTTTAAAGATTGTGTGATGATGAAAATACTTCCTTAAATAGTAAAATAAATTCTTGGTCATGTGACAAGAGATTGCCCTATTCTGTGGTCTAAGCCTGTGGTGTGGAGGTGGGGTTGGGGGTGTCTTCACAAGGTCCAGTGGCCTGAGGGGGAGGCTGCCTTCCAATGGGAGCTGAGTGGGAAGCTGCCAGGAAAAGGATAGGGCCCCCAGTGAACCGAAGAAAGAACAAATTGTCTGCCAAGTGAAGCCATGCTTTTTTGGTGTGTTTTTTTTTTTTTTTCTGATTTCCTAGCTGGCTGTCTCACTCACTGCTTTCTTCCCAACAAGCACCTCCACAATTGTGATGGGGGATGACACGCCCTAGCATGATGCCTCATCTCAAGTGTCAGCCTCCCAATCTGAAAAATGGAGGTTTCAGTTCCAGAAATTGCTGTTTTAGGAGTGACATGGTTGGAGCATTGTGCCTCTGACAGAGAAGAGAAGCCCAAATGAATCTTCCACAGTAACTGACAGGCCTTCCCAAATTCTTAAGAACCTGGGTATCTGATTCCTGGCTCCAACAACCTACCAGCTGTGTCACTTAAACTCTGGAAACCTCAGCTTCCTCATCTTTAAAGTAGAGATTCACTTGATCACTGTACAAAAATAAATGGAAGAATATACACTAATTGATTAAGTATTTGGAACATATTGTTGTTATTGCTAATTAACATTATCGTATCAGTCATAAGACCATTCTAGAGTCACAATCGTCACCTGCACTTTTACTTAAATGAAAAGGCAAAATTAATTTGATTATCCCGTAAACCTTTGGGTTTGGCTATAATTTTTCTTATCCCTAATGATCTCTCATCTTATAATACTCCTTCCCCCCAGTAAACACACACATGTATACAAACACGTTCACATATGTCAACTTGTAGATATAATTAAATCATATCGTCCAAGCCATTTCTTGGTCCTCAATATTTTCCAGGTAGGTATTACTGCAGCAGGGCTGAAGTTAAAACTGCAATGAAACTGTCAGCTAAAAGGCAAGACAGAATTATTTTCTAAAATGCTTGTGATGCCTTGCATCTATGTGACACATTAGCATTTATCATATCCCTCTGGCATTCATTAGGTCACATGACCCGCTCAACTATTCTATGCGGTGGGTATAATTACTAGGCAAAATGACTTGCCCAAGGTCACATAGCTGGCCACTAAATGGAAGAGCTCAGGCTCAGACCCAATTGCATTTTCCTCCAAACCTGGATGCCCTTTCCACTTTATGTTTTTGCCTCCCAGCACTGTTGGAACATTTAATAGCAGCTACTTCTCCCATAGCTGGTTGATTCTAGGGCAGATAAGTAATAACCCAGCAGGTCCCATCAGGCATTGCTGCATTTCAGATGCTGCAGCAGAAAGTGTTTGAAGGAGAGAGGCAAGTCCTCTCCCCAACACCACTCCGGGAGCCTGACACACATCCCTGTGCTCACAGATGTCACCATTAATGTCCTTTCCCCCAGAAGATTCAGGCAGGGGATCTGGATAAATCCATCATGGCCCTGAACATAATGTTGATGAATGATCTCATTAACCTGGCAGCCTGTACCACGTCAACAGCAGCCCTGATCTTTTGTGAGAGGCCTGGCTCGGTGTTCTCATTCTTCTTCCCCCAGACCCCACGACACTCCCACCTCCATCCCCAGACCTCCAGCCCTACAATGCACCAGGCTGTGATGCCCCATGTAACTGTTGCCCCCCATGTCCAAACCTGGGGGCAAGTTAATAGCAACTTCAATCATATAGATAAAGACACTGAGAATCAGAAAAAATTAGATGATCTATCCAGGTTCCAAGAAACTTCAACTTACTTCTGGCTGACCCCAAAGCCCTGCTCTTATCTCAACACTGTCCTAACTTTCCTAGACTTTTTAACTGTTTGCAAAGCCCTTTTTATCCATTATCTCAATCAGTTGCCCAACCAGCCCCAGGGGGAGATTTCTCACAGCAAGACTTTATAAGAGACTTGAAAAACTGGTTAAAATGTTTATGTAAGGATAAAATTCCAAAAATAGCCAAGGCAATTTTGGAAGTTAAAAAGGAGAGGGGAGAGAGTAGAAAGGGTGACTCATCTAACTAGATATTATGATATCGTACAAAACCATGGAAACAAAATTGACATGATACTGGTACAATAGCAAATAGGTCAATGGAACAGAATATATAGCATGAGACAGAGAGACATGAGAGACATAGAGAAAGAGAAAGAAATCTGACATATAATAGAAGTAGAATCAGAAATCTATGGAGGAAAATAATAAATTATTTTAGAAATATTTAGCATATTTGGCAACTATTACATGTATAATAAATTTATTTATAGATAAGGTTGAAGCGTTCCTACATATCATATACAAAAACAAGCTCTAACTACATTAAAGGTATTCGTCTCATATTTAAACAAAAGGAACTTTTAAATGGCTTTGTGACCTTAGGGTATAAAGTGATTTCTTAGATAGGACCTCAACAGCATAAACTTTCAGGAGAGAATTAATGGACTTGTTTACTTTATGATAAATTTAAAAGTGTTTTCACTGACAGATATCATTGGCAGGAGCAGACTGGAAGCTAATATTTGCAATATCACAGAAGGGGAAAACAAATCGAGTAGGACGTATATGATAGGAGGCTCCCACTTCCAATATCTAGAGGAATAAAAGTGAAAGCAACAATGAGGTGCTATTTTATACCCTCCGGATGAACAAAAAATCTAACCGGGGAAGTTATTCTATTTCTCTATGTGGAGAAAATACAGCTGTCAACTGGATCACCAGTGATAGTATAAACTCTTACAGCTCTCCAAATGGGCAGGATCAGAGAAGTTACATAGGCTTTGATGTCTGTGACCTAGCAAACCACCTCGTGAGTACATATCCTAGAGAAATGCTCACTAAGGTCCACAAGGAAACAAGTCAGAGGAAAGTCATCGAGCCTTGCATGTGACGGCAAAGAGCTGGCCCAAACCCTAGATGTCCATCAATTTACGCAACAGATAAATTGGTGTGAGAGACGGTGCGATAGCACGAAGCATTCAGTATGAAGCAGACTTACCTACGGTAACAAGGATGGATCTCAAATTCCTACCTTGAGCAGAAACAGAAATGGAGAATTGAAACACAATACTTTTTATGCAAAATTTCAAATACGCTCACCCAAAGCAATGTCCGATGATACACACATATCTAAATATATAGACAGTAGAGTGGGAAGTCATACATTAAGACAGTACAGAAAGGGCCTATGAACTGAGGGAAAAGATGGTGGGGATGGTAGATAAAGAGGAGAATAACAAAATAAAAATTTTAAAATAAAATAGGAGTCATGCACACAATCTGATTAGAACTGGATGTTGTAGATTGAGAAGCATGATCGAGTTCATTGTGTGCACATGAAGAACAAGGATGAGGGAAGAAAAGGAGGAAGGAGAAGATGGCTTGGCAGACAAGAAAGCAGAAAATATTAGATCCTCGCACTCTCACGCCCGAGAGCTGTGACAATTAAATGAGGTAATGCACATGAACTTGCGCATGGGGCTTGACATGGGGAAAATATTCATTCAAAAAAAGGAGGGGCTGCAATTGTAATGTTATTTTTGTTATTATAATCACAGCCCGGTTGTTCGATGCTTCTGGAACCACCCTGCGAGGCTGGGAGCAGTCTTGCTTTTTCATCAACTTTCTGCGAGGTCTTGAACAATCCTCTTCAAATTCATGGGCCTCTCACTTCCTCGTCGGCTAAGTGGAGTGGCTCGTTCTCTCCAGCGGGCTTGCTGGCAGCACGCCGTTTCCTGGTGGGGGGCCTCAGAGTCCTGGGCCCGCTGGTCAGAAGGCAAACCACACAGCAGCCATCTTTTGGGGGCAAAGACCTTTATGTCATTATCTCCACTGCTAAGTCAGGTGAAAGTATAATAAAAATATCATTTTCACATGATGATCATGTCACATTTAAAACAACTCAGTAGCAGATAGGCTTTGTTATTGATGATGATGATGATGATGATGATGATGATGATGATGACGACTTTATTCTTGTTAATATTCCATTTTATAGACTAAAAGCTAAGGAACAAAAGAGTTGATGGGGACTTGTCCAAAGCCATAGCTGGTCAGTGGAAGAGCTGAGATTCCAAACCTGGTCTTCTGGACCTGCTTCTGAAGCTCTGTTCTTGTCTACTGATCTACATTCCTAGTGCAAGACATGGAGGGGCTGGAAGCCGAGTGTGAAAACACGGGCATGCAGTGACAGCTGTGTGAGGCCAGGATTGGAAGGCAGGTGCTACAGGCTCCGTGTTTACCAGTTGATGTCTCTGAGGGGCACTGCCTTCAGTGTCCCCCCAGCTTGTGTTCTGAGAGCAAAATGCGATCAATAAGAAAGCTGGGCTGAGACAGTAATACGCAGGGCTATTCTGTATTGCTCATGAAGAGTCAGAATGGCAGAAGAGTGACAAGTTCTGTAACGCATCAAACTGCCCATAAACTCATCATGGGCAGAAGGGGAAGTCAGCTCGGTGCAGAGAGGAGGGGGTTATGGGTAGGGAAGATGACCCCATGAGTCTAGCACCAAAGTCACCACTGTGTGTGTGTGTCTGCCTTTGACCCTCTGCCCCTTGTCCATCAAGCCCTTCAGCCCAAATGTCATCAGCACTTACAGTTCTGGATCACCCACTTTGCCACTTACTACCTGTCTGACCAGGGAGAGGTGCTTTATCCTCGTCTTGGCCTCAGTACCGTTGTCTTTGAAATGGGAATATTAACCATGTCTGCATCACAGCATGGCTATGAAGGCCATGTGTTAGTTCAGCACATCCCCCAGAACCTCGCCAGCACTTGATAAATAAAGGTAGTCCTTATCCTCGACGGTGAAGAAAAGCAAGTAGGTTTTGTCATGAAAGACATTCCCCTGTCAAAAAAAAAAAAGGCTCAGGCTGCCTGGCAAAGGGATGACCAGAGCGTTCCCTGTCCCAAAAGAAAAAGATGCACTGAGACCAGCTTCCCACAGGGCTGGTGAGCCCTGCAGAAGAAAAATTATTCGTGACGTGTTAAAGAATGGCAGCATGAATGTCCACAGCTATACTGTGTGTGTGTGTGTGTGTGTGTGTGTGTGTGTGTGTGTGTGTGTTGAATTCTGAGAAGCAGCCAGCATCCCAGCCTCCTTAGCCAACCCTGTGACACCACCGATCCCCAAAACAACCCAAGATTCACCAGGGACCTGCCCCGAATTCACAATTCTAAGTTTCATGCCTCGACTAGGCGCCGTGGAAGGAATGATTCTAAAGCTTTAGGTAACTATCCTCGAGGAGATTGGAACAAGGAAAACCTGTTATCAGTCCCTGGGTGTGGGGAAACATTTGTGGCTTAAAAGGCAGCTTTGTTCTACCACCAATTACTCCTGCTTTTGAAAATGCTTTTGCTCGCATTTGATTAGGACTTTAAAATGAGGCTTAATGTTTTCTGTCGTGCCTGGAACTGTGATTTCCCTCTCCTGTTCCAAACGGGTCTCTGTCAATTCAAGCATCTTCCCTCTCCTTGAATTCTCTCTCTCACTTTTCAGGGGATTTGAGCTGGGATTGCAAGCAAGTAAGCCTGCCCTCTACAGGGCGGCTCTGGCAAATTAAAACCTTCTTCATTCGGTCCTCCAGGAGCATCGACCACAAGCTGGAAGCCAAACACAGATGATCACCTGCTGCAGAAGTTGTCAACCTTTTCTGGGTCATAAATCCTTGGGAGAATCTGATGAAATCCACTGACCTATCCCAGACATAGACACAGATGTGAGAATGCACGCAAGACTTGTGCGTAATGCCTAGGGTTTCTGTCTGTGCTTGGACTTCCTAAAAGCAGAATAAGGTAAAGGGTCTCTGTGTAAGTGATTTATTGATGAAGCGCTCCTGGGACAAACCGGAAAGGAAATGAAAGAAGCAGGAGGAGGCAGGGAAAGAACCTAAGCAAAGAACCCACAAGGGGCTCTAGAATGTGCTCACGACCAGAGAATGGTCCCACTGTGAAGCGAACAGGTGAGCTTCTGAATCCCCCTGCATTCGGGCACTGGCTATGGGCTGCCCCACGGGGCTGTCTTTCTCTTCCAGGCATTTTCAGGCCTGGCAGCAGCCACTGGCCAAAGGCAATTCTCCACAGAAGGACAATCCAAGGGCGGCTGGGACCAGGTCACTGGCTCGCAGAAGCCGATGTCTATATGCATCTCATTCCAATGCCACATTTGGTGGCATGGCCTTAGTAGCTGGGAACCAGCCATAGTGGGAGTATTTTTGCCACAGAACTCGGCCAAGGCTACAAATCATAGATTTTTTTTTTTTCTCTTAGAAGACTGGTTGTTACCAGTTACCAACGCAGCACGGGGTGCAGCCTTTAACTGTGAGCCCCCAACGCTCGCAGCAGCTGGAGGGCAGAGCGTGGATGCCCTGGGCCAAAGCGGATCTGAATGGATCATGACGGCTACACTGAAATCAGTCAGTGGAGCCCGACTTAAAAGTTGCTCCTGCATAGAAACAGAATCTTGCACTTACATTCAAGGCTTTTCACAATCTACTCTCAGCTCACGTTGTTTCTGCCTCAACATCTCCTAACTCACTTCCCTATGTCTGGGTGTTTCTTTTCCAGCCTGCCCTGAACAGTAATGCCACAGTCAACTCTCTAAACCCATATCGAACTTTATCACTTCCCTGCTTTGAAAGCTTTGCGTGATTCCCACTGCCCAAAGGCCATAACCGTTGGGGTCGCAGTGATGCCATTCGAAATCCAACCTTTACAAGTTTTTGAGACAGAGTACCTCTTGCTAAGTCTACTTCACGTGTCCTGGCTCCAGACACAGCTTCTGACTGGTTGCACCCCACATGTTTTAATGCCCCATTTCCGCCTCTGCTTATGCTACAATGTCCCTTCTCCACCCCTCAGGAATTCCTCCCCCAGCATCACCTGCTCTTTCTTCCATTTCCCCAGAGCATGTGATGCATAGCCTCCTTAGTCGTGTTCATCTGTAATTTATACGAGTCTCTCTCCTTCATTAGCCCATGAGCTCCATAAGCGCACAGACTGTGTTGTATTCATTTTTCCAACTACAAATCCTATCACACAAGATATACCCAACACACTGGTTTTGGATGCAAAACGCTGTGACTTCTAGGTTCCTGATTGTAAAACAAGTAGCCAGGCCATTATCCTGGGATGTGTGGTATTAACGAGATGGTAGAACAGGAAGGGACAACGTGGTAGAGACTGCCAGGGAAATTCTGAGGGTTTTTCTCCCCAGATCCTCTGAACTAGAGGCAAGGAGCTTCCCAAAGCCACCCAATAAGCAACACAGCTGATCCAATACAGCAAAAATGACTCCCTTTTGAAAAAAGAAGAATGGCATTTATTTTCTCCTCTGAAGACCTACTTGTAAAGTGGACACAGTTTATAGAAACTCGTCCCTGGCCTGCCTCAGGGTATTGTGAAGCCGTATTAAATAACGAAGAGGTGAGTCTCAATGACCCAGGCAGCTGCCAGCCTGTCTGTTTCCTCCCCACCGCTGGGTGTCTATCTTTATGAATATAACGTGTTACTTGAGATGGGCTCTTTACAGGTTCTAGGTCATGGCCAAAATCCAAGTAATGTGGTTTGAGATGATTTCAATTACATGTAAGGAGAAAGGCTTTGATATTTATCAGCTTTCTTTAGAGGAGTGATTTTTGCTGCTATAGCTTGATGGTTGTTGCCTTCTGAGGAAAAAAAAAATACTTTCTGGGGGTCTGTTGGAATGGAAGAGTGGGCAACATGGTGAACCCCTGTCACCCTACCCTCTGCCCTGGGAAGCTGACAGGGATGGACCACTTCAGAGGGATGCTTGGCTTCCAGCTGGGTCAGCCAACGGGGCTCCCACGTAGAAAATCACACTGGACTGGCCCTGTCCTGTGCCCATAGTCACTGTTCCTCTCAGAACAGCCTCCCTTACATGCCGCTTTCCAGGGCTGCAGGGACTGCTTCTTTCCCTTGTTCTCAAAGGCTGGAAGAGGGGACAATTCTGCCATTTCTAGCCAATCCTTGGGGCTTCCTAACCTTCGCTCTCACTCACGGAAGTGGTCCCTTCACTAAATCTCCTGGGACGCCCCTATCGTAAATATGTCATCTATCTTGTCTTAGAGCCCTGACTGATAAAGTGTGATTGCAAATGCCAGATGAAGCTCTGGACCCTGGCTCCACCACTGCCATAGGATCTGAGGCAAGGCATTCCACACCTTGTTATCTCAGTGCCCTCAACTGTAAACTGGGAATGAAATAATATCACCATGAAGGACAATCTGAGCATCAGCCGAGTCAACGTATGCGAAGTGCCCCGAGAAGGCCTGGTCGGATCGGAGGGACTCAGGAAACACACACGCCCCACCCCACCCCACTTTCCCTGCTCCAACATTTCCCCCCATCTTTGAACAATGGGAAGCTCCGGATGATTTAAATGCTCTTGTCCATTGCGTGAATCAGAAACAAGTAACAAAACCAAGTGATAAATTTACCTGGGCCACAGACAGCAGGCTTTTTGTGTTTGTCAATAAAATGTTTAAAATAAGACTTGATTCCCTTTTGCTGTGAAGAAGGTTATTAACTTGCTTAGATCTACCCCAGGAACAGAGAGGCGTGTGTTGCTCCCCATTACTCACCAGGTTTTTAATCAGCATCCAGGGCTCAGCCAGCTGCCATGGTGGGGCCTGAAAGGGCTCAGGGAGCTGTCTCAGTGACCCGGGAAGGCAAGGGCTCCTTGGTGAAGACGCTGATAAACAAGAGAATCCAGCTCCATCCCCAGCTCTTCCGCAGATAGTCTGCTTGTTTTCATTGTTACGGGCTCATAAGCCTCGTGGCATTTCAGTATTCCAGATCTCAGCTTCCAACAGGGGTGAAGAAGCTAGGATGACAGGCTGTGCCAGTGCAGCGAGGGGCATGAGAACCACTCTTTGCCCCTAGGACCAGCAGCGACACACTCTGTGATGCCCCACCTGGAATTCCACCACGCAGGGGTCCATCCCCCTTCCTGTGTTTCCCAGAAACTTTTTTGAAATGAAAATGCCATGGTCTTGTTCTCCTAAAGTTCATATAAACCATAAAAGGGAGGAGAAAGAACTAAGATCAGATCATTACAGAGCACGTAGAGAGACAAATTTGACGGAGCTGGGGTGCCTCTTCAAGGACTGGTCCAAAAGACCAGGATTTTGTTGAGTTCTCTCAAACACATCCCTCAGCCAGCCCCACCCTCTCCACCCTTGAAGAAGGACCAATGATGCCACCGGCTGTTCGGAGACACCTTCGTGGAGGTGTTCTCTGCCCTCAGGGAATTCTGAGTTTAAGACATGTTTTGATTAAATGAGAGAATAATGACACATTCATTCATTCATTCATTCATTCATTCTATTAAGTGACACTCCCCAGTTCTGTAGATGACTTCCCTGGTATTTGTAGAATCCATGGTGGGGAAGCTAACGAAACAATGACAGTTCTTCAAAAATTCTCTCATTAAGGGAGTGGTTGGTGAACTCTCTCAAGCCATATCACAAAGACTACCTTTCACACAAGTTCACACGGCTCTTCCCCCAGCCGCTCACACCGCAGCATCTCTGCCAGCCCCTTCTCCATGTGACTTCCTCGTCAATGCCTAAATTGCCACAAGCAAGAATGTTATCAAGAAAAAGCCTGAGAATATTCCTGAACGTTTCAGGAGCCTCATATGATGAACGTCATGACAGGACACAACTTATTTATCCTCTTTAAATATCACCTTCCTCATCTGCACAACAATGTCACTATGACACATTTTGTAGACTCTTTCTGAGTATTCATGAGATATACACAAATGGTTTGTCACACTGCCTGAGACAGAGCAAGCAGGCAACAAATGCTTATCCCTTGCCATTTCTGCATCGCCATTGTCATCATCGTCATCATCATCATCATCATTTCTATTTTTGTGGCATCTTCAAAATTTATAACACACAGAGCCAACCCATTAATACGAAAAAACTCCACCAATGCTCCAAACACTTCACCAATGTACAAGACAGACCAAATTGCCTGAGTCCTAAGAACACTATTTGACTGCTTCCTAATTGCGACACCCAAGAAATGCTATTAGAGAAACTGAACTCAGCAACTCACTGGGCAGCAGCAAATCAATGAGCATCATGAAACAAAGAACAAAGGAAGAAGACAAACCAAGGCAGGCGTGAGCGTCTCCCTTAAGGAATGGGAACATCCATCTTTCTCCTCACATCTCAGACCCTCTGCTCACACCCCTGACTGGCTCCCCTAATAAGGAAGAGTTGCCAATCTGATTGTTCCAAGCCCTGTACCTCCTCTGAACCACATTCACTGCTGGATGTCGTTGGTGTGCCTTAATGGTCTGCATCCTTGAGGGATCTCTCTCTGGTTTTCCACCCCCATATTGTCAGCACATCTAGACAGGAAACAGCAAGCTAGGGACCTCAATGAACCCTCCTCCAGGCTTAATCCACATTCCCCATCTAGTGTTTTACCTCCACGCACTGGGGAGTATTGGGTGCTTACCCAGCTATTTAAAAAGCAATACTTTCTTTCTCATTTAGCTGTTGCTTTTTGCACATACTGTACTTTCTTTACTCAGGAATCCTTGGGAGTGAAAGACTGCCGGGGCAGAATTGGAGCATGTCTTTGTTTGGGTGCCCCCAGAAGCAGACCCCTGAGACAATAATCTGAGTGCAAGTTGTTTCTCTGAAAGTTCATGGACCATTGGAAGGAAAGGCAGCCAATAAAAGGTCCATTAAGAAGCCAGTTTCCACAGCAGGAGACTGAAGTTTAGTCCCACAGGAAAACTTCGGGGAAAAGTGTAAACAAGTGTCTCAGTATTGGGGATCTGGGTTATGTATACACCCACTCCCATCAGACACTGGGTGCGGGCTGCTCCAGTGGGGCTTAATTCCCTGGCACATCCAGTCTGCCTTGCACACGAGCAGAATGGCTTTCCAGAAAATGCCAAAAGGTAGAGATGCAGACAGTGGCAGCTCTCAGTCATCCGGAGCACATGGCAATGGGACGACACAAGGCACACTGGCAGCACCTGCTATAGAGCATTTCTGGTCTTCAGCCATAATGCCACTCTTGCACCATCAAACACTGCTTAGAAATTGGGGCATCCATGGAGCTGAACTCCAAGTATATCTCACCCAATTTCTCTTTGGGTTTCCCCCTTAGAGTTTCCTCGGCACTGTGCAAGGCGATCTTCATAGGCCTGTGGGCATCACAGCAGCATAATTCATCAAGATGGCTTAGCAGGGCGGGGAAGAGCATGAACTCGAGAACCAGAGTATGCAGGTCCAAATCTCAGGCCTGCTACTCACTAGCTGTGTATAAATTACTTAATAACATCGTTCCCCTGTTTCTTCACTTGCAAAACAAAGGCGATCACAATGCCTACTTCCAAGGGCTGGTATGAGTGTTGTGTGGGTTAATATCCGCAATGCACCTAACGCCTACTAAACATGATATAAGTGCTCAATAGAAATAAGTGCGCCTCAGGAGAAGCCCACTGAGTAAAGAACCATCAGGAACCATTGATTAAGCTGGGTGATATAATCTTTGCGACCATTTTTTGAGCTAAGGGTGACTCATGATTTTTCATTCATACCTAGAGACTGACTCTCAAAAGCCACATACTCTGCCTTATTCAAGCACCTGGATCCACAGCATACCAAACAGAGCACTTATGCAAACAATCAGTTTTAGAGGAGACCAATAAATATCACTTCCCTGATCATTCCTGCCCCATGTAACTTTAGTAATAATTACCGAGCCAGCCAGAGTAATTGTGTAAAGATGATTCCTTGAGTGATGAATGGGTTTGATAATAACTTCTAAAGAGTCATTCAGAAGCCTGTTGAGGAATCAGGTTCTTCTCGAGAAACAGGCCCAGGGCAAATCCACTCTTGTCTCTCTTAGGATGATACAAAGAAACGGGAAACGCTCTGAGAACAGGAATAGCGTAGAGGAACGGCAGAGCTGGCACCTTGAGACGTTCTCAAAGACACGGGTTCACGGTTTGAATTCTCATCACATCCACTAACGTTTGGCTTTCCCTGGAATCTAGACATTGAAATGAGTGTATTGTTTTCCCAATTAGTCCCTGGCATCCTTTCTTACCATCCTTCCGTCCTCTGATATGGTACTGATCATTTGCAAATGAGCTCTCTCTGTCCTCTGGGTGTTTTGCCTTCATCGAAATTAAACTTGCTTTTTTAGATTTCCTGCTGACAGATGAGCCAGCCCTGGCATCCTCCCTGTTTACCGAGTCCTTAAGTATGCATGGCTTTTCACTCCCAGAGCCAAAGCACCAAAGTGTCACTGATTAGACGTAAGCTTAATTAGTCCAGACCTCTATCAACACTTCCTCCCATATGCTCGGTGCTCGGGTACCTGGAGGCCTCTCACCTCTTCCAGCAACTCTCATGGAAGATAAATTACTCTCCTTTTTTTTTTTCCTTCAAGACACTCATTTTAGATTAGAGAGATTTTACGGAGTAGTGAAAAGAGGCCAGGATATGCATTCAGATAAACCTAAATTTAAACCCCATAATACACTAACCTTGATCTTGGTCAAGTTGCTTAACTTCACTGAGCGTCCAATTCCTCATCAATAAAATGGGAAGAGAATACTAAGTAGGATTCATAAGGCCCTTTGATGATGGTTAAATGAAAATACGCCAGTATTAGAACCTGAAATGCAGCGTGACCTCACATCTGAATTCCTGTGTGTCTAATACACGCCCCTGCTACAGTCCAGGGTGGGGAAGGCTGCAGTTACAGTGGCAAACGCGGTCCCAGCCATCAAAGACTCGGTCTCCCAGAGCTTTCTCTCAGAGCAGCAGTTGGAAACCGTTGACGCATCACTGTGTCCCCCGAGGGTAAGCAACTAATTTTAAAGATGGCCCCCGAAGCCCCCGGTTTCTCGGCTGATCTCGGCACATTCTAAAGGGCCTTCTCTCTTGGGTGCCATATTTCCCAGGGTGCCTTGGCACAATTCTGTTGCAAAGAAAGGCTGATTGAAGCAAACCACTTCCTCCCTCCCTAACTCAGACATCCTAAGTCAGGTCTATTTTGAAGTTGGTGCAGCAACTTCCTATTTGGACCTGTCTTCCTTCCACAAACCGCCCACCCCCAATTATTCCTCAGCCTGGGGAGGCAGGGTTCCTGGCAACCGTGTTTGTACTGGACATCGCACCCCTCCTCCCACAGGCAGTGATGAACAGCTCAACCAGTCTGAGGAAACTGGATTTTCTCTCCTGGGAACTTGGCATTAGGACCTGAACCAAGACAAGGAAAACTCTGGAGGACATCTTCTGCCTATGGAGTGGGAAAAAAAAAAAAAGCCAAAAAAATAATAATAATAATTAAATAATTTTGCAAAAAAAATATATTCTTCCCTGCAGAGGAAGAAAAAAAATTGAATGGATATGCAGAGAAAATCATAAACGAGAGACCAGGAAGCCCTCCTGGCTTTCCAGCTCCCGGCCCCAAACTCTCGCTCAGGCCTGGCTCTCTGGACTCCATGAGAGGTGCTCACACCTTTCAGGAATTCCCCAGCCCCTCGCCTTTTATCTTCTTATTCCAGTTCCACTAGCATTGTACTAGCAACTAAGATGGCTCTTCAAAAGCCCCGAACCCTAAGAATAACTCATGTATTCAACTAGGAGTCCCTCTTCCTGTCACATTACTGTGTTGACCCTCCACAGACACCTATTCATTCAACAAACACTTGTCCAATGCCTTTTGTGGGCCCAGACTATGCTCAAAGAATCCAGAGATGAATAACGCCCATTATATAACCAGAAGCCACCATCATCGGGGAACTGGGATAAAGCAGGTTTAAGTGTCTCAAATCATGAGGCAGCGTGCAAAGTAGAAAACAATTCCAGCTGGGTTACCTGCACGCAATTCCTAACTGCACAAACTCCTAGCTTTTGCAAGTTACTTTTCCTCTCTAAACCTCAGCTTCCTCATCTTTAAAATGGGCCCAGAAAAGATGAATCATTGCAAAGATTCAATGAGAGAACCCATGGAACATGCTTAGAACAGTGTTTGACAGTAAACAGTTAGGAAATGTTAGTTTGGAAAAAAAAAAAAAAAAGAACACCTTTAAGCTTTTGGTCCTATCTCTTGATAGAAAGGTGCCTTGGTACCCTTGTAACAGATAAAGAAGATGACTGACTTTTTTTTTGACCTATGGTTATCACATCTTAGAAGCTGTCACCCCAGGAAGAAAATTGAGAATGATAACCGCACATTCTCGAAGTGCAGGGAATCACGTGGATCGAAAGCTTGTAACAAGGAAAAGTATCCAGGGCTCAGCTTGAAGCATTTCACACTGGCTCATTCTCAAACCCGTATTTAGTTTGGGGAGAAATATTGGGCCAGCCACAGCCTGGCAAGAATCGAAGCATCCATGTACTAAGGAAGAAGCAGGTAATGTGACTGAGTTGAAGAGGCAGCCAATAATACCTCCACTGCAAAGAGATGCCAAGAAACACAGCCTGCTACAAACTTGGAAAATTCTGGGCTCTATCATGAGACCTCACAGCCCTTCTGAACAACCCAGCAGCTAGCTGGCCTGAAGGGGCGAAAAAGCTCAAATCCCATCGCTGAAGCTGAGAAGCATCAGGAGACTCCGTGAGGAGGCCGAGGAGTCTGTGGAGGGAGAGAGAGGGAATATGGGGTGCAATGACCATCCCCAGCTGAGTTTCCCACTGCCAGGGAGCAACATGCCAACCAACTGGAACTTGTTTCCATAGCATCAGGGGTGAAACCTGGAGACCCAAAACCCCTCCACTCAGTAGCAGGTTAGTAATCTTTCAAGATTGTGCGGTTTGTAAATGAATCAGGCTGCCTCCTCAGAAAACTTCTGAAGTCACGGCAAACACTCTGGTTTGCTTGCCCTGGGCATTTGTGGCGGCCACATTATTTCCCAGAAGGTCCAGAAAACAAAGGCCTCTGACAGCTGGTATTTGATATTGCTTTTTTGCCCACTGGTTGCAGCCTCAATTCACTTACAATTCCCCAGCCTTGTGGTATTCCAGGTCTCCTAACTCCTATCCTCAATGGCCTGAAAATCATTTTCCCACAGGACAGATGACGATAATGACGATGTCAATAGTAACATCGTCGGTAACATTTACTCAGCACTTACTATGGGTAAGATTGATTTTAAGCTCCTTAACTTCCAAGTTTCAACTATCCTATTAAAAAGGCATTCCTATTATATCTATAATGCAGATGAGGATACTGAGGCTTAGGTGGGATTCTAGTTACTAGTGCTGCCTGATGAACAATCCTAAAACCATTTTTGCAATCCACATAGATTTGATGGGTCAGGAAATTAGACGAAATGCAACAGAGATGGTTTTCTCTGCTCCATCACATTAGGGCACTCAGCTGGGGGATGACTCAAATGATTGATATCTGAAAATAACTGGAGGTATCTTTGCTCACATCTGACACGGGCTGGGTGAGTCAAAGGCTCAGCTCAGCTGGGGTTGTCAACTGCGGCAACACCATGTGGCTAAATGATATGGACCAAGCACAATATGGCGACTTCTAAACAGATCATCGGGAGGTATTTGGTCTTTTATGACCTCACCTCGAAGGTCACATGGTATCATTTCTGCTACACTTTAGTACCTGAATCTACCAAAATTCAAAGGAAGGAAACAGAGAGCCCATGTCTCACCTTTCGGAGCTCTGGATCTCAGCTCCTTAAACACAATGGAGAAACTGCTTTGTGTGGACCATCGTAAGGGCCCCATGTTATCAGCGCCAGTCGGGAGAACAGACAGAAATAGAAGATTTGAGACCTGTGTCTGAATCCCACTTTTTTCTCCTTGTGTGACCTTGAACATGTCCCGTCAACCTATCTCAAAATATCACATGCATGAAATGAGAGCTCACAGCGCTTTTATTAACGGCAATTCCGTTCTTATTTACACATGAAGAAGTCAAAGGAAAACGTCATTATTTTTCATGGATTTTTTTATATGGTGCCTCAAGAGTTTCACAAGTAAAACAAGGCTGTGTTTTACTTCAAAGATGTCCTCAAAGCAAGAATGGGCCACACGGTCAACAGCCCCCAGGAATGAGACAGTTTTCTGACTATAAGAAGTTAACATAAAGCACATATTATTACCAACCCCATCTGACCAATGAGGAATTTGGATTCGGGGAAGTTCAGTGACTAATTTAAAGTCACATGACATGTTATATATCTGGAAACCCAGTCTCTTTGCTCTCAAAACTCTCCTTTCCAGTTTGAGTACTGACTTGCTATTGAGCAGTTTTCTTAAGAATTTCAGCAAGATCCTCCTTCTTCTTCTATACTTTTTGTGTGCTTCCATTCTGGTTGAACAACCATGTGAGAAATTGCACATCTAATTAGGGCCAGTGAGATAAAGAGGTACATGGTGATCTTCACAGGCAGCGTTTGAGGTTAAGCCTTGAGAACGTGATGAAACATCATCATTAATCAAGTTGACGAGGTCAGCAATACCCGTTCTCTTCATTCTTTTCCTTCTTATTAGGTTAATTTTATACTTCCTGTGCTCTGCAATTGAACAATGATTACTTTGCTAAATACTACATGAGTTTTGACAAAACAAACCCCCAAGGAATCAAAATAAGTAATTTCTCTTCAGCAGAAATCATTCTTAGATTAGTCAGTGTGCCATATTACACAACCCAATTATCTCAGTACACAGACATGTATAATAAATAAAGAGCACACCATCTCAGATGAGCTGGGTTAGACCAGGGGTTGGGGTAGTAGCATTTCGAATTAGAAGCTGTCCATTTTAAGCCTGCTAACTCCCCAAAATGGTGTGTTGGGAGGACTCAAACCTCCATCCTAGCAAATGTCGAAGCTCTTTTGTAGGTGACTTTCTGGCTCCACACGTGTAATGGAGATGTGTCTGCTCGGTGATTTAATATTTGAATTCAGACAACATTCATTGGGTCTTACGCTGGTGTTCAGCATAATTCTGGGGATCTGAGATGAGCAAAATATGGGTTGTGTTTAATTTTGAATCTGTTGGCCTTGGTGAAACATATAGTCCCATGTCTGGTTTGTATAGGTAGGTGCTCAAATTAGTACTTTCCTCTATTCCTTCTTCAGACTCTGGCTGACACCACCAACCTACTATCTTCATTCATTCATTCATTCATTCATTCACTATTCACTCTTCATTGAGCCCATTGCAGGAGCAAGCCCTGGGGATACAATGGTGAACAGAAACAACCCCAGTGCCTGTCCTCACAGAGTTTACAGTCTGATGGGGGAGGCAGACTCAAATAATCACATAAGCAAATGTCACACTGCCACCGCAACAGGTATCAGGAGAAAGGCTACTCAGAAAGATGGGAACTTATAGTACGGGATATGCCCAGTCACAAAGCTCAAGAAAGCCTTCCCTCAAGGTGGCATCTCCTAAACCAGGAGGTCAAGAGAGAGCAGGAAGGGGCTAGGGGTTAGGAGAGGAGTTAGAGTCTCAGTTAATTTCACAATACAACAAGGGTGGTACTAGATAGGTACAGAAATTGCAACATAGACATAAGGTAATTCATCCAAGACTGCACCACTCATAACAGTGAAGCTAGGATTTGATCCCGGGTCTGGAGCCAATATGGGGCCAGTTTCAGATCGTGGCCTCTTTCTGACAGATGCCACATGCTCTTTCAGATCTCTTTCATAATCATCATATAATATTCAAGGAGATGACAGTAATAAAGACTTCACTGATGGTTACTTAGACCTAACCCAGTCCCAAACATAGCCAACATTAACTTTTGCATCTACACCCAAGAGTAGAAATAACGAGTCACCAAGTAACTTCTACACCAGGGGATTGACCCAACACTGTCCATGCCAAGACAGGAGCAAGCCTAGAGGGCTCGATACAAAAAAAAAAAAACTGTCTAATAAATATGGGAGAAACAGAGCAGCACACGACCTTCCTCAGGTGCTGGCGAGATGCCTGACCTCCTCACGGCCTTGGTTTCGTGCATGCTTCAGAGCTGTGCCAGGTCCATTTTCTAAACAAAGCCTAAGGCCATGTCTGAGCCCCTGGGTTATTCATCAGGCAAAGCAAGGCATTCCAGGTTCCGGTCAGTGATAAGGGGACTGCGGTGAGGGGCACTTCCTGACTAGATGTGCTCGGAGGAAGCCTTGTAAAACAGGAGCATGGCGCTGTCACAGAACACGTGGATCCGAGCAGAGCCAACAAACACATCAGCAGTGAAGGAGAGAGGGCGCTAGCACAGCCAACATTATCTCTGCCAGAAAAGAAAAAAAAGGCCCTTGAGATCCCTCCCATATTTATTTTATTTCTTTATTTGAGCATTTAGCCCCATCTCAATCCCATGAAGATCTGAGTCACAGAAATAAAAGAAGATAAATATAAGTGTTTTTTTTTTAATCGGAGTGAACTTACTATCAGCAGTTAGAAGGGACAATATGGTCAGGGTTAGAGTTATACACAAAATGCATAAAGGAACTTATGTATACTTGCTAGAAAGGGGGCTTACATTTGACTTTGAGCTTCCTGGCAGCCAAAGCAATGTGGAAAAGTCTCCAGAAAATTGAAAATTAGATGCTTGGGTGAGGTGCACAGTTCCCAGATACTGAAACCTGAGAACAGTTTGTCCTGACAGGAACACTATTTTATGACCTCAACCACAAATCCCTCAAAAAATGCATTCACTGCTTTTGGTTCTGAGTTTTTTATTATCTCACAGTAAAATCTTGTCAAAGAAAAATTCAGTATAGTTAGGAGGGGCGAAAACAAGACAAACCAGGTACAAAGCTTCCAGTCTGCCTTAGTTAGGATTAGACTAGAGAACAGAGAGCACATTTCTAAAACTGGACCATGTGGAACACTGTTATCCCTAAGAGGATCCACGACCAAAAACCATCCAGGTCAAAAATGGTTTGGCACTGGTTTGGGATATTCATGCTAAAGACTCTGAGTCATCTCCTAGTGAGGAAGCTTGCTTATTTTGCACATATTTATGAGCATGGGACCTTTTTAGCCACATCCCATGCTGTACACTCTGGAGACGACCAGCTCACGAGAAAGTGCTCATTAAGTGTCTAATGTCTACCACCAGTCGCTCCCCTATGAGTGGTTTTTATGTGTATCATTATTTCATGTTATCCTTAATAGTCCCTTGAAAAGAAATGGTATGCCACCCCTTCCAAAGTTGGAGAAACTAAAAAGCAAAGAAGTTAAGGCTATTGGACTGTCCCACCATCAGGAAGCAATAGGGCCCTAATTTCTACACTTCCCGTGGTCCCAGCAGGGTTGTCAGTCACACTCTCTGAGTGCATGACACTGACCTCCAAGTCTCTCACAGTTAACTGTATTGACTCGAGGAAGTGCACATGACCTAGGCTGTCAATCACACGCCCTGGGTGCATCGCACAGGCTGATCAGTCCTAATCCCTCCCACAGCTATTGTGATTGGCTCAGAGTTGGGCACATAATCCCTCAAGGCCAACCATTATCTCCTGACATTAATGCTGGGAAAAGGGTGCTTTCTACTCCTTGGCTACTGACCATCATCTCGCCTACCATGAGTGATTTCCCTGGTGAAGAAAGATGTCCTCTGAGAAGACAGATGTGAGAAATGCAGAGCCAGAGAGACAAAGTCCTAATAACACATTTGAGCCCCGGGATCAGACATTCTAAAAACTACATTCACCCTTGGGCTTCCCACTTATACAATCTATAAATATCCCTTTGGCCAGTTTGATTTGAGTTTCTGTCACAACTGAAACCATACTGAATGAATATAGCATCCGTACGAATTTGTTTTTGAAAGAGAGAGAGAGAGAGAAATTTGCACCTGAGCCACACATAAGTGGTGATAAAATCCATTTGTCTAAATGCCAGAATCTGTAAAGGAACTAGATTCAAAACCAGGAAAAATTGTAATAAGGGCTTAAAAAAAGACATTTACATTTAAAGCAGATTTTGAAATCCCAAAGACTTTAGTTTAGCCTGGAAATACTGACATAAGGTGAACCACAAAAGCACAAATGGCCCCTTTATAATTAGTTTATCTTTCAATTTTATCCAAATTCAACTCCTGAGGACTTCGGCTGAGCACTCTGAGAGGAACAAAGTCTTAGCCATTGGTGTCACTACCAGAAGTCCCTGCAGAGATCCTATTGACTTGCTCAGTTCATTCTGCATAACCTCAGAGCGGCCTAGAAGATTGCTAAGTGCCTCATGGAGTTCCCTTACGGGCCCAAGACACCGGATGGCAGTCTTAGGGGACCTTTTCACCAGGCTCTGAAACATTCCAGGTGCAGAGATGTTTAATGAATGCAGAGCACGGGGCTAGTGGGGTATCTGTAAGTGGAGTGATGGAGAAGATCTGTATACAGAGCAAGGCTGAATACAGTACATCACTGCTGTCTAATCACATCCAGTTCTCAAGTCCTCTACAGGCGGAAAGGCACTGAACTGAAGTTGCATGCACACACACACATTATCTCTCTCTCTCTCTCTCTCTCTCTCTCTCTCTCTCTCTCTCACACACACACACACACACACACACACACACACACACACACACACACACACACACACACACACACACACACACACACCAAAGAATGAGAAGAGAAAAATCCATGCCAAGCATTCACAATGCAGTTTCTGATTGATTATCTAGCAACTTCCAAATTCGGTGATGCTAGCAATCCAAGTCTCCGCAAGCTCTCAGCTTTTCTTTCAGGAAAAAGGAAAAAGAAAACACAGAGGAATGCTAGCCTTCCTCTGGCTTTGAAATGGTTATGAAATAACATTATAAGGTGATAAGACAATGTCCTAGCCATATGTGACAGTGCAGGAAAACTGAAAAAAGAGAGGACAGCCAATGAAAATGGCAGCTAACAGAATCATGCAGTGCCTAACATCCCTAACAGGGCGTGGAGGGCCAAGATTTCCTGCCTGCCTATTCCCCTGCTGCTCCCAATGTCATTTCCAATGTTCTATCCTCATACGTATTTGTAAAAAATTCCTATCTTACTGCCCGGTTTCTTTATCTATAACATGGGATGTTTGACCAGAAGTTCTCAAAGGAACTGTTCAACTCTAGGTATTTACCAGGTATACTGTTGAGATAGAAAAGATCAATAAAGTTTGTCTGGTCCAGTCCCACATACTTCAAACTCATAAGATTAATATAGGCTATTGGTTAAGAATGTAGACTTTAGAGTCAGACAAAACCGAGATAGACTCTCATCTCTTCCACTTCCTAGCTGTATGCTATTAAATAAATTATCCTCCTCCCCAATCAAATATCCATTGTCTTGTATGTAGAATGGGGTAATAATATAATCCCAGGTCATAGACTTATTTTGACCATTCAGTAAAATAAAGCACATAAGCTATGAACTCATGTTTAGCATCTAGTAAATGAGACTGTTGTTATCGTCAATATGCGTATGCTCATTTTTCTTATGAAGTAAAATGGGTCCCACAGTTGATAAGGAGATATAGGGAGAAAATGTCTCCCACTCTAGTATTTACTATGCTTACCACTGCCACCACGAAATGGCAGCAAGGAGGCAAATAAAGCTTCCTCTATGATGGTAAACACACAGTAGAATATACAGATGTCAAATTATCATGTACACCTGAAAATTATATAATTGTATTAACCAATGTTACCCCAATAAACTTAATTTAAAAAAATTTTTCCTCCCCGAAAGAGGTGAAATGGTACTGTCCCCGTCTCCATCCTCAGCCCCTCGCTCCACAATGCTAGCCATTACATCTAAAGGAATAAGTAACTGCACACAGAGCTGAATTTTCAGGACTCTGAGAAGTCCCCAAGTCCTCAAAAACTTTCCCCACTTAATGGAAAGATCTGAAATGTCACCATTAAGGGTTTCACCTTCCATTAAAAGCCAAATATCCATGGGAGGAGAGTTGAGTTACTAGGAATGAAAAATAATCTCAGAGTAGTGTTTGACTAGAAAAGGAAAATTAGGAAATATTAGAGAGGGGAAATGAGTAATGCATCAATAAAAGGTGAGCATAAGGCATGGGCCCTCCAACTTTTGCCCCATGTCCCCTGTGCCAAGGAATGGTATGGATCTGTAGAGAATATATGCTAGTATTCACATCTTTTGGCCCTGGGCTTAAATTCAGTCAATTTGCAGAGAATTTAGAGAAACCTATTCCTACCCCCTGGGTAAACCAAGTCTCAGGTCACTTAGCAATTGGATAGAAGCACTCACCCCTCCAAACATCTGACCTTGGGTTCTTTGTATTAAATCGGGCCACCCCCTCATGCGATCCTTCTCACAGAGGAGAAGTAAAGGGACAAGCTAGAGTAATTCAAGTCTTACAGTGCTGGCAGAGAGTTAGGACTTCAAGGCTGTCCCCAAGAACCACCAAGCCCCCTAAAAAGCAGCTCCAAGGACACAGGCAATGTTTCCATGGATGGCTCCTAAGACATGGACATGAAGGCTGCAGACCCAAGTCCTGAAGGCTGTGTGACCTTAGCCACGTTACAAAACTTCAGTTCCCTCAACCGAGAGACTGCAATAACAGCCCTCCCTACGTCATAGCGTGGCTGGAAGATGAATGAGATGAAACAGGAGAGAGATTCTGTCGGCCTCTAATGTGCTGGGTTCCCCTTTTTCTTTTTGCAAAATCCCTTCATATCTCTCTGATTTCTGACCCTATATTGAGAGCGAGCCCAGCCCCCACCCCCACTTTCTTACCCTTTCAATTTTCCCAGATACCCAGTGTTGCCAAAGTTCTGATTAAGCGAGGAGATCCACACCTAAGTGTATTTGACAAATGAATCTATTTATTTTCATTTCTATTCCGCACCACGCGTACCAGTCTGCAACTATCTCCACAATCATATCTTGTGAAGAATACCTGAAGGTACCTTTCTGATTGACTTGCTCAATCTATATGCAGATTTGTGCAAAGCCAGTAAATAATTTGTAACAATTTGCATTGAGTTTATGGTTTCTCTAATCCAACCCTGATCATTTGTAAATTGTTTCTATTCATGTGCAGATCAACTGTAATAAGATTGCTAATAAAAGAGTGGTTAATAAAATTTATAATGGGAAGACAAAGCATAATTTAGAGGCGGGTATTTTTGACATAAGGGCTTTTCCAGGCTGTAGGCGAAAATAGATTAATAAAATTCTGTTTGTTTTCATTTTACATTCTAAAGAATACTTCGTGTGAAACGTGGTCTTGAATCCTATTTCTTCTTCCTAGCCTGGACTGCTAGTCTCAAGTGAGAGGGGTTTTCTCACGTCTCGAGAAACTTCTCCGGTAATGACTCAACCTCTCAGCAACTCTGTGTTAGTGGGTAGGAAGGATGTGAGTGGTCCGTATGCAATCATCCACTCACTTACTCAGAAAACATCATTCGAGTACCACTGTGTCCCAGATGCCATGACAGGCCGTGGAAATACCAACGTGGTGAAACATGGATCCTTCCGTCAATGAACTGACAAACTGCTGACAAGCAAGACTTTATATGTGTTGTTTACCATCCGTAAACACCTAAAAAAAAGCACCTAATACACAGTATGTGATTAATAAATGTTTGTGGAATAAATGAATCTCCTGCAACAGGCAATACACCAAGCTAGAACTATCAAACCTTTTTCCCACTCACTCATTAGTCTGGGACATTAGGTCTAAAGGCAAATCCCATTCGGCTTGAAAAATTATAAAAGATTTTACTGGTCACATGACACGCATCAGCTCATGGGAATCAGGTACAACCCAAACCGAATCTGTCTCCACAAGAGAGGTTTTCATAAAGATCTATGAACTCTCCCAGCTAACAAGCACCTCATAAGGTGAAAGGCACTGGACTGTTCCTTCATCACTCACAGTCGTCCTGCAAGGCTGGCGCTATTGTTGTTATTTCACAAATGAGGACACCATGATTCAGAGGCTGAGCAGCCATCTGAGGTCACGACTGGAAAGTGGCATGTCTGCCTCACTTCGGAGCCCGTGTGCGTGCACGGCTGTCCTTCTCTAGGTCTGTTCGCAGGGGACGGAGTGAGAAAGTGAGAGGAAAGGCCAGGAGTGTTACACTAACAGAGATTCTGCCATCTGAGTGGAAACACTATGAGGAAAGAAGATGTACCCCTCCTCCAAAACATCTCTTCTGCTACGTTTTGGACCTGTTTCCTTTTATTTGGCCCCTGGTTACCTGGCCCAAAACTTAACACCTCCCCCACCCTAAGAAAGACAGCCTGTACCTGTCATCCTAGTCTTCTCCTCTTACTAATCCAGTTCAGTTCTTCCTTTTCAATGATCTGCCGTCGACTCCCCCAAAGGAAAGGATGGAATGCCCTATGGAGAAGAAGTCGAAGGGAGGATGCCTGGAGTGGAAACTCATGGCTAGCGTTGGGCTGACACATCAAGTATTTCCGAGGACTACATGTGACCAAAGCTGCACCGCGGTCCCAGGTGGCAGCTGCCAGAGGCCTGCTGTAGGAAGACGATCTGATTTCCGCCGCTGTCACTCAGGCCACCTTCCCAGGCCCCGTGTCTAGTTCAGAGCATTCTGCACACTTCAAATTCACCCTGTTCTGCCCCTGGGGCTCAGGGACATGAGCCGAGGGCTTCCACAGCTGCCTTTCCCCTTCAATGCTTTTTGTAGAATAAGGAGTGATTGAGAGTGGGAATTGCAGATCAAAAGGAAACAGTGAAATGTCATCAGCATTACATAATTTGTACTATCACTTGTCAACATTGATCCCCTTAATGCCATCCCTTTGACAGATGAACGAGGCAGGATTGTAGAATACTAAGAAGTAAACGAGGGGGATAAAAAGGCAACCATGTTTGATTATCCTCCGCGATCCGAAGGATTTGAAAGTCATGACACTGGTTATTACGACGGTCTTTGGAGAAAAGAGCAGAAACTTAATCTGTCTAATAAAATTGCCTCCGGAGATAAACTTAATCTAAACTCTCTTTCAGCTATCTCTCAGTATAATCTAATGGATTTTTCTTGGTCTCCATTGCAGCACGAGACAGCTGGGTGGAAGATAGACCCACCACCTTAATTAATACACTTCGCTCTTGTCAAATGGACAAGTGGTGTGTGGAACGCAAGTTGGTGCTTCCGAATGTATTGGGGTCCCATATTTAACAGAACTTGTCTGATGGGACCATCACAGCCTTTCAGAGTAGGAACACTGCCCAGAGGAAAGTGGATGTGGCTTGCAGAACTTCTGGAGAAGTATGATGGAGGAGGGGGAGGAAATGGGAGGAGCCAGGGATAGACAAATGCATCCTTTTCAGAGCGTCTGAGCTGTCACTGTGGAAGAGTGCTTGGGAGTGGAGAGGAGCGACTGCTCATCACATGCCGGGGATACTGCTGGGCCCCGGAGAAGCAGTGGTGTGTGTGACAGAGGCCTGCCCTCACAGAGGCTGCGGCCCAGCACAGAGACCATCGATTTACGAAGCACATTTTCTGGTATGCAATACATGCTGGGTGACATCAGGCTAGAAGAAGGACAGGTTGGGCAAGGATGTTGTGCTGTGTCCCCATGTCCCTGGGCACCTGTGTCCCTGCCCCAGGAGGAGAACAGGGCTTTTCCAGGAAAAGCATGGTCACCCTAACCTCTCTCTAAGCTGTGTCAGCTGCTTTCTTCCTTTTCTTGGGTAACTGGTGAGAAATAAAGTTAATCTGCTCTTGGACGAAGGGTGTGCAGGTAGAAGATAAACCAGCCTCAGAATGTATGTGGCAGGGTCTCTGCCCTCCAGTGCGGGCCATTTCTATCATCCTTTCTTCCCCAGATCCATTCCCCCGACCCCAAGTCTGAAGAGAGGTGCTTGAAATGGAAACAAGTCTAATTTTAAAGCCTGTAACCCCCACTGATAGAAATCATACGGGAGTGAGTGACAACTGTTCATGTGCAAAGTGAGCCGTTTCCTTCTCCATCCCAGGAGAGAAGGGGTCCCCTCTGCTTTCCAACTACTTCTCTAACATCTATTTTTAATATTTTTCTTTCTACTGTCTGCCTTCCTATACGGGATAAGAGAGCTGACGTTGATGCATACTTAATATGCGCCAGACCTTTGCTCGGTGATTTGGGCAATTATAGAAGACACTGCCTGCTTCAGCAGGAGGAGCGGATAGGCATCTTAGAGAGAGAGTCACCTTCACTGACGTTATTTGATAAGTCTGCTGTAGGTCAGATGCACGTGTCTACACCCTGGCACAGGTATAACAAGGAAGAAAGAAGGTAACCGCGTTTGACAGTGGAGGAAAGATTTCATATTCCAGGAGAAAACGGAGCACAGCTCTGCTCACTCCACAGAGGAGACGGAAGAGAGTCTCTCCTGGCGGCCTTACTGAAGGGAGACCTTGGGCCGAAGGGAAATATCAGACGAGGAATACACTGTGTGCTCCGATATGTACAGGGCCAATAGCCCCCTGGATCCCATGTAAAACATTCAGAAAAGGCAACGTTACTCTCTGAGACATCACAAAGGAGAATCATTGGGAGAAGCTGAGGAGTCCATCCCATTTGTGAGGCCGCAGAAGGCACAACAGAAAAGCTTCATGGATGTATCTCCTAAATCAGCCAACATTTATTCATTAACTGCCCCCAATAAGCCTTTCTTACATGCAGCTAAGGAAACCCATTTATTTATTTATGCATTCAATCATGTATGCAAGAAATCTTTTTAATTAATTTTATTGGGTAACATTGGTTAATAAAATTATTATCAAGTGTACAACTCAAGAATACATCATCTGTATATTTAGTGACTATACGATATTAAGGAATATACTTTATACTGGAGTTACATTAATAAGCATCCAAGATTATTTTTTAACTCTCATTAGGTTAAAGGAGATTTTAAAAATCAAATAATCATACCAGTTAATAATTAATTAACTAATTTCAATTACAGCTGTCCCTCAGTATCTGAGGGGGATTGGTTCCAGGATCCCCCTTGTATATCAATATCCACAGATGCCCAAATCTCTTATATAAATAGTGTAATATTTGCACATAACCTATGCACATCCTTCCGTATACTTTAAATCATCTCTAGATTACTTATAATACCGAATACAACGTAAACGCCATGCAAGTAGTCATCATACTGTGTTGTTTAGGGACTACCGATAAGAAAAATAAAGTACATGTTCAGTACAGAGATAACCATCGCAGGTCTAATTACACAGTACACATCAGCGACAACATAACTTTTTTTGTTATTGTGTACAATTTTTAAAATTGTGCCAAGCACTAAGAAGAGAAAGTACAGAGTGTCACTCTGTACTTGCCTATAGAGACCCACACAAAACTGGGGAAAAGACTCCATAAAGAAGCAACATTCAGTCTAGGACCTCAATACTGGGTAGGGTTAGCCAGATAAAGAGGAAAATGAAGAATGTACCTACCTAGCACATGCAAAGTCCCTGAGGCAGGACAAGAAGCAGCCAGACAAGCTCAAGGCACTGGCAAGCCAGGGAGGATTTATGTTCACAGGTTATATGTGTATGAAAGGGAGGATGATCCAAGATAAGACCAGAGGGTGTGGATCATGCAAAGTCCTATGAGTCATGTGACTTTATCCAAGAATCACAGGAAGTCATGGATATGTTCTAAACATGATCTTAACACGGTCATATTTGCCAGACTTAAAGAAGTTAAACATCACTACAAAGCTCACCTAGAGAGCAGGGTTCAGAGCTGATATCACATCCAGATCGATTTTAAAGTATTATCTATAACATTAAACAACTAGTTTTTGAACCAGCCAATTCTCTAAGTTATGATAGTTGAAGCAACACATCTCCTGTACCTCTACACACACACACACACACACACACACACACACACACACACACACACACACACTCCTTATGCAAGAAATAAGGACCAAGAACTGGTCCCAATAGTTGAAGATGACAGAGGAGGGAAAGCTCACAAAATGTGTTAGCAGGAGAAGAGGACTTCCTGGAAGAGGCAGGATTTCAACCAAACTTTGATGGATGGGTAGATTTCTAAAAGGTGGAGAAGAAATTCCAGACAGACGAGAAGTCCCTAATCACAGGATAAAATTAGCAGAAGTAGGAATAATTAATATACGAGTTTGACTATAATAAAGGACTGGGAAATGAACTTTAATTTATGGTCACAAGTTATATACAAAATCATAATAATGACTAGTCATTAAGAAGCTACTCTGAATGAGCCAGGCATTACAGAGAAATCAGAGATCGAGAGAAAAATTCCATTCTTACAGCAACATTGCCAAGTACATTTTGCAGGTAAGACTAAGAGAGGTGAAGCATTTTTCTCAACTTGCTGAGGTTGCTATTTTTATTCAGGTCCATCAAATTCCTTGCATAGTGCTACAATACCTGCTGGAAAATGCATATTGTTTTAGTTGCCTATTGTTGACTAATAAATGACGCCCAAGCTGAGTGGCTTTAAACAACAACTATTATCTCACGGTTTCTGTGGGTCAAGAACCCAGGTGTGGCCTCTGCTTCAGGGTCTCTCGCCAAGATATAATCAAAGTATGTCTGTTAGGGCTGCAGTCACCTCAAGTTTCAACTGGGGAAAGATCTGCCTTCAAGCCCACTCATGTGGTTGTTGGCAGAATTCAGTTCCTCGCTGGCTGTTATCCAGAGGCCACCCTCGGTTCTCTGCCAAGCAGGGTTCTCCAACAGGGCAGTCCACTTCATCAAAGCATGCAAGCCAAGAAGGCAGGAGGAGAAAGGATCAGCAAGAAAGGAGACACAGTCTTTCATAACATAATCACAGAAATGACATCCCATCACTTTTTCTGTCTTCTACTCATATGAAGCGAGTCAGCAGGTCAAGCCTACACTCAAGGAAAGAGAATCACACACAGGTATGACTACCTCCTGGTTGAGATCATTGAGGTCACCTTCGAAAGCTACCTTTCATAGACAGTAAGTCCTCACCTAACAGCTCAATAGGTTCTGTGACTATAATGAGACCAATTTTACCATAAGCTAATTGATATAAACAAGAGTTACGTTCCCATGACATCTCATCATCATTACAACAAAATGACATTGAATGAAACATAATGAAAGGACGTTGAAAATGACATTATTTGAGGACCTGCTGTACACATGAAGTGACTCATCCTGCTGTTTTGTGTGCTCCTTAATTGGTCTTATTCGTCTATAAGCTGGACATGAAGTGGAAAGATATCCATCTAGTACAGTGTCTGGTCTCTAAGAAGAACTCAAACAGCGACAGCCACCTACCAGTGGGCTGGACTAAGCCCCTTTCACTTGATGAATCTATGACTTTCCTGGTCTCTTGAGACAGATGCTTATCTTATGAACTCCCTTCTTAGACCGCTGACAAGTGATTTCCTACTTCCTTGGCTAGCATTCCCTCTGCCCCTTTCCAAAAGCTATGCCTCTCCTATTGAGATAAACTCACGAGGTGACAAGAGAACGTTGGTCTTTAAAGAAAACATCTCTAAACGGATAAGGATAAATCCACTAGATGACTGTTCCCATTCATGCTAACAGCTGTCGAATCATCTCAGCATCCTGAGTCAACGTAAAACATGATTACTCTTCCTCATTTCATCAAAGAAACAGCAAGTTAGTGTTTCTCCAACCCTTATGAAATCTCCAGTCTCCAGCCCACCCCTTAATCCCTTAGCTCCCCTTCAAATGCCCACTTCCTGATGTGTTTCTACCTCAACAGCCACAGGTGACCATGCTCCGGGTCTCTCAAAGGTGAAAAACTCATGAAGGACAAATAGTAAAGCTTAGTTTTTCCTAGGAAAGCGGGTAGCTGACTGGGCAGCTGAATTCTCTGGGTTCCCAAGACATGATTTTTCTCCACGGCTTGGCAGAGAAGTCAAGCTGGCAAGAGGGAAGAAGCTGTTGCCAGCTGCGAGGATGACTCGGAGCCCGTGTGCAGAGGGCCACAGGGTGGGACACTCATGTAGGAGGGAAGAAGGATCGTGCCGACAGGAAATGACCACACAGGACAGTGATTCTAGGTGCACAGACCCCTGAGTGCCAGGGCTTGCCGGTTCATTTATTTATTTAATTGTACAGTTTCCCCTTAAAAAATATTTCCCATCAGTGTTATCAGCATGGCCTCAAAACGACTTTCCTATTATTGCTTATAAACAAAACCTTTATCACAGATAGCTTGCCTGCTGAATTAAGACACTGTGTTAAGCAGTATATTGCTTCTGTCTGGCAGATCAGCTGTTTGTAGGAAGATAATAATACCGAAAGCAACCACAACAATCAGCTACTGTAAATTAACTTAACTGTGTGAAATAATGCCTCCCCTATCAGATTAGCTTTCTGAATGACTTTATCCTTAAATTAAAGCTTGCTGGGGCTGAAGAGTAAATCATTTAAATGGTGCCGGGTTTTTCAGGTAATGTCTTCATATATTACTATAATTTCACTCCACCAAGGCATGCAGATGGCTTTGGTCTCTAGCTGCTTGTCTCCAGAAAACCTCTCCTGCACTGCCATTTGTAATTACAGTGCGGCTGAGCGCCTGCCGCTACTAGATTTCCCAGGGTGCACCAGCAGCCAAGGCAATGTATCTTAAAATTATTATTCTTGTGTGGCCCTCATAACATAAATGTAAATCTTTTATGCTAACGCTGTCAGAGGGTTAGCTCTGGGGCTCCAAGGTGTGCTGATGTAGAAATCACCCGCCATCCATCAACCGAGGACCATTTGGGAACTGGCAAATAACTCGCTTTGGGGGGAGGGGAGAGGGTTGTAAGTAGAATATTACTTTGGAGTTTCGAGTGGTATCAAACAAGGCACTGCTTTTTTGTGGGGGGGGAGGGGAGGGTGTCCTAAAAAGCCATCTGTATGAGGGAGTCTCATCACTCAGCAGCCCTCTCCTGGGAGGGGAGGGAAGTTTGCCACAAATATAGGTCAGTCTAATATTGCAGTGATGTCTTCTGCAGATTACACTTTGGAGGGGAGACAGTGAAATAGTATCTTCAGAAAGCTTCCTGAAAATTAACTTTCTCTTTGAGCTCCTGCCTTGGTGAAGACAGTGCTGAGAAGCACCTCTCCCCTCCAATGAAAGAGTTTATAGGAATCCGATCTAATATGAGTGGATCCTAACCCCCACCTGCCTCCCCCTTGGGAAGAGTCCAGATCTCAGGTCTGGGAACGGAGATGAGGGAGGGTTCTGCCAGACTGGGCACTGGAAGAGGGAGAAATCAGGCAACGAGGAAACCACAGAGGCAACCAAGAGAGAGGAACTCAAGTCCTAGGGAGACAGTGGGTACTAAATACAGAAGCAACGAGGGACACACAACCTGGAAGATGAAATGTTTTTAAAAGCAGGGAGAGAAGATGAAAAAAGCAGGTCATGAAGAAAGACCATGAGGGAAAATAATATTAATAGCAGTAGTAATAGTAATAATAACCATAGAGTAATAATAATTGTGATGTAATAGTAATAAGACTACTAATAACAATAGCAATAGTAACAATAATATTAATAATAGCAATACTATTGCGATTAGTATGTTCTGGGCACTGTTTCAAGAAATTTACACACTGTATATTCTATCTTTACCACTCTAAAGATGCTAATCTATCTTTAGCAATTCCATCTTTGAGGCTTTTCTTTGTAAACCCGTGAGAATGATGTGTGCATCATTCAGTCTGGCTTAAAGAAGGGGACCATTTCCTGGCAAGCGTTTAAATTGGACAGTGGAAACTGAGCCTCACCAACTATCTGGCATGTGGAGGCCAGCAATTAAATGAGTGTTGGATTGAGTTAAAGGGTCTGTAGCTTGCCCGAGACATTTCTAGGAAATGTGTCCCCAGTGGATTTGGTGGACCACGGCTGCAATGGCCAAATTTCATCAACATATGGATTCTTTATCCAAGATTGTTTTTCGTGATTCACAAGTTTATGGATAATAGTAAACATAATGGCTTAATAGTATAGTACTTTATTTGTGTCAGGCACCAACAAAACATATTACATAAATCATCTCATTTATTCCTCCCAAGAGCCCTATTGGAGAGAGAGTATTCTTGTATTTGTTTTACAAATGAAAAACCCATAGCATGAAGAGGTTAAACTACTTAACCAGAGAGTGAGGAATGAAGCCAGAATTTAAGTCCGACGAGTTTAGGTTGTAGGAGGTTCTGGTCAGGATGGCAGAGAAGGCAAAGCTGTGCTCGCCCCCTCCCACGACCACATTAAAATTATAAATAGATTCTAGAACAATCAACCTTGCAGAACCATCTGAAGGCTAGCTAAGTCTGAGAAGTTTGAGTCTGTATAACTGTGACTGTAAAGTGTACTGACATGACACTTATACAGGAGGACGGGTACTAAAATTCATCGAGTGCATCTTAATGCCGAGTCTTATTTTAAACTATATTTATTATTCTTTGAGTATGCAAAGACTCTACATGGAAATGGTAAGCAGCTATACTGAAATATGTTTGGAGGTACCTGCCCACCTTTGCCCTCTTTATTGCCTAAAAACTTTCCCCCATCACAGTCTCTGATATTTATGTGATGCCCTTATATTAGTCAGCTTTATCTAGGTTATGCTGCAGTAACAAAACACCCCTGAATCGTAATGACTTATGACAATAAAGGTTGATTTCTCATTCACATTATAAGTTGGTAGAGAGTTAGCTGTGGCTCTGCTTCCTTGTCTGAAGGAGCAGGACTGTCTAGAGCATTACCATTCTCATGTCAGAAGAAAAAGAGTGATGCCAGATGGCTTAGAATGTCTACTCAGAAGTCACTCAGTTACTTCACTCATATATCATTAGCTGATGCAAGTCACATGGCCAGGCTGATATCTATAAGGGGTAAAAGAAGAACCTCAGACAAACACTCAGTAACAAGGGGCTGGTAGGGGATGGACACTGAGTATTTTACAATAATATGATCTACTCCCAATCCTGCCCATGAGAGCTGCCACTCACAGCTGACTGGACTATAAGTAAGTACGCAATGCAAAGATAGGTCACCTCCTCGGAATGTGGAATTAGGACACCCACAGCTGGAACTTGGAGCAGAAAGGTCATGATGTAGAATGGGGAGAGTATGAGCGATCAAATATGTCAGCCGATGAGAAAACAGAACATGCTCATCTCAGGACAAGGCGAATAAGACAGACACATGTTTAAAAACACACACACACACACATAAAAGAAGAGATCCTGAAATACGCAGAGAGAGAAGATTTTCTTTCAGTTGGTCTTTAAACTTGATCTTCAAAACCTTACAAAATCATTAGAATTTACGTGAGTGGGTTTCTGTATCTTACGAAGTTGAGGACTCAGAGAGGTTGTCACTTGTTTATAGTTCCACAGCTCTTAAGTAAAAAAGCCAGATTTCAGATATGCATTTCTTGTTTTAAAAAAAAGCCTTGTTTTTTATATTTATTATGCAATAATTTTACCTCCAAAAACAATGAATAATAAAAGAAATACTCATGTACCTACAACTGGGACCATGAAGTGAAATCTCACCAAGAGGGGTGAAAAACCTGTGTGTACTTCCTGGACCCCATTTCTCTTCCTCTCAACTGCTCTCCGCCCCCACCCAAAAGGTAAATATTCTGAATTTGGTATTTATCATTCCCATGCCTTTACTTATGCGTTTTCCAAAAAGTATATGTATGCTTTTATGTGGTTTTAAACATTATAAAAAAGGGGTCATTCTGTATGTATTCTTTTAAAGAAAAAAATTACTAAGTTTCTCAAAGACACTGGTGCATAAAGGTCTATCTTATGTGAGTTCCCCCGGAAACAGACTGAGAGTCACATGCATGAGGTTTACTGGGGAGCGCTGGCAGAATCACCCCCTGCAGGAGAGTGAGAAAAGCAGGATTTAGGAACAACACATTTGTAAGGAAGTCCTCAGCTGACCCCTGGGGAGTTCTGCAGCTGGGGTGGCCTTCAGAGTTGTCCCAAATTGAGGCAAGGCTAAACCTTTTCTCCCTACATTGTCCAGTTAATGAATGTGGGCTGCTCCTGGGGAGAGGGTATGACCTTGGGTAATGCAGCTTTTTCAGGACAAAGGTATTTCCAGAAGAGCAAGTTGGCTGAGCCGTGCCAGCCACCAGTGCTCTCAGCAGCAGGGACAATGAGAACCTCACTTCTGAAAGGACATCTGGACATTTGGGCAGTGCCACCCACTAGCTATCACAGGTCCTGGTTCTTTTAGAGTCCCAGACTGGCCAGCTCTGCGCTATCTCCCAGACCCCCTTCCATTCAGTTCTATTCCTTGACTTGCAAGAGAAGTTGCTGCCAGAGACTTCCAAAAGTTTTTAATCCCCCTGTCTCAATTATAATACACAAACCAAAGAGGGAATACCTTGTTTAAGATTTTTTAGAATAACAGGTTATTATTTCTAAAAAGAAATCATCATCCCTGGGCACTACTAACCTGAAGAGCTTTTCCCTTTTTCTCCTTTTTAAAGCTTTGTGGCCCGAGGTATAGGAGCTGCAGCATTATGTAAGAAACTCCAAGCAAAGAGACTTGAACTTGATTTGAAGTCTTTCTTTAATATTCAATAAAAAGTTGGGAGATTTATTGGCCTATGGTAGAGACCAATTTCCTGTTACATGGACCAGAGAGGAGATTAAAAAAAGATTTTTAGAGCAGCGCCCATATTTCTTAAGAGAGGCAAAGAACGGAGCTCACCTAATTTTGCAGATAGGGCATCTAGCTCCGTTCTTTTCTCTAGACGGATCTGAAATCGGAAGGCTGGAACTGAATCCTGCGGTCTCCCCTCAGGGACCATTTCAATTTTCCTATGAGTAACAGCTCCATAAGGATTGTCTTCACAGCTCTAAGGTCAAGGTTGGATGTGGCTGAGTGTGGAAAAGATTGAAGACCGTGCCACGGGTTCTCAGTGATGATCACTGGCGTGCTCCATGCAGCTGGAGGAGGAGTAATTGGAGCAGGTTTGAATTTAAAAGCTCTGCTGCAAAAATTTGGGACAGGGCCAGAGGATCTATGGCAGGCAGTGCAGACAGGAGTGACAACAGGTCAGCAGGAGCTATCAATCCCTAAAATGTCTCCAGCTCAGGGTCACATTGTCTGAGTTTGAATACCGGTTCTGTGACCTTGGGCAAGTTACTTAACCTTTCTAGGCCTCTGGTTCCTCATCTGCAAAATACAGATAGCTATAGTTTCTACGTCATAGGGTAGAGGTGTGCGTAAAATGAGATAACACATGCCAAGTTTTGAAACAATGCTGGCACATGATAAATACTCAAAATGCCAGGTTATTACTATGATTATATTTACCCATTGCAAAACCAACTCAATCATGTTTGAGCCTGGCAGGCTCCGAACTGATACAGCGGAAGTAGCCTCAGCGGAATTGAGATGCAAAGGATTCAGCTCAACCAGACAAACAGTTACAAAGCCCATGATGTGCACGGCTCTCCGCTAAGCACTGGGGATACACGTATGAAGAAAACATGGCTCTTGCACTGGAGGAATCTACAGTCTCAAAGAGGAGACAACCACTCAAATAGCATGACACGCACCTAAACGTCACACTCAAAATTACGTTCAAAGTGCAAAGGTAGCCGAGAACAGGGAGCAATTAAGCCTGTTCAAGAATGGTCTGCAAAAAATTCTAGATGAAAGATGAATAGGAGTTTGGCAGGGTGAATAAGATGGGGAGAAATTCCAGGCGAGGTGACAGTGAGTGAAAAGGCACAACTGTCTGTAGGAACACAGCATATGTGTATCTACAAAACTGCATGCTAACAAAACTGCATGAGTGAGGGCTTGTGGCAAGAAATTAGAGGTAGAAAGGTAAGTAGGGACAAGAGCATGAGGGGCCTTGAATGTCATGATAAAGAGTTCTGGGCATCCTGTAAACAACAGGAAAATAAGGTCACATGTGTCATCTCCAGATTCCCCAGTCAGTTCTCTTCCTTGACGTCTCAATATTACCAATTCTTTTTTTGGCACTGGGTCACACTTTCTTTGCAGGGTGGGGGCAGTGGCATGGATAATGATTTTTAAACATTTTCTCTGCACTATTTATTTGTTTGTTTATATTTTTAAAATTACAGTTGATATTCAATGCTACATCATACTTTCATTCATCACTCTTTAACCGGGCACTTTCTGCATGTCAAGTACAGTACCATTCACCGGAATGGCTTCATAAATAAATAAACCAGCATCTCTGTCCGGGAAATGATCAAAGTTGGGGAGGAAAGACACACAATCACAGTGCAACCTAAGGGTCTCATGACACATAAGTGTGGGACAATGAAAGAACAGAGGGAAGAAAGCCTAGGCATATGAAGAAAGAAAAGAAAGAGAGGAGAAGGAAGGAGGGAGAGAGAAAGGGAGGGAAGGAGAAAGAGAGAGGAGGAGGAGGGAATGAGAAAGGGAGGGAAGAAGGAAGGGAGGGAGGGCAGAGCAGGGCTACAAAGAAGTGACATTTGCATGGGATCTTGAAGCATGAGTTAAAGCTTCACCAGCTCTAGAACACGGGGGACAACATTCAAGACCTGGGGAAGAACTTACTTAACTGTCCAGAGACAGAAAAGATTTCAGATGGCCAAAATTATTGAATGAGTATGGTTAACTCTCCCTGTTTATTAGAGTGGAACATCCCTCTCTCTGAATCCCCACTTCCTTTAAAGTCTCATTGGCCAGAATTCAGTCACATGCTCATCCCTCAACCAATCATTGCCAAATGATAATGAGGATTATGATTGGTTTAGATTCTGTGATTGGCTTAGATCCCTTTGTGGGTCATCCACTAGGAATGCAAGAGTTGTACATTTTCCCTGAACACGTGCCTGCCCAGATTTCAATCAAATGAAATGTTTTGACAGAGAAGATGGGAGGAAGACCATCAGTGGGCAGCCAGGAGTCTCCACCACGAAGAATGAATGACATCTCTTTTGGGGGAGTCCAGACAGAGTTGAGAAGAAGACCCAGCACTGATGCCTGAAGATTAGCACTATTTTGAAGTTAAAGAGAGGAGATGTCAGCAGAGAAGCCTGAGACTGAAGAGCCAGTGAAGTAGGAACATAGTAAACAGGCTGTGGTGTCGTGAAGACCCAAAGAGAGAAAAAGAAGGGGTGTGAGATGAGATGTCAATCACAAGAAGGCATAAGTAACTTCAGATGGCAGATGTGTAGGACATTTCTGTGTTTCAAGAGGATCAGGTAGAGAGAACAGGAAGAGCTACAGACCTAAGGGATAACTTTTGACTGGTCGAATTCCAAGTGTGGAGGTACCTGGCCAAGAACCTTTCTTTTCACAACACGATAGTGGTCTCCCCACAAGCCTAACTCCAGCTGCAGCTGAGTCCTGGGTCGGGGGTGGAGTGTCTGTCCCAGAAGGTCTCACAGTGACCAGATTCAGGGAAAAATGCTTCTCTAGGAGGTGGGGAGTTCATCTTTCCCAAGCAGGAAGAAGGCAATCTCTTCTGGCAGGAAAGTGACAGGGTTCCAATGAATTTCCCTCTCCCAGATCAGAATGAAACTAAAGCCTGTCAGCCAACCCCCTGAACACTCAATCTTCCATCTTTATGGGTCTAGCCCTGACATTATTGCAGGAGACTTTCAGCAAATGAAAGGGAGGTCATCCTGGGAGAAAACATGCACAGAGTCTTCTGAATCCTCTTTCTAAGGGCTCAGAATGTACATCTGGGCTGGAGAGGTAACATATTGAACAGAGACAGAAATAGATGGATGGTACTGCCCATCAGTCCTAGCCACGACTCATGCCAGCTACATCCTTAGATGCCTCATTTGCCAGAGCCAATATATTTTCTTTTGTGCTTATGTTAGTTGGAGTTGTTTTCTCTCGCATGTTTCAAAATAGTCCTATCTATTACACCACCTCGGTCTTACTTTTCCTGAGACTTGGTTATTTTCCTTTACAAAATGGAAACAAATTCCATCAGTCCTGCCTAGCTCATGAGGCTGACACGGAATTGTTTTTGAAAATGTCAAGTGTTACAAGGATATAAGTCATTCCTGGAGACATGGTCCTGGTCGTGTAGAGGGCTCCAGGACTCCTGACCCAGCAGAGCCCTCTGTGGTCCTCATTTCAGCAGATGACAGCACCCAGTTGCTTTTTCAAAAAATCATGGAGTCATTTTTGGATGCCTCTTCTTCTCCCACATGCCACATGCAATCCTTCAGAAAATTCTATTATTCTAACTTCAAAACATGTCCCCAAATATTATACTTCTCGCCTCCTCCACAATAACCTTCATCACTGGACAACCACAACGGCCACAGAACTGGCCCCCCTGTTTCCACCTTTGCCATCTTGAAATCTTCTCCCCACGAGGAAGAAGATGTAATGGTAACTTTCAGTTCCTTACACCTGTCTTGTGATGATTCAGACCATACTTTCCCAACAACCTCACGGGGCACCCTCACCTCAGTGTCCCACAGGCAGCCCAGGTTCACTGCGCCACGAATGAATCCACTGTCCACCATCTTATTCCCAAGCCTCTCCTCTGGGGTTGCCCACCTCAGCGAATGTGATCACCGTGTACCAAAGCATCAAAGGTGGACAATAGCATGTCCCCTGGACTCTACCCCCTCCCACCTCTTTCTCCTCATCTCTGTTAATACTGCTACCGCCTTTGGTGCCCATGCCTCAGAAGGACTATGCATCCCTGCCCTGCGGAGCCAAGGAGGTACCGTAACACCTGCTTTAGCTAACAGATTAGGAGCAGAATCATCGTGTCTCCCTCAGAACCTTTAAGAGCCAGTTTGTGAATCACCATGTCTATTTTTCCTTCTACCACAACAGCTGAAGTGTTCCAGATAAAGGTTCCTCTCTCAGCCTGGATCCTGCAGTGAGGATAAAATGGAGAAGAACCCCAGCCTATAATGGACACGTGTTTTGAATGAGAAACTAGCCTTGAAGGCCACTGAGATTCAGGGCTTACTTGTTACCAGAGCACAACCTAGCATTTCTTGACTGTTACATTACTCTAATACATGCACTGCAAGAAAGAAACCAGCCTTGAAAGCCACTGAGATTTGCAGGTTTACTTGTTACCACAGCACAACCTAGCATATCCTGACTGATATATTACTTTAATAAATATCATACTTAGTTAACAATAGTTTCTGCCTAAATTTCTAAACTTTCAGGTCATCTTCGAAATCTGGAAGATGTGACAGTAATTTCTGGAGTGTGATCACATCAATCTCTAGTATCTAACTCAGGCATTAGCAAACTTTTTTCTGTAAAGAGCCAGATAGTAAATATTTTAGGTTTTGCAAGCCATACGCTCTCTGCCACCACCTACTCAACCCTGCTATTGTGCTGATAAACTTTATTTATGGACTCTGAAATTTATGTTGCATGTCATTTTTACATGTCACAAATTATTCTTCTTCTTTGGACTTTTTCTTAACATTTAAGTAACATTCATAGCTGATGAGTCATTTTAAAAAACAGGCAGTGGCCTGGATTTGGCCCTCAGACTGTGGTTTGCCTACCTGTAATCTAGCTCTAATCTAGCTGAGTCCTGAGCATAGCATCAAAAGCCCTTCACAATTTTGCCCCAATGGCTCTCTCTCCTCTCTCTCTCTCTCTCTCTCTCTCTCTCTCTCTCTCTCTCTCTCTCTCTCTCACACACACACACACACACACACACACACACACACTTCAGTCTTCCTGAAGCTGTCATCATCGCTGAATCTACCTTGTGCGCTTGCACGGCCTTTGCACGCCCTGGTCCTTCCGCTGTGAATGCCCTTCCTCTTCTTCCATACCAGGAAAGCTCTGGTTAATCTATCAATTCTGTGTTTCAAATGTCACATTCTTCATAAAAATTTTTCCAATGCCAGAAGCTGGTTTCGTTGCTCTTTCTGAAATTCCCACAGAACTTGCACGTGGCTTATTATGGAACTCACTAATATTCTGGGTTAGGGTTCTCCAACCTTAGCACGACTGGCATTAGTGGACAAATCACTCATGGTGGGGGCTGTCCTGCACACTATAGGATGATTAGCGACATCCCAGGCATCTATCTACTAGATGCCGAAAGCACACTCTTCCTGATGCAACAACCGAAGATGCCTGCAGATACTGCCCAATTCCCTTTTGCCCACACCCCCACCCAGTGAGAGCCCCGTCCCTGAATGCCGACTCACACATTTACACTGCAGAGCCTCGAGGACAAGGGCTGCAGAGTCTTCTTCATTTTCGCCAGCATCAAGCACAGGGGTTAGTTAGCACAGAGCAAGTTCTCAGCAAATATTTGTTGAATGAAATAAGTGAAGAAGACACTGAAAATCACTGACTCCATTAGCATCGATCTGAATAATTTTTCAAAAGATGTAATTCTAGAAATTCTGCCATTATTTTTTTTCTTTACTTTTACAGAAAAGACAGCTTTGTAAAATCTGAGCATCATAAAAGGATTTTCTAGTACATGTATTGTTTTATTTATGCTGCTCTCACAAGTGCAATTAACACTGCATCTGTTTTACTAACAATTCCCTTTGTTTTATGTAGTGCTTTATATTTTTCCGAATGTGTGTAGGCCTGGGCTTTCCACAGTCTGCAAGTGGATAAATTGCTGCAGATGGATGGGAGAAAAGACAACCAAAATCTTCTAGTATCATTTCTCTATTCTGTGGGAGATCCCAGGCTAAATGGGCTAATTAGTTTAAACACCCCATCCTACTTCCAGTAGATCAGAGAAGAGATAAGAGGAGATTATGCTGTCCAGTGAGAGCACTGTACTTGGGGGCCTGCTGAAGCATCTCTGTAATTGGCGTTTGGGTGGGTCTTCTGGAGAATCATTCCTCCTCACAGTCAAACACACTTAAGTCACATCCACGTGGAAACCCAGTTGTGAGGATGTACCCAGTGCTTCTGGACTCTGAGGTCCAGTTGTTCAAAGGAGATCAAACTTTAAGTTGTAAACACATTCCTATCTCGTGTCCTAGATTGGCCAAATTGATGCCGGAACATATCCCATCCTGGTTTGAATATTAAAGATGAAAGGCGAGTATTTGAACTAATATTTATGAGGATTTTACCTTGAGGAGAATTAGCCTAATAAAATTTTAAAAGGATGAATAAAAGGGAAATGGTGAGGAGCAGGGATTGTGGAGCCATCTGATGCCACCATTTCCGGTGGGGACCTTGGACATGCTTCTTAACCTCTGCGTGGTTTGCTCTTTGGTCAAACGGGAATAATAGTAGTACCTACATCCTAGGACTGTTATGAAGATTAAAAGATGAATACATGAAAAGTTCTTAGCAAAGTGCTTGGCATGTAGTAAGCACACGATAAATTCCATCTATCATGAATGAGATCCCATGATGCCTGGCACAGTGAAAGCTCTCGGATAATGTTAGTTATTATTACACCAAGAGTTGCAACTGTTCTTTGGAGATCATCTGATTCATATTTTTCCTTTAATCTCTACACCCTTAATCCCTACACCAAAAAACTAAAAAATTGTGCGCCTAGACATGTTGTGAGAACCATCAACCAGATGAAGAAAACAGAGACAAACTTGAACTTCTACATTTTGAGCACCTACTATGTGCCAAGCTTGGTGTTTCAGATGTATATTGCTTCACTGGAAAATGTAAACTCCATGAAATCAGGGTCCTCGCCTGATTCATACAGCAGAGTGGGACAGCCCAATGACAGAGGAAATCAGAGGATATTTGATGAGAATAAAAATTGGGGTCCCAGAGATGAAGACCATCCAGACAGAGATGACAACGAGGTGAGTTTTACAGAAAAAGTAGGCAAGCAAGAAAAGTACTGTGTGTGTGCACTTCTCTATTTTGCTGCTTTTTTTTTTAAGCCTGAATCACCAAACCCTCCCTTTACTCACACCCTCTGGGGGAACATGAGCAAGACACAAACATTAACATTGGAGATCATTTTTTATTAGTATGCCTTTACCTCTGCACTGAGGGGGAAATATATTTATCTCAAGCCTTAACAAAAGCTTGACTCCAAGCCTCGATGAAACGTTATTCATTCCTCCATGAGTAACCTGTTTTGATAATCCTCCCCTAGAGATCAGGCTATGTCTGAGGACAATGATTGCCATATTCTATATTTAACTGACCGCATAGATGCATGACTTGCCAGCAAGAAAAAGCCTTTCCCTCCTGACTTTGGAGAAGCAGGATGTTTATGACCTGTTTATAAAAGTCTGCATAAAATATAGCTTCAGAGTCTTGTCTGTGAGTAGGCTACCTGGAGTCAAGTGTGTCTTTTAAAATATGATGCATCACTTGCAAGAATGGTTTCTTAGTCTCTTGCCTCCCCCCATCGGTGCCCTTGAATCCATTGCTCTCCCATAAATAATGACGAGAGGTGATGGCCTGACCAGTACTTCCATCGTGCCCCCACCTGTACGGGATGTCTTCCCTGGTGGATTTTTGTTAAGAAACAAAATACAACTTTTATTGAGATCAATAAAAGATTAAGGTGACAAAGTGATTTATTGACTATAGAGGAGGCTCATTTTTCCCTCACAACTGCAATCGCTACCAGAAAGGATGTTTTTTTACCCTGGGTCTTCAGGAAAGTGGTAAGCAGCCAAGACTCATTTATCAAAAAAAAAAAAAGAAGAATGATTAAAAACCATAAGGAAACAGACAAAGAACACACATGAGCCAACGCTGGCCCATCATGGATTATTCAACTGAAATACCAGGTCATAGAGTGGGGGGAAGGTGGGGGGGTGAAGGAAATACATGGGGTCTTACAGAGAATGAGGCGCAGTAGGATGTGGGAACAATGGACCAGAGAGTCTCAGGCTGAGGTCCCAGCAGAGAAAGAACTGCACACGGGGAAACAAGGAGTCAGGCTGTGAGCCACGGATCTGCCCTGATCTACGGCCAGGGCCGACCCAGAGAATGTGGGACCCAGCACAGCATCAGCATGGGACAGGGGGCCCCTACCCTTCATTTGGACCAGCGATTCTTCACTTTTGCAAATACTCTAAGTGTCCTCCGTTTTCCATATTTCTCCCATGCTGTCCCCTCTGCCCAACCTGCTTGCATTCCTGAAAATCCACACCCTCATCCTTCAAGACAAACTCAAATACCGCCGTCTCTGAGCCAGTTCTCTAGCAGACTGAACCCCGCTCTACCTTCCGATGAGGATCAATGCCGGAGCTCTCCCGCATGGAGCCCTGGCGGGCGTCAGGCCCAACACAGAGCTCCTCACATGCTCACGACATCCATGCCGTCGAGGAATTTTGTACATTTTGTCTCCAGACCCTGAGCCCCACACACGGTTAGTATTTAGTACAGACGTTTCAACAAACAAGCGAATGAAATCCTCAAAACAGCCCACAAGAGGTTGACGTTATTGTCCCCATTTCACAGAAAGGGAAACTGGAATGGTCAGAGGTTCACACAGTGCTTAAGTGTGGCTGATGGTCCACGTCTCCCCTCTCTCTGCTCCGTCTCTTACCCCAGAAGCAGCCTCACTAACCACACCCCGTGCCAGCCCCCAAACCCAGCAGCACAAGAAGAGGGACAATAACCTCTGAGACAATAGGCAAGGTCAAACTTGGAGACGTTTAGAGTATGGGAGATAAGTCCTAACCTCAGGACTTTAAAGATAATTAGTCTTGTGCTACTGTTAACAGAAAATCATCCTGTGTGACTCTCTGCCATTTATGGCCTCAGACCCCTGGCACCTTCTCAAGGTGGAGGGGAAGGGAGGGGAGGTGTAGGGCTGGGCTTCCGACTTAGCAGTCACTGTGAGTTCTCCATTAGCTACATAATGAGTCAATTTTAAATTCTAACATTATGAAACACACTAGCGCCATTACCCTCTGGATCAGCACTGCCATGAAACTCTCCTCGAGAAAGCCCAACTTGCCAAGCATCGATTTTTGTTTTCAAGGAAGCCAAGGCCATTTCACCTCTAAGAATCCATCCCACAGCTACACTTGCATTTGTGAGAAATGATGCAAGCACCGTGTTATTCACTGTAGTCGTGTCTGCAAGAGCCAAACATTGGGAACTGTCCAAAAGTCCATCACGAGGGGACCAATGGAACAATATGTCATGCTCGTACAATTACATAATAGGCAGGCATTCAAAAGACCGAACTATTCTTCACATCCTGATGTGTGAAAGGATTGCCAAGACACTGAATAAAGAAAGAAGGGTGAAAAAGAGTCTGTATAAGATGCTGCTACAGACACAGACACATAGAGACAGAGAGAGAGAGACAGAGAGGAGGGAGAGAGAGATGGAGATGGAGAGAGAGAGAGATGGAGATAAAGAGAGAGAGACAGAGAGAGAGACAGAGAGAAAGAGAGAGAGAGAGAACAAAATAGAGACAAACAGAGAGAGAGAGAGAGAGAGAGAGAGAGAGAGCGAGAGAGAGAGAGAGAGAGAGAGAGATGGTGGGGGTGGGAAGATATACCAGATATCTGACTGTGTAGAATATCTCTGGAAGGGTATCAGAGACAGCAGTAGCTTCCTAGGAGTAGAAATGCATGGCTAAACGCCAGCAGTAGAAAGAATTTTTTCCCCTCCAGTACCTTTTAAATTTTTTACTACATGCATGTGTTGCCATAGATACGTCATTCAGCAAATATAAACTTAGTGCCTACTATGTGCCGGTACATAGCAGTAATCAACACACAGCAATTCCTGTGCCCCTGCTGTCAGAAAGATAGGAAATAAACAAGATAAATAAATAAAATATATAGTCATATATACCAGTCATAAGTACTAAGAGAAAAAATAAAGAGAAGTAGTGGGCTATGAGCCGGTGAAGAGTGGCTGAAATTTTAGGGCGGGTGACTGCTGAGCACAGGAGGAGGAGGGAGCTGGTGGGGTGGGCGTGGGGAAGGGCAGTGTCTGCCGAAGGAAGAGCAGGAACCACTGCGCATGTGCGCTCCAGGCATCTGAGGACGAGCGAGACCAGTGTGGCCGGGGCGAGGATGCGGATGGGAAGATGACGGCTGATGAGTCAGACAGGTGATGTGGTCATATCGTTTGGGTCTTGCAGGCAGGAGCTTGGCTCTTAATCTGAGTGAGACAGGAGCCACTGAGGGCTCGGAGGAAAGAAGTGACATAACTTAACGCTTTGATATTAATGGTCACTGTGGCTTCTGTGTGGAGAGTGGGAGACGGGGGGACTGCAGAACCAAAGTAACCAGTTAGAAGGCTCTGGCCACATCCAGAAGATGATGACAGGGAGCAGCATAGTGGTGGCAATGTGGTCCATCTTGAATGGGTGGTGACAGCAGAGCTGGCAGGATTCAGTAACATGTCAGATGGGTGTATAAGAATAAAAGGAGTCAAAGATGACACTAAAATTCTCGACCTTGACCTCTGGGAGAATGCACGTGCGCACACGCACGTGTGCATGCACACATGTACACCGGCCGTCAATCTGGAAGAACGGGGAGGCAGCGGGGAAGAGAGTGTGTTGCTGGACCGGCAGCCCCGGCACCAGCCACAGCTTAAGATAATTCTTGGTGTCCTCGGGTCCTAGAAAATCCAGGGAAAAAACCAGCTACACCCCACGAGCTCATCCAGATCTCAGCTTCTCCACTGCCTGGTGGCTAAGAACATGGGCTCCTCCTCCAGGACATCTGTGTCCTTTTCCAGCCCTACCACTTCTGAGCTGTGACCTCAGACAGATCATTAACATCTCTTGACATCCATTTTCCTATCTGTTAAATGGTGATGACAACACCTACTTCCTAGGGTTGCGGTTAGTAGTTTCACTCATGTCATGGGTTTAGTATCATCGGACTCTGTGTGTGCTCAGTCAATTCCAGCTGCTTCTGGGAAAATGAAAATTATTGTACTTGTGTCATGGGTTGAAGGAGGTAATGTTTGCAAAGCCCTAGGCCTTTGTACTCTATAACAGGGGCCCCTAACCCACGGGGTTGTGGACTGCTACCAGCCCATGGCCCATTAGGAACTGGGCCACACAGCAGGAGGGAGTGAAGCTTCATCTGTATTTGCAGCTGCTCCCCAGCGCTAGCATCACCGCCTCAGCTCCACCTCAGATCACCAGGCATCAGGTTCTCATAGGAGCACCAGTCCCTGGTGCCAAAAAGGTTGAGGACCACTGCTCTATAAAGTGCCATGTAAACCAAAGTAGCAGATGATGATGATGATTAATGCCGTCACCATCCCCTCGACCCTTGATAACAAGATGTGAGGATAAGGCCTCCTTAGGAGCTCGGAGGAAAACCAGGGTATAAAAAAGGGCAAGCTGGTTAATGAAGAGACGGGAACTTGGCCAACTGAATGAATAGTGCTGTTTATCCTGGAAACAAGGAAATTTCAGAGCAGGGAGCCACCTGGAGCTTGCAGGAGAATATGAATTGTTTCAGTCCTACTGCCTCAAAGTCCCCTCCTTTGTGGGGACTAGTAAATGTAGTTGTAGGGGTGCCTGTGTGCAGGCCTCATTAGCAGCGGAGAGAAAGGAGGCACTGGTTTCAGCACAGGTAATTCTACCCCATTAGAGTGTTTTCAGCCCACACTGCACAGAACGGAGGGTGGGCGCTGTCCCAGAAGGCCCTGCGAGCCGGGCCTCAGATGCATCACTAGGACAGCTCATCTGGTACCATCACAACCCAGGCCGATAATTGTCCTGCAGCTTGAAAATGGAGGGTCTGCCTCCGTCCAGAAAAAGAGGGGTAACATGGAAAGGGAAAGGACTCGTGTGACATGGACACACACACTGAACCCACACTGAGGGAGACCCACAGACCCAGCCAGTCACAGGCACACACAGATATGCAGACCGATGCCAGCACAGAGAGACACAAAGACGAGCAGACAGACATCACAAATAAGCACAGTGTGACAGACAGACACCATGAAGCCATGCACAAGCATGTCCACCGAGAAACACATAAACACATGCAGGAGATGATGTGTGACACAAATACACACAGACGCAAATGCAGACAGGCATGGTGAGAACTACAAGATACAGACATGCATTGTCCCAAAGATGCACACCTGTGCATGTAGGGCACGCTTGTGCACACATATGCACACAGACACACATGTGCATCACACAGTGCCATGATTAACAGCTAACTTTCAACTAGGGATCAGGACAGAACAAGTAAGAAAAGGGAATGGTGACGATTCTACGAGTTCCCAACGTTCAAAGAAGTTGGATTCTCTGCCCCCTCCCAACATGGATCCTCCTCTGTGGCTCTCCATCTGATGCAGTTTGCTCTGCACGTAAGCAGTTCTGATTTAGATGATAGATAGAAACCATTTATACAGTTAAACACGGTAGGGGTCTAAACGCTGCTCCCCGCAGAACACCAGATGTGAATAGATGAACATTTGATTGTCCTCGCGCCTGTTTCTGACAAGCTAACAGATAAGAAACCATCCCACTGAATTCCCGGAAAACTGGAGACCACGAGTGCAGATAGCAACATGCAGGAAGAGCTGGGATTTATTAAGGCAGGTTTCTAAATATGAAAGAGACGGCAGCTGGCCATGCTTTCCCCAGCAGACTTTGTAGGCGGGATATCGCTTGATAACCAAGATGAATGAGCGCAGTTTATACCGCAGACTGTTCAGAGCCTGGAGCGTCAGGAACGACCTCACGCGGGCAGGAAACAAGCATCGCCTGCACTTCTGGACACTGGGGTATTTGAACCGGGGGTGGTCCCACTGTCTAAATTGGTCTCTTCCTTTCAGGAGCCTGAAATTCCACTAGGAAGTTTCAGAGCCTTCCAAAATTCTTTATTAAAAAATAAAAACACACATGAAAAACACAAGCAGTGTAACTAGTCACTAGGGAAATGCAAATCAAAGCCGCAAGGATGGGGAGAAATTTGAACCCTCGTGCATTGCTGGTGGGCATTTAAAATGGTACAGCTGCTGTACGAAGTGGTATGGCAGTCCTCAAAAAAAAAATTTAAACATGGAATCGCCAGCAGTAATACTTCTAGGTATACTCCCAAAAGAAGTGAAAGCCAGGACCCACACAGATATCTGTGCACCAATAATCATAATGACATTATTCACAATAGCCAAAAGATGTCCACTGACAGATGAATGCATAAGCAAAGTGTAATATGCATATACACATGTATATTGATTTGTTTATGTTTATAAATATGTAAATATATAAAAACCTATGTATATATACATATGTAAAAATTTCATTATATAAAATAGAATGACTCAGCTTTAAAAGGGAAGGAAATTTTGACACGTACTGCAACATGGGTGAACCTTGAAGAAATTATGCTAAGTGAAAGAAGAAGTCACAAATGGAAAGATATTGCATGATTCCACTTGCGTGTGGTACCGAGAGTAGTCAAAATCATAGAGACAGAAAGTCGAATAGTGGTTGCCAGGGACTAGGGAAGGAGAAATGGAAGTTAATATTTAATGGGAACAGAGTTTCAGTTTGGGATGATTAGAGAGTTCTGGAGATGAATGGCGGTGATGTTTGCACACCAACGTGAATATACTGAATGCTACAGAATTGTATGCTTAATAATGGTTAAAAACAGTAAATTTTACATTATGTACATTTAACTACTATAACACATATATATATATATATATATATATATATATATATATATATGCAGTATGGGTTAATACATGAAAATACTCATCTATCAATGGGATCATAGAGACTAGTTTGCAGCCAGCAGAGAGCAAGATCCCCTAGGAGGAAAGGAGGGATATCTCAGGAACGTAATGCCCAGGGATAGAGGACATCTCGGTGTCACTGTGATCCCTCCACAAACATGCCTCCTCTCCTCATCACAGCTGGCCTGCCCCATGTCCCAATATCTGCCCATCATCTTCACCCAAGCAAGGTCACGGGGCCCACAATTACAGCTCTTCCCTTCCTACTGTTCCATCTGAACAAGATCCCAAATCAAGAGGAAGTAAAGGAAAAAAGTGGCCAACCTAAGATAGCCCAGATGTCTAAATATTCCAAAGGCAGCAAGCAAACCAACACAGTGTGTGTTTTTTTGCCCATGAACTCTGCACTAAGTATTTTACGTATGCTACATGTACTCGTAGCAGATAGATGAGTTATTACCTCCATTTTGCAAATAAGGAGACCAGAAAAGAGGCCAGTTTTTTAAAAGTTGTCCCCTGTTACACAGCTAGCAAGTGGAAAAGCCAGGATGCAAACACTAGAAAGCCCACCTTCAAAACTACAAAGCCCCTGCTGAGATTGTTGTAGCATCTGTGAAACCTAGACAATTATATATTGGTCCAGGCAAAACAATTCAAGCCACCTAAAAAAAAAAAATCAATGTCATTTTCTTGGTGCTAGAATTATATCAGTGCTCTCCACTGATGGAGATTTTGTTCTCCTCTCCAGGGAACTTTTGGCAATGTCTAGAGAGAGTTGGGATGTGTGTGCTTCTGGCATCTGGGGGCAGAATCAGAGATGCAGCTCAGCATTCTGACCCCTCTCTCGCAACAAAGAATTATCTGGCCTTCAATGTTAACCAGTGTCAAGGCTGAGAATCATATCTCCACTGAACATGAGAAGGTTGGCTGTGCACCTCCCTTCATCCCTGCCTTTACCTTCCCCCCTTGTCTCCTTCCTATTCACCTGTTAACTCACTGACCCCAACCCCCAAAGAAATCTACCTATGCTAATTCACTGAACACTTATTTAGAAGTAGCAACGTTCTAAGTGTTCATCGGAGCTTCTGAGCAAACATGAAGAATGGGCATGCAAAAATGACTGTCGAGAAGAAAGTCCATGTTTAATAGGTAGACCAATTATTCAAAAACATGGATTGATAGACACAATTTTCCAAACCATGTAAACTATATGGAAGTCAGAATGATAAAAACTCTGTTTCAAGGGTGCACATCAGCACCCCTGAACTCAGGGAATCTTATTACATTGGCCTGGAAACCTAAAACTTATATGGCGCTCATTATTATATCGAATCAGAATTAGACCTGGCTAAGAAAAAGCTTTCTTTTTTTGATGATATTCTAAAATAGGACTACTGTTTTCTTATTTATCCAAAGCACCTCATAAACAAGCCTGCCTCCCTTCCTTCCATCCTTCCTTTATTTATTCCTTCTTCTCTTCCAGCAGTTCATGTTAAGCGTACTCAACTTCATTAGGCTGTGGAGGTGGGTTAGGGAGGTGTGGTGGGTAGACTCTAAGGCGAACTCCCATGATCCCTACCTTCTGATATTCACACCCTTACATAAGCCCCTCTCCTTGAGTGTGGGCAAGACGGTGACTTGTTTCTAACCAACTGAATATGTCAAAGGTGTGGGCTGTCCCCTCCATAACTACGCCACATTACGTAACGTTCCGTCTTGCTAACTGACTCACTGGAGACACTTTCTTCTGGCTTGATAAAGTAGGTAGACATGTCGGAGAAGTTCTTGTGGCAAGAAACTGCATGGTGAGAGTGGCCTCTGGACAATAGTCAGCAAAAAATAATAATAATAATGATAAATAATAATAATAAGCTACAATATACCAAGGAACTGAACCGAATGCTGCCGACCACCACAGCAATGAACCCTTCTCCAGCTAAATCTCCAGATGGGAACCCAGCCCTGGCTGCCATCTTGAATGCAGCCTCATGAGATCTTAAGCAAAGAACCCGTCCGAGTTGTTCCTGCATCCCCGACCCACAAGAACCATGAGATAATTCACGGGAGCGATAGAAAACTGATACAGGAGGACAGTATTAACCAAGCACTGCTTCCTGCCCTTTAATCCCTCCCAGTGACATGGAGCCTTCCAGAAACAAGGATATTTTTTTTTTTTACTCCAAACCTAATAAGATGAGAAGTCGTGGAACCACCATTCTGTCCGAGGGGCCCCAGATTTATGAATGGCGCTAACGTCCATTAGGCCGCGGGAAGGGGCTAGGGCGTCTCCATCCGTGTTTAGAAGTCCATTTGTTTCCATTCCTTGTCAGCAGTTTGCATAAGTGAGTGGTTTTATTTCTTGTGAGCGAGGAGGGAAAACGCACGAGTTACCCCAGCAGTGGAAGATTTGTCAAATAAAGCTTTTAATAATGGGTCTGTTTGACAGTTTTATAGTTCTTCAACTTCCCAGCCATTTGAAGGTGGTAGGTTTTCAATAAAAATTAAGTCCTTTTCCAAGAGAAACTCGGTCCCCTGTTATTTTAAAACAACCGGTCCAGGGTGCACTGAAGCACCTTAATTCCACTGCTGAAAGTAAATCTCTCTCCTTTTCCGTATTAATAACTCGGGCAATCCATCAGCCCGAGACGGACTGTGAGCTTTTTGCACTAGTATATCCAGGTGGCCTGATGAACCACATCTGTAACTAGACTTGCTGGGTGATTATTAGGCTGTTCCTGAAAATAAATGACCTGGCCTTCTCTGCAGCTTACTTAAGTCCACCAGGGAGGGGCCAGTGGCTCAGACTTCCTTCTTTAATTTCCTTGGATTCTTCAAAATTTCTTCTGCATCAAAAGAAGTGGTTCAGAGAGTGGGCTATGAGAAGGGAGTTAGCATGTCAGAAAGGCCTTGGGGTATGGAGCCTGAAGACCCTGGTCCTAGAATGAGCTCCATCATCACCCACCAGTGACGATGGTCCTAGAATGGGCTCCATCATCACCCGCCAATGATACGACCGTGGGTTCATCATCTGATTTCTCAGACTTTTGTTTCTCCATTTGTCACAGAGAATTGACAAAAGAAGGATGAAAGCATGGGTTTAAAAGCAGGATTCTGGGGCTCAAATCCTGACTCTGTAATCTATGGGAGAGATCAGGGGTATACACTTAATCCGTCTGTGCTGGGATTCCCTCATTTGAAAAATATTATGCCAGTCTCTAGCAGTTCCTAGAAGCTCAAAAAAAAAGGGGGGGGCGGGGGGAATTCATCTCTGTAAATTACTTAGCCTGATTCTTAAGTGCTCATTCAATGCTAGTTGTTCTATTATTATTATTACTCTTACAATTACTGGGTATGTCATTATCATCACAATCAAGAAAACTTTTGCTAAGCCCTGTCAGGGAGAGTATACAGTGTCTGATGTTCCTGTGCCGAGCCTAGTGTTTCCATATAACATGTGTCATTGCAACTGGCATCTGTGAATATCAGGTGATACTCCAGACCTCGAAACAGCCAAAAAGATAAAGTGGGAAGGGCTGGGGAGAGGATAATTGCTTTTCATTATAAGCCCTGTGTATAATTTGGATTGTTGTACAATGTGCATCTACTACTTTGATTAGAAATGTACTATTTATTTTAAATGCAAAACATATGAGATAAAGAGTACACACCCCAAGGCACTAGAGAGATACTAACTGTGATTCAGGTTGACCGTAGACCTGGACATTCAAGTCCAGCATCTTTCAGTGAGCCTGAGGGTCTGCTCAGCCTCTACGGCTACAGAACCATCAATGACCACAGAGCAGTTCCACAGACCCAGTCTCCAGGAAGCAAATATGCCCCAGTCATCTCCTCTCTAAAGTCACAAAGGCTCCACCCACCACAGGCTCTGCCGCCTCCTGACTCTCACTCAGTGGAAGCAACGAGACCTGACCTCACTTGACACCCAGGTCCCTGCACACCTATTACAGGTGTAAACCATTGTCATCATTTTCTTGCTCTGCACCATCTCTATCATCATCCTCATTATCGATTCCTCTCCTTAACAGGTCATAAAGCCAACTCCACCCACAGACCCCTCTGCCAGTGCTCAGCAAATGCTTGTTTTCCTGTTACGATGAGTTTAAATAGTTCCGTGCCCTCCATGCTTAGCGCTTGTCTTTCCAGGCTGAAAAGGCGGAATCTCTATGGTCTGTATTATGTGAAATCATTTTTCACAGTTGAGTTTCTAATCCTGCGCATTTTTTGAAACATGGTGATCTTTTGCCAGTATCTTTCAGAACTCAGTCACACCCTTCTGTGAGTGGCCACATCGCTGCTCACTGGCGTGCTGGCCACTTTCCCTCCATCCCCAACTGTCTGCTGATGAGCTAGCTCTGCCCGGGGCCTCAACTCTGGCAGGGGAAGCTGCTTGGAACAATGTGGCTCCATTATGCTCCCTCTCTGTCATTCCTTCCTGGAATTTAATTGGATTTTTCTGTTCCCTTTGTTAGTCGAAATCACATAATAAAAATCTCCCCGAGCACAATCACTTTTCATCGGCACCATTCCAGTGCGTGTCATGATGAGGCCTGACAGAAAAGGGGCTCCCCACTATTCTACAGAGGAAATAAATACTTGACTTGCAGCCGAGACTTTATTTATGAAGAGGACTGACCCATGCAACTCCCTAGGACTCCAATGCCTACCTATGATGCAGGTCAGTTTGTCAGCTGCTTTCACAAAGAAATCCTGCACATGAGATCATTCTGGGATTCCAGCAGGACAGAGTCTTATATAAAGTGTAGGCCACCAACCACCTAAATTAGACTTTCCCAGAGTGCCTGAGCAAAAGGCAGATTCTTAAACCCCATCTCAGGCCTACTGAACCCAGATCTCTTGTGGATTGGACCTGAGAGCCTTCTATTTTAACACTAAGGCACTGGTCCTCAAATTTTAGTGCTCTTTAGTTAGGATGCTGGGGAGTGAGGAAGAGGGAGGCTCCAAAGTGGAAATTTGCTGGATGAAATTTGAAAAGAATAAAAGGAAATATTTGGTATCCCAGCAGACACTGGGCTACACACCAGCAGGAAGATATTTTTCTCCTCACAAATGGACGTTCTCCTTTAATTTACCCCATTTCTTCCCTATCTTCATTACTTTCCAGACCCTATGTCTTGAGGGTGAATTTTAAAAGAACGTTTCCACTTTGTGAAAACTTAGCCTTCTCAAAAGTTGGACACCAGACTCAGGGGGAAAATCTTAGTGGTTTAAAATTTTTTTAATGCATATTTATATGATGTATATATACACACACATGCATATTTATAGACAAATCAGAACATCGATTTTGAAATATTTAAGCAATCGATATTGCAGATTGATATCGATGTGCAAAGTAATTAATTATGCATCATTTCAGTGATTATCCCTGTTGATCTAAGGCCAGAAGGTACTCTGCATTTTCAAAAATAAGGAACCTATTTCAGGAGCAGTCTGGTCTAGTGAAGGAAACCACACGACGGAAAGCTGACGAAAATTCCTCAGATGAGCCAGACTCCTTAAACTCCTAAGAGGAACAAAGGTCGTCTTTTTTGGTCGCTTTGATACCTCCAGGACCTTCTCTTTTTAAATATGCAGACCTGTCTAGACCTGTGTAGGTGTGTGTGTGTTCATGGTATAAATTGAGAAGTCCTGGAGAATATTTCCCACTACAAGTCCCTCCCACACCTCGCATTGTTGGCTCTGCAATGCTTGATGACGACAGATTCAACTTGGCTTTCATAATTAACAAAATTTGGCTATCTAATATTCTACCCAGAAGCAGTATCAAAACAATGTTGCAATTATTATCAAATACGTAGGTTTTTCTTCAGTCATTTCCTTACGATATACGTCAGGGGAAGACTTTACGTGGGTACTTACTTGGGGAGTAAAAAGTTAGAAATATTTTATGGCTTTTGATGCATATTGCTCTTTAGCTTTCCAAAAACCATCACACCACTTGGAGAGATTTTCTATCGCTGTTGTAACAAATTGCTACACATCGAGTGGCTGAAAACAACACAAATTAATTATCTTGTGTTTTTACAGAGATCTCACTAGACTGAAATCAAGGTGCTGGCAGAGCTACATTCCTTCTGGAGGCTCTAAGGGAGAATCCATTTTTTTTTATTTTTTTCTAGCTTCTAGAGGCCACCCGCATTCCTTGGCTAGTGGCCCCGCCTAGTCAAAGCCACTGATGTAGCATCTCCCTGACCCGGCGTCTATCATCACATGTCCTTCTCTGACCCTCCTCTTCTGCCTCTCTGTTTCAACTTTAAAGACACTTGTGAGTACTCAGGGCCTGCCCAAATAATCCAGGATAACCTCTCCATTTTACGTTCAGCTAATCAGCAACCTTAATTTCATCTCCAACCTTAATTCCCCTTTGTAAAGTAACATATGTAAGGTAACATATTCACGGGACCATTAGTGTGCCTACCACACCACTTATGAGTTCCATCTGTAAGAATACAAATAGGATGCATTCACCAAAAGCTTGGCATCTCTTTTTAAAGAATTTAGAAACTAGGGACCAAACGGCACCTGTTACTGGCGGGGTCCCGGGCAGCAGAGTCTGAGATGGGGATAGTGAGCAGGACATTAACCAGGGGTGAGCTAGGGAACAGCACCTGCTGAAAGGTGGGGAAGGAGGCGGGCGGGACTCGGCCAGAGGGAAACCTGAGGCTGTGAGACAGGCTTAACAAAGGCCCGAGGCAGCTCCTCTCTGAAGCTGGAATGCCTGTCAGGTTTGCTCCAAGTTGGCAGAGGGCAGTGGGCCTTGATATCAGCCACTGGACGAGGGTGCCCAGGGAGTGGCTGTCATCTTGGGCAAGGCAGGTTTTTTTTAGCTGAGACCATCCTCAAAGACAGCTGACAGCTGAGGGGCACCCTGGGCAATGCTCCCAGCCACCAGGGGAACAAGGCCTCACCCTAGAGGTGGGTCACAGCATCTGCACCTACCTGGAAAAGACAAAATGCATCTTACCTAATGCTATATACAAAGTGTCGTGCGGACTCTCGTCTTAATGAACCCACTCGGCCTCTCTCATCTGCCTTTTCACTTCTGTCTCTGGCCTTTGATGTCACTTGAGCTTTGTCTGGCTGTTCTCAAGTTACCAAGAGCCATACACATTTTTATTTACCCCATTGGCCTCTTGTTCATTCTCCAGAAACCTGATTCATGTCTCAGGTTTCCTTCTTCTTTCTGGACGTTTCTTCCTTTCCCATCTAGTCCTTCTCTGCTTTTTTGCAGTGGAGGCCTGTTATCCTACCTAGTTCTCTTTTTTTATTTTTTTTTCAAACTGACACTGAAAGCATGGCCTGCCTTTTCCAAAGCAAAACAGACAGTTTTGAACCACAGCTGACATAGGTTAAGCTCTGCTAAACTCCATGACACAAGGATTATAAATTAAAGGTCAACCCGTTCCTTCACATGATTGCAATTGAAAAAAAAAAAAAAAACCTCGAAATGTACTAAATTCAGATGAATGGGAATCTTATGTCAGAAGAAACGCCACAGACGAAACGCCAATGTCAGAATAAAGATCAGTTTCCAAGAGTGTATTTGGACAGAGCCTGACCTCGTTGATTTCATCTCCAGACCCAGAGTCTCCTTAAACAGATGTTTGCTCATCCTTCCGCCTGCGCCTGCAGCATCGATGGTCATCAGAGAGCCCCCTCCCACTCCTCACCCCCTAGCTAGAGGCTCAATCCTTTGGCATGCAGGGTCTGTTTAACTTGGAGAATTTTGCAAAGCTTAGCAGAGAAGTGAGTTTTCATCTCCCCAAGGCGGCAGTACTCAGAGTGACAAAGAACTGACCCCCAGGTCAACAGCCAAGAATGAGGACAGCCCTGTTAGAAAGAGAAAACACTAACAAGGGACCTGGCCCCTGCTAAGACAAGAGGCGTTCTGCCACCCGGGCTTGGCTGTGAGGCTGAAATGCTGCACAGACCCAGGAGTGCATTACTAACAGTTATATCCATTCACATTTTACAGAAAGCCGGCGTGCTATCATCGCTATCATCTCATTTTGTTTCATCAACAACCCTGTCAGGTAGGTAGGGCAGGGATCACTATTTGCACGACAGTTTTATGTTTCCTTGTGTAAGACAGCACATATACAATGCGTCCCTGCTGGGCCACACTGCTGGGAAGGGAATGCAGACACAGGCAGACAGAACAAAACCAGGTCTGACCCTTAGGCCATCACAAACACAGCCAGAATCCAGAGGGTGTGCAAAACATGCCTTTCCTTCTCCATCGGGTCTCCTTTCGGCCTTAAGCACCCACCTCTAAAGGAACCAAAAAGCCCTCACTCTCATCTCCCTCCTTCTCTTTCCTGTACCATTCCGCCACATCTCCTGCCTCCGGCTTTCACCCCACTGGTGCGTTGGCGTGGAAATCGGTTTTGTTCCTGGAAGCCAAAGCAGGCAAAATTCAAAGCAGGTTAAAGCCTCTCCTTCCCCCACCTCCTCCTTCTCTGTCCTGGGAAACACATTTGGCCCTCCGTCTGGGGCCAGCAAATTCCATATGCCCCTGTCCAGAACGAAGCAAATACAACAATTAGTCTCTCTCCTGGTATCAGCGATCGCCCACCTCTCATAGAATAATGGCATCAGTCTACTATGCTACAGAGCCCACCCATCAGTGACAAGAATGGAGAGAAACAGAGGACCCTCTCTTTCCACTTGTTTACTACTAAAAATGTGCAAAATGCAGAGAAGCAGGAAAGACGCCATTAATCTCACCACTCAGTGGCACACTGTTCACATTTTGATGTTCCTTCTAATCTCAATTATTTCTCAACAAAATTGGGATCATGCTATGTATAAATTTTCATCCTGCTTTTCTACTCAATCCTCGACTGTGGCATTTCCTCACACCATCGAACGTGCCTTGAAAATGTGACTTTTTAATGACCAGAGTATTCCATGTCTAGAGGTAATATTATTACAATTAAAGTGTTTCCGAGACTGCATTTGTGTTCTATGTGAATGCTGCCCCCTGGAGTTGTACAATGAGGTGGCTCTATTATTTTTAAGTGACCATGGCTGTTTTAACCGTGGGACACCGAAACTAAGGGATCCTTAGTGACTGACCCTCTTAACTTCAGTGAGTGGCATAAATAGAAATCCAACTGTCTTAGCCAACACGAGCTGCCATAACAAAATGCCATAAACTGGGTGGTATAAACAGCCAACATTTATTTATCATAGTTCTAGAGGCTGGAAGTCCAAGATCAAGGTGCAAGCATGGTCAGGTTCTGATGGGAGCCCCCTTCCTGGCTGCAGACTGCCAAATTCTTTAATCCTCACATAGTAGAAAGGCAGTCAGACAGCTCGGAGGGGGTGTCTTTTACAAGGGCACTAATCCCATTCTTGAGGGCTCCACCCTCATGACCTAACCACCTCTCAAAGGCCCCACCTTCTAACACCATCTCATTGGAGGTTAGGATCTCAACGTGGGAATTCTGGTGGAACCAAGCATTCAGTGTATAACACCGGTCTCATCCAGTTGTTCATCAGTAACAGCCTGCTGGCCAGCTGGGGTCTCCGGTTCCACTGACTCACAACCCAAAAACCCCAAGGGATGGCCACAAAAGAGCAGGGCTGGACTGGATGTCATTTCAGTAACAACAACAATGAACACCACAAACACACTGGGTGGTTGTGGGAACGCCCCCAGCTCTGCACCAGGAAACATGAGCTATTCCATTTTGATCCTATGTCAACATATTGCTATTACTATTATCATTATTAGAATCATTCATTTTCAGGATGAAAGCACTGAAATCGGAGAAGGGAGGGAGCTTGGTCAAGGGCACTGTGGGGAAGTGTCTGAAGGTGACCTGCTGAAAGGACAGTGCAAGCTCTTGAACACCACGTAAGACATCTCAGTCCACAGAGACCTTCTGCTGCCGTTCCCAACTTAATTTGAGTCTTATATCTAGGAAAGGAACCAGACTTCCCTCCCGAGTTCTGAAGGTGACTCCTCTCATTCATTACATTCTCAGAACTTTCCCGAACACCCTTCTGTTGGTAGATACCAACATTCTACAGCAGCTCTAACACAACTATGTAAGCCACATGTGTCATTTTAAATTTTCAAGCAACCATATTAAACAAGGAAAAGGAAAGAGGGAATATACATTTTTAAATTATATTTTATTTAACCCAAGTGATCCAAAATATTATCCTCTCAATATGTGACATAACCACATTTTGAGCACTCAGAAGCCACACGTGGCTGGTGGCTGTCATCGTGGATGCTGCAGCGGACAGCTCAAGTACAGGTTAGAACTCAGTGTGCATTAGAAAACACTGGAAACCTTAACTTAAAACACAAACTCCCAGAGCCCATTCTTAGAGATTCTGATTCAGAAAATCGGCAGCAGGACTCAGGATCTGAATCTCTTATAAGTGCTCCCAGGTCACTCCTACAAGAGTGATCTGAAGCACACACATTGAGAAACTCGGCTATAAGAGGTTTTCAGAGTTCAAAGCAAAGGTTCACCTGACCCTCAGGACACAGAATAAAATAACCTGAGTCACCACGGGGCCACTGCCGTGATATCTACATCCCCAAAGTCATCTACCTCTGCAATTTTTGTTCTTCTCTGACTTAAAGTGACCAAGTGAACTTGAGACACGCATGTGATGACACAGGTGCCCATGTTGATATGGGCCCATTCACTGGGTCCCATCATGAGCCATTCCTTCAAGTCTCAGCAGCATGAAACTACATAATTCAACAACACCTCATCCTTCTCTTTGTACTTTAATTATACGTGTAATTTGAATAGATTTCCAATTATAAAATATTTTAACAAATACAAGAATGTCGAGGAAAAGTTGGATTCCATTCCAACTGTGATGAAAGCCTTGAAAGAATTTTACTGGGGATGGAGGGCAGCAGTATCACAATCTCACTAACATTTATATAGATCGTTTTACCTGCTATGGAGAATAGATGCAGAGGAGGCAGTTATAAGGGTGAAGCAAGGGACCAGTAAGAAGGCTACTGAACTAGCCAACTGGTTACCTGCTAAACTGTACACAAAACAAATATCACTTTATCAAGACCCCATCTAGGGCATTGGCGAAGTTGGCATGCGCTGGGTCCAACTCCATCTTCTTTCCTCTAATATAATATGTCAGGCTTCCCTGCCAGTCATTCTCTACCAACCACATACCGTGAACAAGGACAAACAAGAACACACACATCCACACACTGCCGAAGACCCAATAACAATTTCCAAGCACACGGCAGTCTATACTCAGGCTCAGAATAAAATTTTAACTTGAATACGGTTCAGTTCTGCCACTATATCAATTTTATATTGCTGAACATAAACTCAGCATCTCAGTCTGAAGCATCTGCATTATGATCACTCTGCTGTACTTGGAGACTCTCCAGGACTGCGGGGAAGGATGTGCCTGGCATCCGTACATCCGATGTGCCCTCCAGAACAGCCCTTCCAAAGGAAACATAAGGACTGTCCATTAAGCAAATTTTGAAATCCTCCTAAAGAATAAAAACTGATTACCACCTCTAAATCGGCAATTCCTTCCAGGTTTCAAAATGTAAGCTCCCATTCTCACCTGACATCCCGTCACTCTGCTGTCAGGCGCCAGTATGCTAATGAGAACAGGTATCGAGCAAGCTCCATTTTTTTCCTTCGCATCTCTGCAGATGGTTGTCTTTTGCCACATCTGGAAAACATTCCAAGGTGCTACTTTGTCGGTTCATCAATACATGAAGGGTGCGGGGTTTCTAGTTAATTTCTGGAGGTGCAAAAGCAACCAGGCTACTTTGACAATTTCAGAGACCATGAATCACCAACAGTCGCTCCAGCTGTGTCCTGAGTGCCAGCTCCTTCTGATGCCCAGAAGTCAATATCTTGTCAATATCTCTTGACAAGATATTGGCAGCCACAGCTGGTGAGGGTATTTTGTATGTTTCCAACCAAAACAGCGGCCACCACTGTACAGAATCCAATGCTAAGAGTGAAAGGAAAGATCAGACCTTTCATCTAGAGTTGGGAAAGTCCTAAGCCAGTGGATTCGACACATACCTTTGGAACCAGGTATGATTTGTAAACAGTGCTGTCTTCTTCATCCATGTGTTTTTTGGATGGTTCCTGGATAAACCGTGTCAGTGGGTGAGGAAGGAGTGTAAGAGAGGAGTGGAAAGGGAAGCACAGGTCTCTCAGTTTGGAGCAGGGGATGGTGAAAGAGGTCAATTGTCACACAGAAGCCTGATTGGGGATTGATGGCTGTCTTGGGATTCAGCCTGCATGTGTCATCCATCATGGGAAAGCCCAATAAATCCCTCCTCCTCGAGCGTTTGTAACACAGCTTCTCTTTCCAAGTCCATAAATCCAGGAGGCCAAACGAAAGGAGCACTCCCCTTTCTCCTGCACGCACGATTCCTTGCGGCTCATACTAACTGGTGGCCTAGTGCTCACACTAATACTTAGCTCTTCAGTCCTCTGAAATCTTTCTTCACCACTCCACGGCCATCATCTCCAATGTCGGTAATTAACATTCCCACCATTTGAGGTATTTTACATTTATTATCTCATCTGACCCTTGCCTTAATGGGGAGGTACTATCATCCCAATTTCATAATATAGGAATAACTGTAGACCTTAAAGTCAATTTGCACAAATTTATATAACAACCAGCAGTACATAAGTGTATCCGCTCATCACACCCCAGCCAGCACTACATCTTATAATGTTTTAATTGGGCAATTTGATAGGTAAAATTATGTTTCATTGTCCTCCCAGTTCCCATTTCTCTGATGCCTATTAAAGATGAACATTTTCTTTATATGCTTATAGACCATTTGTATGTCTCACTTTGGAAATCAACTTTTCATGCCCTTTGCACATTTTTCTTTTGAATTTTTAAAGATTTCTTAGCATTGTAATTCTATTCATCTTTACCATATTTCTTGCAACACCCTCCCTGTTGCCACTTGCCCTTTAATTTTGCTCATTGTGCTTTGCTGTACAAAGCTTTCAGATTTTTTTTACAATGCTTATATTAGCTCTCCAGAAATTATACAAAGTTCTCATTTTTTTTTAATTGAATCTATTCGTATTTTTCTTATAATTTCTTCTATGCATTTCAGGCTTAACGAAAATTCTATCTTGAATTTATCTACATTTTATGCTTTTTTACTTTTAGTTTTTACAGGGTTTTTTTTCACATTTATCTCTTTATAACACATTTAGGGGCATAACATAATTGTGAAGATCTAACTTGCTTCTTTTCCCCTAAACGACCAATTCTTCTAATATGGCTTCTTGAATTTACTTGTTTCCCATTGACTTATGATGTTTTCTTTGTCATATTTTTATATGGTATATATGCTCGGGTTTTAGTCAGTATTTCTTTTATTCCACTGATGGTTTCTTGTACCATATCACATTGTTTCGGCCTTATAAAACATTTTTTGATTTGTTCAGGCAAGTACTTTCATTTTCAAAATGTCATCGGGTTACCATTATTCTTTTTTCAAAATGCCTTCAGATGATCTCACTCACTAATTCTTCCAGATGAACTTTAGAATGATTTTGAAAGATTCTCTAAAGTCCCATAGTATTCTGATTGGCATATTGTAAACTTATACACAAATTTTCAAATAATTGACACCTTGATAAGACTTAATCTTCTCATTTAAAAATGACATGTTCTTTCAAATATGTCCCTCTGTCAATTTGGGTCTATCATAGTACTTATTGGACTTAATTATGTGATATACTACATTTAACTTAGCTAAAAACATACTTTAACATATGTTTCTCAAATAAGATTTTTATTGTGAAATACTTAGCATAGTACCTAAAATATATTAATAACTTGATAATTTTTATTTTTAAATTACTATTATCATTAATATTATTTATCAAAGACTAGAATGAAATGGTAGCTGCTGATATACGTAATTCTACATAAGAAAAAGAATTAGTATGCTTTTCTTTCCTATTATGCTTCTTTTTGTTTTATACAATATATATCTTAACTTTCAAAAAGTGTTTCAACATTCATAGTTAATTTTGTTGCCAATTCCTTTATGCCAAAATATTGTCATTCTCGAGCTTTCTGTTTTAATCACTCTCCCAGCTGTCTGGAATGTATCTTAAATAATTGTTTTAAAGAACAGTTGGATTTATTTTTTCTAAGCCACTGCATAACCAATTACCTAAAATAACCAATTACCTAAACATAAAATATTAAAAGGCTTTTTAAAAATTTTTTTAAATTATTTTCAGCAATGCTCTGTCATGGCAATCAGCATCCACAAAGCTGAGATCAGCCACTGGCATGGAATCACTAGGCTTCAAAGTGGGAGGAGACCATTTATCCTTTGCCATTTATAGATATGAGGCTTGCCCTGTTCTAGACATCTAAATATGTGTCAACCATAATTTTGTAGTTCTCGATTCAACTCCATCAGTCTTATGATTAATGGGATGCTCTTACAGATTTCAACAACAGTTTCAGTATCAGTTTTGGTTTTCAGAGTTGTGTGAGTTTCCATTTTTCTATGTCTTCTTGGTTTTTTTTTTAATATGAAGTTGAAAAAGACTGTGTCCAATACAACTTTTAAACAGAAGTTCATTAATCACATCCAGTGAAGTACTAAATAATTTTTGGCAGTTTAAAAGAGTATGAGCACTGGATTCAGACAGTTCGGGGTTTGTGTATCAGTTAAGAATCTTTGCATTTTGTGGAACAGAAAACCCAAATTAAAGTGGCTTAAGCAATAAATAGAATTTGTAGATCCACCTGAATAAAACAATTTCTACGGGAAGGCTTCAGGTAAGGCTTGTGCTAATGAGACCAATAATATCACCAAAGACCTGGTATCTATCAGTCTCTCTTCTCTCTCAAACTCAGCAGTACCCTATACTGGACATTGCTTCATGGCAGCAAAATAGCTGTAGGAGCACCCACCCTCACACCCTCATATTACATGTTCAAAGAAAGGAAAGCAATAATTTTCTGAAGACTTCTCCAGAAGAGAAGAAAATTTTCCCTCAAAGGTTCAAAAATGATCTCCTTGCTTCTCAGTGACTCTTTTGAGATGAGGTGTTCATCCCCAAACTAGTCACTACAGCTGGGAAATGGGATGTATTGGCTTAAACCAATCATAGACAACCCAGAACACTAGAGTTAGTCCCACCTAAAGTGCATAACTGAGACTAGGAAAGATGCTGAGTCACTCAAGATAAAATTATAGCTCCACGGGCAAACAAGAAGCACCCACTTGATATGAGCAATACCTCTACCTCTCGACTTGTCTGGATTCTGTCAATTCTAAGTGACAGAAACCTATGGTATTCACTATTGCTGCATAATAAATTACTCCCAAATTTAGCAGCTTAGCACAACAACTATTTATTATTTCACAGTTTTTATGGACTGGAAATGAGGGTCCCTCATGAGGTTGCCATGAGGGCATCCTTGAGGGTGGCATGCATTTCAAGGAGGGAGAACACACTTCCCAGAAGGCTCCTTCCCGTAGCTATTGGCTAGAGGCCTCTGCAGAGCTGCTTGAGTGTCCTCACAGCATGGCAGCTGGCTTCCCCCAAAGCGAGTGGTCCAAGAGAGAATGAGCAGGGAGGAGGCTGCTCTGGCTTTATGACGCAGTCTCCAAGGATGCACTCCATCACTTTCACTTTATTCTATTAGTTCGAGGTGAGTCACTAAGTCCAGTCCACAGGCAAGGAAAGGAAACTGCGTCTTGAATGGAGGAGTATCCACTTGTGGATATTTTTAAACCACCAGACCCATCTCACACATGCTTAAACCACAAAAGGGATTTATGGGCATCAGTGTAGGGAAAGATAATGTGGTAACTCTCTGTATAAACGGAAATGCTGCACAAACCAAGAATGGAGAACTGGAACTGGGGACTGAACACTACTCAGAATTTCTCTCCATCTCCTTCTCATCTTTGCTTCCTCTGATTTTCTTTTCATGTTAGTCTCATTTTTTTCCTAAGGCAGAGAGAAGAACATCTTCATATAGGCAGCAAAATAGCCACTGGCAGTATTTCATCTCTTCTTATGGCTGAGTAATATTCCATTGTATATATGTACCACGGCTTCTTTGAAATACTGCCATTTGAGACAACATGGATGGACCTCAAGAAAATCATGCTAAGCGATATAAGCCAGACAGAAAAAGTTGAAAATCACATGATATCACTTACATATGGGATATAAATCTAAAAACAACAAATGAACAGAACAAACAAACAGAGAGTCATGGACATGGATGATAGACTAGTGGTTACCAGAGGGTGGGGAGTGAGGGAGGAGCGAGGAGGTAGACGGGGTAAAGGGGGTTAAATATGTGGTGACAGAAAGAAATATAACTATGGGAGGTAAACACACAGTATAGATATATATATATATATATATATATATATATATATATATGCCTTACTATTAAAGTGTACAGCTGAAACTTATTGGATTTCATTAACCAATGTCACCATAAAAAATAAATTAATTTAAAAAAAATAGCCACTGGCAACCAGTTTAGCAACCACACAGGGTAAAAATACCTTCTTTCTCTCAGCATCTGAACCTGAACCCAAAAGACAGATTCTCACTGGATATGCTGGGTCAGTTCCACCCATGATCAATCATGACTGCTCAGAAGATGCCTAGAAGATGACTGGTTTGGCCTGCATCAGAGGTCCAATCCTAAAGTCAGAAGGTCAGGGTCATTCCCAAAAGAAGTAAGGATGGGAACAAAGAGCTATCACTGTCCACTGTGGCCACTCACAACCTGTGACCTTGAACAACATATTTGAACTCTCCGTACCTCAGCGTCCTCATCTTCAAAATGTGAAGAATAATGCCTCCCTACAGGATTGGTTTAGGATTAAATGAGATGATGCACGTGACGCGCCTAACGCAGTGACTGACATACAGTAGACGCTCAAGAAATACAGTTCTTATCACTGCTGATCATTATTTATTGTTCTTGATGCCTTTGGTGAAAACAAACTCCTTGAGGTTAGAGATCAAGTTTCCCCCACATAATCACCATAGCCTTCGTGGTTTTGCCAGAATGGGGAGGAAAGAGTGTCATCCCACAAATTCAGTATGGAGTGTTAATGTGGCTCGTTAGAAAAGTGAGCAGGCCTCGTGGAAACCTCTGTGCACTCTTGGAGGCCAGTGTAAATCCATGGACACACTCCCTATAATATATTCTGCTGGTGCTGTTGGTAATAAAGTAGCAGATGTTGAACAAGGAGCCTGCCCCTGGCGATATCTGTTAATTGATGTGATGTGTGTTTTTATGGAATCGTGAGCAAGGTGTTTAATTTCTGGCTGTAAGAAAAGCCCTAGAATGGACAGAATAAAAGTATTCTTCTAAAGGAATTTTAGGGAAAGTGATTATTAAAAATCATTATCAAAATCTCTTCCCCAGCAAAGCAGTGACTACTTTATTGAATCTTTAAGAAAAAAAAAAAAAAGGGATGCAAAATGCAAAACAAATGAGTTGCTTAAAAAAAAAAAAACAAGGAGGGTACTATTTTCCCATTTTGGATAGGGTTTTATTTTCCCAAGGTTAATGTGATCACCATAGGTAGACAAAGAATCTCACACACCTACATATATATCCATAGATGTGGACACACTCAAATAATATTTGTGAGTCCACCAAATGAAAACAAGAGAGGCAAAGAGAAAAAAAAAAAACAGACATACACACACAGATAAGGACAGAGAAAAGATAAACAAATTGAGAGATATATGCAGATATGAGAACACTTTTCTTACAAACTCATCAGCCCGGCCAGTCTGCCCTAATAATAGCTGATTCAGCTCAACTGGGAGTAGCCAAATAATTGGCCTTGAAAAGATTCCTTGACCAGAGGCTTAAATATATGACCACCACCCTAGGCAAGGAGATATAAAGCCTCATGTCAGGTGTCAACTCGTGGGTCCAGTTAATCCTCAGCTTTGGAAAAGGGACAGGCAAAATCTATCGGCCTGGTCCATTCATCAATTCTCTGTGCTTCCTCCTGTCAAGTGTGGGGAAGAATGCCCTGTCGTGGCTAACCTTGGGTTTCTTTTTTGTGGTCATCCCTAAGTTAATGTAATAAGAACTCTAAAATTTAGCTCTTACCACTTGCTGAGCACCATGCTAAACTCTGTAAGTCCAAAATCTCATTCTATTCCAAGAACATCATAGCCTCATTTTAGAGACTAGAAAACAGAACCAGACTCAACCCAGTGAACATCGTGTGATTCGTCATGTGTAAGTCAGCCACCCAAAAGGTATTTCTACAAGGAAGTTGCTAATTTGCACCAGGATGAATTAAAGTTTCAGAGCATCCAGCTGTGAGGTCAGGTTGGGGAATTAAACTTTATAGATTGGAATAAATGATGAATTAAGGTTAATTAGCCTCCTAGGCCAAATAAAATGACCTCTGCTTTACATATGGCTTGGAAACTGAGTTCATAAGGACACTCAGAATCCCATTTTACAAAGGAAACCATATAGAGTACCACAAATTAGGTGGCTTAAACAACAGAAATTTATTTTCTCATATTTCTGCAGGTTATAAGTCTGATATCAAGGTGTCAGCAGGGCTGGTCTCCTCTGAGGCCTCCCTCCTTACCTTGTTGATAACCATCTTCTCCCAGCATCTTAATGTGGCCTTCTATTTGTACGTGTCTATGTCCAAATTTCTCTTCTCATAAGGCCACCAGTCATATTGGGTCAAGGTTCACCCATATGACCTTCTTTTATCTTAATTACCTCTTTATTAAGACCCTATCTCCAAATACAGTACATTCTGAGGTATTGGAGGTTAGGACCTCAACATCTGGATTTTAAGGGGACAAAATTCAGTCCATAAAAAGTCTTTGTGGACCAGTCCTCTTCACTGTATGCCTCTCACCCTCCAAGAGCCATTTCTCACATGACAGTCTCTTTGATCTCCAGGGAATATTTTATCAAGGTGGAAGACCTAAGGGTGTAAGACCACTCCCATGAAGGAGATATGCTTTCAGTTAATGTCTCTGGAAAAGAGCTAGCTGTCTTCTCATATTTAAAAAAAAAAAAAACACTTAAGAGAACAGGACTTGGTGGACGCCTGATTTGGAAGAAAGGAAGTCTCATAGAATCAGAAGAGAAAGATAAAGGAGACGAGACCTGGGACAAATTCTGTTTCCTTCAAGCGGTAGCTCTAGACGTGTCTCATATGGCATAGCCTTGACCCCTTCCATGGCGAATCAAAAGGGCGTGGATGACCTGGAAAGCTGACAAAGTCCTTTCACCTCCTAAGCACATGTCAGTCACATTGTATTTTGCCCTCAGCATCTTTCACAACACTACTTGTCAACAAAAGCAGCCTGCATCTGACCATGACCTTTGTCCCTGTCTAAAGAAGATATAACCAAGTCAAGATTCACCATGTTTATCCTCTTTCTCTCCTCAAGCAAGTGTCAAGAGTTTTTGCCTAATTCCTTAAGATCCAGGAAGGTGGTTGAGTTCCAAGTTTTAAGCTTCACTCTTCCAGGAGACTTCTGCAGGCACAATTTCAACTCCTTTGTCCACAGAGAAAGGAGTGGCGGCTGGTGATGAGCTAATTTAGTGCCTGCTGCCAATGTACTCAGTAGTTAAACAGATTAAATTAATTCTCCTTAGAGCAGCAGTTTTCAACCTTGGCTGCACATTGTATTCATCTTGGGAGCTTTAAAAAAAAATACTGATGACTGAATCCCACCCCTAGATTCTGGTTTAATTGGTGTGGGGTGCAGCCTAGGCATCGGGGTATTCAAAGCTCTCCCGATGGTATAAATTGCAAGCAAGTTGAGAACAGTTGTCTTAGTGCAGTGGTTCTCGAAGTGTGGTCTCCAGACCAGCGGCATCAACATTACCAAGGGTGCTTACTTGAAATGCACACTCTCAGGCCCCATCCCAGACATAGTGAATCAGAATCGTTGCAGGTGGGGCCCAGAAATCTGTATTTCGCATGCTCTCCTGGTGATTCTGATGCACAATAAAGTTGAAGAACCTCTAACCTGGTGGTCTCGGTATTGGGTTCAGATAGTGCTCACGTCCTGCTCAGCTTCCTCTCACCGACTCTGCTAACAGCTACCAAACCTTTGCTCCACCCCTGAATTCAGCCTCACCTTCATCTCAAGCCCTAATTCTCACCTGAGAGACAAAGGATGTTGGGCATCCAGGCTCAATACTCTGAGACTGAGAGTAGAACCCATTTTCCTCTGACCCCCTCATGCCTGTATCTAATTGGACCTGGCTTCACAGACCCAGTTCCAATCTGGCCTACCCATTTGGACAAACAAGCTTTTCCCCAGGATCAGAATTTCTTACCTGAATCAACTGCCTCAAACCCCTAATCGCTCTAATGTTGGGGAACTTAATTGTGTATTTCTATGTTACCCTCCCCAAAGACCAATGCCTTCCTCTGAGTTTCCTCTGAAATAACTACTTATTTCTCTCCCGAACAACTTTCCTATGTGGACTTTTGTAAAGGAAATAATGAATTCTGTAGGTGTAGTTTTATTGTCTGACTTTTAAAAGTAACACCTACTCGTTATAAAAAACTCGGAGAACTCAAAGGGACAAAGAAGAAAATAAAAGCCATCTTTCATCCCACTGCTCTGAAACAATCATTGTTAACATTTTGGTGTGTTTACTTCCTTTTTTCCCTTGCATTTTATGTATGTCATAATCTACTTTGTTCCAACAAATATATGAGGTTGCAAAGGGGCATAAAAAACAAGACATATGATTTTGAAATACTCTATGGATTGAGTTATTGGTCTCAATTCTTCACTCTCCAGTAGTGTATTAGGTATATACATCCTTGACATGTGAATGAAATATATATTCATTCACACACACACACAAACACACACACACACACACACACACACACACACATATACGCACATACTCCTGGACTTTGGAATTGGCCATGTAATTGGCTAATGGGATGTTAGCTATGCATAATGCAGAGACACAAAACATGCTTGCTTTGTTGGGCTTGCCTAATCTGCCAAGGGAATAACAACTGGGGAGTCCACTGCCCCTTCAGCTCAGGCCCCAAAATGACACATATGGCCAGACTCGTCCCTACCCATAAGCAAACAGGCAGACGCTAGAGCAGTACAGTTTATTATTACATGCTACTGAGGTGAGTTTGGGGTGGTTTTTAATGTAGTTTTATTGTGGCAATAACTGACTGACACATGCACTATTCCACTTATTCTAAGACACACATTTTCACATAGGCCTGACCTCGGAAGCTAAGCAGGATCATATCTGGTTAGTACTTGGAAGGGAGACCACCTTGGAAAATCAAGTGCTGTAAGCATTAGATAGATAGATAGATAGATAGATAGATAGATAGATAGATAGATAGATAAACAAAGATATGTCTTATAATCAATGACATCCCATATTTTGGCAAAGTTTTTTGTTTACTTTCTCAGTGGTATGTAAAGAATTGTCTTTACTACATTTGATAGCATCCTAGATTCTATGAAAACTAGTAGGTGAAAAATCAGTTATAAATTAAGAGATACAGTACTTGTCCATTAAAATTCATATATATGCACACATACATATATAGGTATATTCTTTATAGATATTTTACATGTGCATATATGCATGTATATGTATATGTATATTTATTCATATATGTAATTTGAAAAGGTAGAATTTGGTTGTTCTAGAAGACATAAGAATATATATTAGAGTAATCATTTCTCTTTAGTTTGGGAGAACTAGATGTAATTTTTTAATTTAAAATTCAAGGTTCTTTAATTATGTCTAGATGAAATGAAACAAAGGGAGAGTTAAATTGCTGAATACACTAACCGAATGCAGTTACTTGAGGTAGCAGTTGGGATGGTGGGAAGCTAGAACTTACAGAGAGGCGTGACAGTAAGCAGTTCCCAGGAGTGGGGCATAGTCAATGAATTCCAAGAGTGATGTTTAACATTTTCTATAATTAACCTCAGCTTACCACAGCCCTTTTGCATGCCATAGCCCTTTTGAGAAGACAGACATACGAAAAGGGGCCAGTGTGCCTTATTTGGGGTGATAGATTCCAGGAGACAGAATGAGAGAAAACCTAGTGAATTCACTAAATCCACAGATATTTTTCTAAGGGCTAGACCATCCATAGATTAAGAAATAGAGGCTCAAGCTATGTTAATTGCAAAGGCAAGAGTGTTTCCAAAAATTCTGAGGACTTGAGAAGTCTAAGGTAACATAGTCAAGGAGAAAAAAAGAACTAAAAGGAAATTCACCAAAACATTGGCAGTAGTTATCACTAGGTGATGGAATTGTGGGTCATTTTTATATTTTTATACTTTTCTATGCTTTCCTAAGTTTCCACAATATAGGTCTACTGACTTCATAAGCAGAAAAAAACAAAATATGTTTTTATTAAGTGCACAAGAAACAAAGACGCCAGTGGGCCCACAAAATGGAACCCAGAGTATGATCAAGGTAATGTTATTTGTGATCCTGTCCATTTTTCACAGATCAAGAGTATTTCTCCCATTTTATTGCAATTTCTTCGCAGTATCATTAGTAATGGCTATAGAACAGCGTATAAATGAATGAATCATAATTGATTTAATCCCCTATCATTATATAATTGAGAAATAATTGAGGTATTTCCATTTTTCATACTATTAGTGGTAACTGTGCTGAACATCTTTGTACATAAATCTCATCCACCCCACCTACATTTTTATATGCCCGGTCAGATTATCTGAATGTCTCGCCTTTCACACTTCTCACTTTCAGGAAGATTCCATAACCAATAGCTAAATATCCGCAATGCATTTGCTTACCCACCTGCTTTCCATCACTATCTCCACAGATTACTGTGGTCTGGTTCCTGAGCTGGAGTCCCTTCCAGCACCAGCCAGCGTCTAAAAGGTCCACCCTTCCAGTACTTCAGCTCAAAACAGCATTGTCACCACACTGCTCATTTCTCTTAAAACACTGCCTCATAAAAAACACTTCTAGCATCTGTACCCGTTTATCACTGGAGCAATAAACGATGATGTTGGTGTTATTCATCAAATGTTCAGAGTAATTATGTCATCGGGTGCTCCCAAGTCCCTAATGATTCTTTAGAAGTCAGCCTCAATACCTCTACCTCTCTCTCCCACTCACCCCTGCTTTCTCTCTCCCTATCCTTCTCTCTCTCTACCCTCCCTCTACCCGCTCCCTTCCTCATTCTCTCTATCTCTGTCTCTATCTCATTTCTCTATCTCTATCTCTTTTTCTAAGATCCATATGAACCAATAGCATTCCCAATAGGTCATATAGGAGATGGACAATTGTGGTGTTATGGGTATAGGGGACCTACACACACACACACACACACACACACACACACACACACACACCACAGGCTCTATTCCTTCCATTACGAGAGTCCAGAAATCCTCAGAGGACAGGACTAGCCTTGACAAAACTGGTCCAAGTTTGCTCATCTGACAGATCAGACTATGGCTTTAAGCCCAATGTTAGTGGAACTTCTTTGCTTAACCTGTAAGATATGCTCAGTTCTCTGAATCCTTTGCTTCTTCCCAAAGGAAGCCTGAGTCTCTGACACACAGCCCAAGGTCCCACCCCATCATTACACACACACACATGGTAGCGAACTTTGTTCTTATAATATTTGAAACCTCATCAGAAAATGATCTCCCCGTGGCATGTTATCTCTTTCTTGGCATAGAAAGAATGGGGTGATTGGCTTCTAGACTGATGTGAACAGCATTCTAGGTCTGATGACATGTTTCTGTGGGCCCTGGAAGGTAAATTGGGAGAAGATGAGATCTTGCAATTGTTTGGGCTCTTCTCTGATATCCAGTCCTCTCAAGAGACAATTTTCAAAGCTTAGTCATATCCTTCCTAGTCCAATGTCATGGGCACCTATTATTCTGCCTCACCAGAATATATTTGCTTCTGCTGACACCACCCTAACCCCTGCTTTCCTGAAAATGAGCTTTTCCTCCCCGTTCTTTGGTCCACCATCTCTTTGGCTCCAGAGGCAGCCCAGTGCTCCAAATCCAGCCAATAAGACTGCTGCATTCCCTTCCACAAAATAATTGCTTTAAGAGCAAATGTATGATTTGAACTGAGCCTAACAGAGCCCATGAATATCAGTCATGAGCCCATAGGCAAAACACAGGAAAACCAAAGTAAGAAATTCTGAGCAGAGAATTTGAGTGCCTAGATTCAGAATACTCAGACTTTAAATGATGTTAAGTTAACATACTCCTTTTATGCTCAAGCCAATCAGATCTATGTTCTTTTTTATTTCAAACCAACAAGTTTGATGAATATAACCTGCACTTATTTGTTTATTTAACAAACATATCAAGCACCTGCTGTAAGCAGGTACTCTGAGAGCCTCCAGCCACGACTGCATCACTAGCTAAACCCAACGTGTAAAATCCTGAGATGCCTCTCTGTGAATAGGGTTACAAAGAAATTCCAGTGATAGTATATGCAGAGAGGTTTAATGAGAAAATCATTATGCTAAGGACAACAGGAAACAGATGTGTGCCCAAGTTTCTAAGAATATGACCTTGGATAAGTTACTACCTCGGTTTCCTTAGCTATAAAATGAAATAGAACAATCGCTTGGTCATTTTAAGGGCTGAATGAGACAGTGTGTTTGAAGCACTACTACAGCGCCTTGCATGCACTTGACATAGTATGTCCCTTTCTCGGTATAACATTAGACAATCAGCTAATCCTTCTGAGCTTCCATTTTCTCATCTGTGAAATGAGGGCTTTTTCACTACATCAGTGATTTTCAATCCTGCCTGCAAACTAAAATCACCAGGGGAGTTTTAAAATATACAGTTGCCCAGGCTCTATGCCCAGAGATACTGATTTAATTGGTCTGAGTGGGGGCTCTTGGCACTGACATCTTTTAAATGCTCCCAGGTGATTCTAATGTGAAGCCAGAGTTGAGAACCACTGAAATAGATGAAATCACTTTACAAGTTAGCAGTTTAAGGCTGTTATTAAGAAAAAAAATAATTTGAGTAATCATTAAAGCTATAAATTTTCCTGGAGAAATACCCCAAGATGATGCATTTGAAAATAGGCAATTAACCCTTCAGTGGAAAATGTTTAAAAGTTTTCTATTTAAACCCAGCAAAATCAGTCTCTGTTTAAGGAGAAAACTAATTAAAAGAGGAACGTTTTTATCGCTCTGAGATTATTCAGCAAACTCTTTTATTGCCTCTGCCATATTTCTGGTAGGGCTCTTGTCCCTAAGTTAAAAATCTCAGGGAAAAGAGACATCGATTTTATTTTGTGAAAACGCTTGATAGAGCTAATGAGTGTGTGTTTTTAATAGTTCCCCTGGGAAATACTATACTGTAAATATAATTGAAAGTGGGAGATGAAGCTTATTATTCATCAAGCATATATTTTAAGAATGCAATTATGAAAAGAATGATGCAACATGGAACATGGAATGGCTGCTGATAATGCAGGACATTTTCTAAAATGTTTTAGAGAGCTCTCAAATCCCTGGGACTGGTAAAATTACCACATTCATATTTTACTCGGTTCTTCCCATTTGCATTGTCTCATATTTATAAAAGAGAGTGGACTACATCTTCACCTCAAAACAAAATTTTTCTCAGAAAAATAGGTCATATTCTCTAAAAATCTGAACAACGAAAACCACTGAGTATTCCTATTAGCAGAAATCTTCAAAAATGGTGGAATGAGAACCAAAATATTAAATGGCATACAAAGATTTGATTCCAAGTTGAAAAACAAATGGATTGTGTGGCCTTGGAAAATTCTTTAGCTTGAGGTGGACATCTGCTTCTGGCCAAGAAGGAATAACAAGGACTCGATTTAGTCTCTTACCTGAAATAAAAACACAACAACAAAAAAGACAAAATATATAAAACAACAATTTTCAGGACACTAGATATCAGGCAGCAAAGGACAATGATCCCTGAGAGATGGAAACAAATGAGGTGAACCGTAGCACTTCCCATGAATACTGCTTCAGGGATGTCACAGACCACACTACAAGAAGGGAGAATCTAGAAGTAGCCCAGTGGGCTTCTTACATTAAAGAGCTTATTTCTAGGGAGACCAAAGCAGTATTTACAGGACAGAGTCCTGGAGAGTAGAGAACTGAACAAAGGGAGAACCATGACGATTTGCAAGAGGTCCTCCTTGAATATTCAACAGAGCACTGACTGATACATAGGTCAGGATGAGGAACCTTCCCAAGGCCCAAGAAAGAACCACTTGATGGTTTAGAAGCAACAATAGCAGGCGTTCATATAAGGCTGGGAATAACGGCTGTTGCTATAAGCCAGACTAAAGACCTCGCAATTCAGAACACTCAGAAGGATCTTTTCTCAGTGTGGGAAACAATTATTCCCACACTAAGCACTATTCAGGTCTCACCTAACAAATCTTAAAAAGCAAGACCCAAAAGAATTTATTGTTTACAAGTAACAACTACATTCCAGAATAAATCTCGAAAAGATTTATAGGAATACATAAATATTCAATAACCAACAATGTCTGACATCCTATCAAAGATTACCCAGGCATGCAAAGAAGAAAAATACAACCTGTGAGGAGAAAAACAATTCATCAAAACTGACCCAAAACAGGTACAGATGTTAGAGTTAATAGACACGGACATTAAAACTGTTATTATAACTATATGCTCAAAAAGTTAAGTAAAAACATGGAAGATATTTTTAGGAGACCAAAACAGAACTTCTATAGATGAGAACTACAATGCCTGAAATAAAATCACACAGGGTAAAAATCGATAAAATGTTTAACAAAACCTAAGTACCAAAAAAAAAAAGTAAAGATAAAAATAGTAAATTACCACAAAAAACATCTAAATCAAATTTCTCAGAACCAATGATAAAGAGAAACATCTTAAAAGCAGTCAGAGCAAAATGACACGTGACATAAAAAGGAACAAAGATAAGAATGACAACAGATTTATCTTCAGAAACAATGCAAACAAAGAGATAACGGATCAACATCTTTAGTCATGAAAGGAAAAAAATCAAGCTAGACTTCTATACCCAGCAAAAATATTTCTCAAAGAAAATTTTTCAAAAAATGTTTTTTTCAAAATGAAGGCAAAATAAAGATGTTTTCTGACACAAAAAAAATAACTGAAAAAAATATTATCTCCAGTAGAGCTTTACTCCAAGAAATGTTAAAAGACGTACCTTTAGGAAAAAGGAAAATGACATTAATTAGAAATATAGATATACCCAAAAGAATGTAGAGCCCTAGAAGAAAATATAAAAAATTTTCTCTTACTCTTTAAATATTTTTGAAAGATAACTGCCTTCCAACAAACTAAAAAATACATATCTTGACATTTCACTTATATATGGAAGTATATTATTTGATAAACATAGTATAAATGCCAGAGGAGCCACCACTATATGTTAAGTGGTATAGTATCACTTGAAGATAGATTATGATAAGTTAAAGATATAAACGACATTAAAACAGCCACTAAAAAACAAAAGTCATAGCTAATCATCCAACAAGGGAAAGAAAATTAAATGATAAAAAAATTCACTGATCTAAAAGAAATCAGAAAAAGATAAAAAGGAAATAAAGAACATATAGGACATATAGAAAACAAGTAGCAAAATGAAATACTCAAACCTAATTGTATCAAAAGTCACATTATATTTAATTGGACTAAAGATCCCCAATTAAAAGGCAGAGATTATCAAACTGAATAAAAAAAAAAAGCAGGACTCAACTATATGCTGTCAACAAGAAAGGTGCTTTAAATATTAAGACATAAATGAAAAGAAAAGATATATCATGATAACACTAGTCAAAAGAAAGGTGGGATGGCTGCACTAATATCAAAGTAAATGTTACAGCAAAAAATATGAGAGAAAAAAGAAGTCATTTTATGATGACTTCTTTTTTCTCTCATGAAATAGCAGAGTTTCAAAATATATAAAGCAAAACATACCAGAATACCTAGGAGAAATAGGCAAATCCACAATTATCTTCAGAGACTGAAATAGCCTTTTCTCAATAACCAGTAGAACAAACCTCCACCTGGAAATGCAAAACACACACAAACAAACTGGATGTCAAAGGAAGCTGTGCACTCCTCATGGAGATCTCACCAGCCTGCTGCTTCTAAACACCCCATCTTGCATGGGGCCGACATGCAGGTGAAAAGAGGCTATGAAGACATCGCCTCTTGTCCTACTACCAAGGTCTGCTTCCAGGAGAAAAATAAAACAAAGACCTCTCAGCCCCCGATGAGCCAAAAAAGGAGAACAAGAAAAATAGGATCAAAGGAGCAATGGCAACTGTACCCACACAGACAGATGTTGATGACTGTAAGAGAAAAAAATGTCTACAAGGACACATCGAATTGCTAACGCTGGCTACCACTGAGAATAGAGTCAAGATACATTACAGCAAGCCAGTATTGCCTCTACAGTGATTATTATGGTTCCATTTATTAAACGTTTCCTAGCTGCCGGGCAGCATGGTGTACACTTGTATCACCTTATTTCATCCTCGCATAACAATCACACCATAAGGTAGGATTATCAGTCCATTTTACCAATGAAGAGAGCAAGGCTTGGATGTAAAACATTTGAAGTTCACATAGCAGAAAAGGGCACAAAACTTGGGGCTGCGTGATTCCAAAGGCCCATGCTTTTAACCAACACACACTGATCCCTCCAATTCAGAAAGAATGAAGCTTACACTCACAGAGGGCTCAGCACGTGCCCGGAGCTATGTACTGAATCTTCCAAACAACCCTGTTAGGTTGGTACTATCTTGGTCCCCCTTTAAAAGATGAGGCAACTAAAGGACAGGGAAGTTAATGAACTTGCTGCTAAGTGATGCATCCAGGATGCACACCCAGGCTGTCTGACTCCACAGTTGGTGACCTTACTGCTAATCTATGTTGCCCCTAAATGCAAGGTGTGCCTGTTTTTGTGCCAGTCACTGGACTGGGGATACACAATGTACGAGACTGTGCCTTCTTTCAAGGAGATCGATGTTTAGGAGGACATACTTATGCTAACAAGATGAGTTGAAATCGGGATACAGCATGGCGTGTCCTATGTGTTAGCTATGTAATTGTATGTAATCTGTATAAAAACATGTGCATTAAGAAGTCTGTAAAATGTTCATGTACTTCCAGTCCATGGTCAATAATTCCATTTCTAGAAATCTTTCCTAAAGAATTCATCAGAAATGTGATTTCAGTATATGTGCAGATATATTTCTTGAAGCAAAGCATGATAGCTAAAGTTGTCCCCCGGTGAGGTTATTGAATTAATTGTGACACATCTACTTGTCACAAGAGATATTGCACAATCACTAAAATACTATGTTGTAATACATGATGCGTTTTTAAATATCCTTTTAAAATATCTTTTAAAGCTTGTAATCACAAGGAGAAATGCTCAAGACATAGTATTCAGCAAAACAGAAACAAAGGATTGCAGGTTTAGCATGATCTCCATCATGTAAAATAATAAGAAATAAGGCTAATTATAATAATAATAGCAATGAGAGAAAATAGGTCGAAGAGTCAATAGTGCTTTCTTCTAGGCGATGGAATTATGAATGATTTTTTTGTTCTTGCTTCTTGGTCGCCATGCTTTCGAATCTTAAGAAAGTCATGATATGTTACTTTAACAGTCAGAGCGGTGAGTATAAAATTACATGTGGTTGAAAAGACTAGAAGAAACTATAGAAAAAAATATTAGCAGTGGTTATGAAGATGGTGGGTGGTTGGAATTTTTGTTTCTTTTTCAAAATTTTATGTACAGCAGTTTGTCACTTTTATAATGAAAAAAATGTGAAATTAAAAATTAGTAATCCCAGCATTATTTAAAACAGCGAAAAGTCAAAAACAACATAAAGATTCAATTGAAGATTGGGCGATGAATTACGGTGTTACCTGTACAGTCTCTAAAAATAATGTTCACAATGAGTTTTTAATGGAGAGAAATGTTCATGGTGTGTGTTTAAGCCAAAATTTCATATCAAAGACATTTCCCAATTTTGTACATAATAATGATAACAATAATAAAAATATTTAGAGAGAAATAACCTAAGTGTGACCAGTTGTTATCTATAGGTTATAAATGATTTCATTTTATTTGTGCATTTCTCTCTTGCCATTTTATATATAATGAACACACATCACTTATGTTTCTTTAAACTTTTTTTTAATCTAAGAAGAAAAAACCTGGACTCATTTGAGGCTTTCAAACCAATCACTGTTACCTTGGTAAGTATTACTGTGTCCTCTCTCCCAGGGACAAAGATTTTCATAGTCTGATTTTAGTTTGGGACATGAATGGTTCTGGTCCCTGGATAAGAATCTCTGGGCCTCAGCTAATAGGGAAAAGACATTAAGTGATAGGAGACTAGGAGACCTCTATCAGCCCCCAAAACCACCCTCTCAGAGAATTCACCCTGCCTGGGTTACAAGCACAGCTCCGTGTTGCACTCACTGTGTAACCCACAGTTCTTCCTGTAACTTCTCAGAGCCTTATTCATTCATGCGACACACATTTATTGAGTGGTCAACTGCACCAATGGTCTCAATTCTACACCCCTTTCTTCACCCCCTCCTTTAGGCACACCTTTTGCTACATAATTTTGCAATGTCTTCCCACCCTACCCTTTGACCCTGAACTCAGTCATGCAATTGGTCAATAGGATGTTAGTAAACATGATGCAACGGAGAGTCTTGAAATAGGCACGTGCCTCTGTCATCACCATGAGAACATGCCTGGGGCAGCCTGTCATAGAATGAGAGGCACATGGAGCCGCAGAGTCCTTTGCGAAGGCCAGCCCATCAGCCTATGGCCAGCTGATCCCCAGCAAATATCAGCAGAGCCACCTAGCCAACTCCTAGTTTATCCCCAGATTTCTGAGAACTAAATCCTTTTCTTTGTCTGCTGCTGAGGTTTTGTGGGGTTTGTTGTACAGCATTATTGTGTCAATGCAGGCATCAACTGCATTCTAGCCACTTCTCCAGGCACTGACCAGAAAGTAATGAAAGAATAAAAATGCCTACCACTGGAGTTTTTGATGATTAAATAATAGGATATAAGTAAAGTACTTATCCATTAATGAATGCTAGTTCCTATTGTGTTTAGTCACATGGCTACAGGTCAGTGCATTATTTCCAGGATGGCTGATGGATGAACAGGACGTGTCACTTGGCTGATCCTGAACCCACCAGTAGACCATCAACCTGGGTGTCTGGCCATATCACAATCACAAGCAATGCCATATTTTAATACCCATCAACCCCATTCTTCTTAAACCTGAACATTTCAAAGCAGTTGAGCTAATAATGGTCAAGGAAGACCACTCATGTTTATTAATCTTCCTGCCTTCCACTATGTATTCATGTTTCCCATCTGAGTTTTTTGGAACTTCTGCTCAATAAGCCTGAGTAAAGGTTATTACTATGTACTAGTGTTAGGAAAATCGAAATAATAAAATCTGTCCTTAAACTCAAGAAGCTTATGAGGAAGTAGGGGACAGCATAAACAGCCTCATCTCCTTCACTGATCACCCTCACCCCTCCCCAGGTGGTCACTCTGCTATACGCGTCTGCATGTACATTCCCAGAGGCAGTCGTCCACAGCGGTAAGAGCGAGAGCCTTGTAGCCTGACTGCCTGGGTTCAAATTCCAGCTCCGCCACTTGCTATGTAAGTGACCCAGGCAAGTTTCATAAACCCTCTGTGCCTCTGTTTCATCATATGTGAAATATGGTCAATTGGAGAACACATGCCATTGTGAATAAACATAAAACTATGAGACAACTGCCTGGTACATAGATAGCACTCAACAAATACTAATCGTCATGACTATTACATCTCTGCATTGTGACTATCTGTGTCTATGACTGCCACGCTGGACCATAAGTTCCTCTCTTACTCATATCTGCTTCCCAGTGCCCAGCAACTTGTCCGGCACATGAAAGGCAAACTGTATATATTCATTGAATTGAAGAAAACTGAATTAGATTGGTATTTAAGATGCATATAAGTCCAACAGACAGAGAAGAGGGGAAGAGATTCCAAGCAAAGGAAGTAGCACGTGTAAAACAGAGGACAGGGAGAGGTCTATCGTGAAAACAGAGAATGTCCCATGTTTACAATGGTGTATGATGGGAAGAAGTATGTTGATCAATATTCTTTCAGTCCCTAGTGGTAGACGCCAAAAATAAAAACCATCTTAAGAAGGCATAGTTGTTTTCATTGATTTGAGATTTCTGTTCTTGCTGAATAGAAATGATTTGTGATAAAAGAGAGTCTGTCTCCAGTCAGCATTGCTGCCCACACAGGCTAAGGAATTTATGAACATTTGTTACTGCTTTTCTCTGGAAAAATCCAGAGATAATTGGCTTCGGGGACAACTGGATCCAAGGACTCAAGCAAACATAGCAGATATAATGGCACGACCATCTATCATTTAGGCCAGTGTTATCTGAACTGCAAGTACAATGCACTAGGCAGACCAAGATCATATCTTACCAACTTAGTGACTCCAGCAGAAAGAGATGGCCTTTTATGGGTAGATCCAACAGAAATATCCCAAGAGGGACTATAATTAGCCCGACTGGGTCATGTGAACATCCCCGTGCCTGCAGATGTGGACTATACCATCTGAGGGAATGAGTTCTCAAAAGGAAAGAGCATTTCTAGTGCCAAAAGAAAGAAGAAGGCATGATAGGCAGGTAAAATTACAGATAGCCACAATGGGAGGTAATGATAACGAGGCAGATACAGCTAGCTGATCCTCAAAATCTGTCCTCTCTTTTTATTTCCTGAGCATAACAGCTAGACTATACTTCCCAACCTCTCTTGCAGCTTGGATGGTGATTAATATCTAGGCCATATAATGGAGGCAAAAATATCGAATGCCCTTCAGAGCCCAAGCCTTTAAGAAGTGATGTGTGTCTGTCTTTTCCATGCTATCATATTCCTTTCATCAGCTGGATGAAGATGTTAATTAGGTCCTAAAGGATGGAGGAGCTACAAAGTAAAAGCAGCCTCAGCCTCCACTTAGAGAAGCCCCTTCGACTTGAAAATTCATCAAGGACAGTTACATAAAAGACACAGCCTTCTATTGTGTTGGTCCGTTACATGACTGGGCTGTTTGTTACTTTAGTCTAGCCTATTTTAATTAATACAAGTAATGACACTAGAACCATAAATAGGGTAGAACTCATGAAAATTGTGCAAGTCAAGCTCAAGAGAAGAGAATAAGTGCTCACTAAATGTTGGTTCAATGATTAAATGGTTATGATGCTGGGCAGATCAAACAAATCAAGGCATGAGGCAACTCTACTCACTCTACCCTCCCAAAGAAGTTGCAGAGGACACTGAGAGATGATGTTGGAGCTCTGCTTTTGCTACATTATTCTTGATGAAAGAAGAGTCTCTCTCAAGTCAGCTCAGGTGCCCACGGCAGTCTCAGAGCTGGGGGATTTATTTCAGAAAAGAATCAGTGAGGACATACCTGCTTCATTAGGTACCCATCCATGTGGAAGATGGGCCAAAGAAAGATGTACTTCCCATTCTCTCCAGAGAAAGAGCCCAACGGGTTTTGATGGATATCCCCATAGTCTGTGTCTGCAGCTTTTAAACACTTGACTTAACAACTGCCTTTAATTTCACTGAACATAAGTTATTGATCCTTATCTCTGTTGCCTGGAAGCCCCAATCCCAATTGTTAATTGAGCTATTGATTTTTGGCTCACATTGACCGTTCCTGAAGGGGTGAATCCTGGGTAATGTGGGGAGGTGGGCTAGCAGGTCGGACAAGGTGAGGGCTCTGCAGGGAAGTGATTTTAATTAGTAATAATAGTTTCATACTTAGCTGACTGGTTTGTAATACTCATGGTGACATACCTATAGATCAAGCAGACAAACCAGCAGTCATCCTTCTATAGGAAAATTAAATTGGGCCAATTATCTAACTGTTGGGTGACTTCAGATAGTTACTTAACTCAAAATGAACCACTCAGCATATACATCGAATCTATAGCTCAGGATCCAAAGCTTATTCAAATTTGGAAGTATAATTAATCAGATTGGCCTCTCCCTTGCCTTTCTAATATAACATTATAATGCTCAGAAATTCTCAGCAAATGAAGAAAATGGCTATTAGGGGAATGGTTATATAAAAAGGATTTATGTCTCTGCCATGAAATTATCATAGAGTCATTTGTTGACATCAATTAACTTGGCCAAGTAGATTCCACAAGCTAGGTATTGCAAGTAAAAAGTCAGATTCCAGAAGTATTTACAATATGATCACATTTTTATAAAACAAGCAATTACCCACAACCACACATGATTGTATGGGCCAGGACACAGGCATGGAAGGATCCACAACAGATCTTATTATTGGCTGACACTGGTGTGGGTGTGGGGATGAACAATATATTTATTTTTTAAGATTTAACATATATTTACACAATGCTTATTACGTGCTAGACATTTAATCCCCTAACAACTACCTGATATTGGTCCTTTATTATCCCCACTCTTCAGATGGAGAAGCTGAGGAAGAGAATTAAGTAATCACTTGGGCAAGCTGAGCAAGTGGTAGAACTGAAATGTGACACCAGCATCCGGGCTCACAAGCACTGTGTCTGCTGTCTGCATGAAGCGGGGTGGTGGGATACCAGGCCATTTTTACTTTTGCATGGACTTTCATGTATTTTTCAAATATTTTATGACTGTTATGAACTATTTGTTCAATTTGAAAAACTAAAATATTACTTGGCTCCCCCTCAATCAGACCAGAGGCCTAATTTATCCACTTAACAAGTATTTATGGAGTTCCTACTATGCACCAATCGGTATGCCAAGAATCAGTTTGCATGCATTAGCTCATTTAATTTGCACAATATTTCTGTACTGTCTTATGACTGTCTGTATTTTATAGATGTAGAAATTAAAACTTCAAGAGGTAGCTTGGCCAAGTCCACACAGGAAAGCTCTGGTAAGGAGGAAAATGAACCCATGACTCTCTATCCTAGTATCATGAAGTAGAAATACAACATGAGCCAAAGATGTAATTCCAAACTTTCTCACAGCCACACTTAAAAAGTTGAAAAGAAATAGGTGAAATTCAAATCAATACATTTCATGTAACCTAACACCTCTGAAATATTATCATTTCAACATGTAATCAGTATTTGGAAAATTATTGATGAAAAGTTTACATTATTTTTTGTCGTAAGTCTTCAAAATGCATGTGTATTTTACACATATAGGCATCTCCATTCAGACACTAGATTTTCACTAGAAATAATTGATCTGCAGTAAGATTTAAAAAATGTATGGTTGAAAAGATAGATTCACAAGTTGCTGCAAACATACTTAAAAATTTTTCAATCACTAAATTATCAGTTTTTTTAATTTAAATTAAGTAAAATTAAAGATTGAATTTCTCTGTCACACGAGCCACATTTTAAGTGATCAAGAGCCACATGTGGCTTGTGGCTATTCTACTGGACAGAGCAGATCTAGACTGTAAGCATCACATAGGCAAGTATCTATTTGTCCTATCCACCCAACAGAGAGCATAAAATATAGTAGGTGCTCAATAAATAGCCGAGGACTGGAGGGAGAAAGAGACAGTCTTAAACAAACCTATCAGAACTTTGTTATTCTTTTCATTATAGCCAGTTCAGTTGGTATACTGAAAAAGAGAAAATCCAAGAGTAATGACTTAGTATTTATGGAGCGTTTACTCAGAGCCAGGGACTCGGTCCTCTACCAGACCTCTCAGCTACGTAGTTGATCTCATCTCCATCATCTCCATGTCCTACTCCCACCACTAACCACTAACAGCCGCAAACCTTTCCGAGCTTCTCATAGGATGGGGATGGTGACAACTCCTTTCACAGAGTGTTGGTGTGGGGACTAATATAAAGTTCCTCACACAGAGCCTGGCACTTTGCAGACACTCAGTAAGTTCTCGCTTCCCACCCTCACCCAAGGGAATGCCAGAAGTCAGCAAGTGGGACCTACAAGGAGATGGAATGTGACCACTGAGAGCCCCAGTGGCACCGGAAAACTTAGGAGCAGGCACGATTATTCCTATAGCTTCTGATAATGATATTTGAGGCAAAAGTCAACACAACCTCCATGAGTTCAAAACTGAACAGAGAGAATTCCTACGGTGAAAGCAGCTTTCTAGAGAGGTGGAAAAATAAACTTACTCTTACATCAATTTATATCTCTCTAGACTGTGTTTCTCAACCTTTTTCTTTCATGATCACTCCCCTAACGAGCCTTTTTAAAAGGTGCTTTTTTTTTCCCTAATCACCACTCCTTTTGAATTTTAATAAAATCCCTATGAAATTTTAACACCTCAGATATACTGTATAGCTGTTTGCATATTGTATGCATATCTGTACTTTATACATAAAAAGAATAAGATTTTTCACCACCCAAGGACTCAGTTTTGCCTTGCTGAGCACCATATGACTCTCTTAAGAATGTATAATTTAATCTAGTGGTTCTCAACTGGGGCTGATCCTCCCCCTCTCAGGCGACACTTGGTAATATCTGGAGACCTTGTTGGTTTTCACATCTGGTACTACTGGCATCTAGTGGGTGGATGTTGACAATCTATAATGCACAGGACAGTCCCTACTACCAAGAATGACCTGGACCCAAATGTCTACGTTGTGGAGGTTGAAAAACCCAGATTTAGGTCAATTCATTCTTTTTTTTTTTAATTTCAAACGATACACCAAATGACCAGTTTGGCCAGCACTCAAAACCTATGAGTCCTCCAGTTACAGACCCACATCATAACCATGGAAACTGTATGAAGGGTGAACGTATCCCATGGCTACTGTCATGTCCACTGAGGACCCATGGCTCAGGGAATGACCAGGCAGATGGCCTGGACAGGAAATGGCCATCTTTCCCATAATCCCTCACTGAAACAAAATGGAGGGAAGGGGCCACCAGCAGGCCAGACCCCTTTCTCACATCCAAGCCCCTGCTGCAGTTCAGCAGGGAGCTGAGTCTGTTTGACAAGTGTAAGCTTCTTGTCTGTGCTGTTAAAGGTTTCAAAGCCTCTCCTAGACGAGGTGTCATCTGAAGGAGAAACATCCCAGCGAGGGGCCCAGGCAGCCCAGGCCAGTGTGATTCAAACAACAGTACCTTCCCAGAGCAAAGCCTGACCTTGCAGGGGTGGCAGCTCGGTGGAAGCGGGGACAGCGTTGATTTCTGAAGACTGTCAAGTGAGAGCTACTTTGGGCTGAGTTGTAGGGAACTGGAGATCTATAAACCTTTTTATGTGCGGGCAGAAAGGAGCCAGCGCTGTTGCCAGCGAGGTTCCCAGGCGAGAGGAGACAAGCGGAGGCTGAGTGACAGTCGGGCAAGGAGCAAGTTTTCCTTTTATTAACAGGCTCATAAAGCAACTCTAAAAAATAAATTAAAGCTAGAAAACTATCCTTGGATTTACTGCCAGAAGGGAAGGTGAGGGGCGGGGCTGTGCTGATCAGCCTGGCTGTGACACTGCAGGGACATTCTCGTGCAAGATCGGCTGGGGGTCCAGAGGTTGCAAAGTGCACCCCAGGGCAAGCTGTTCTTGAGCTTTGACCACCCCCCCCCATGATAGACACGGGTGCTCCCTGCAGCCTCAGGTGTGCCCTAAGACAAACAGGCCCTGAATGTCTGGTCTGGGGGAGGGTGACTTTGAGAGTTCATTCTTCCCCCTTAAACCAGGCCCCTGAGATGGAGACCTCTAAATCACTCCCCTCCCTCCTCCTCAAGCCTTGATACCCACCCTGAGATGCCTCACTAATCTAAATGCAAACCCTAGAGCCTGGCACCGAACAGATGCTCTGGCCATTTTTCTTGCTTTCCCTTTACTCTTTCTCTTCCCCGCCCTCCAGCTGCCTTTCTCTTTTCTTTTTGACTCTTTTCCTCCTCCCCTCTCTCCTTCCCTTCCTCCTTCTCAAGGAACTCCTGTTGTCACTGTGTAGGGTCAGGTACCCCTCGTCTCTTGTGTGGACAAGCATAACCATGCCATTCCCCCATATATAACCCTCCGGGCTCCTCACTGAAGCCAACCAAGTCCCCGGCATAGAAAACACGAGGTCTAAATGGATTAAAACGAATGTCAAAGTCAACATAGTGCACATCTGGGAGCATAACCTCAATGACAGTGCCACCTTCCCACCTGTGTCCCTTGGCCTCCTGTCTCTCCCTTGAAACCGCAACTCTTTCTCTAGGTAAAAGAAGACCATTTGCATATTTCCTGTTATAAGTCCACTGTGATACATGGGTGCCCTTTCTTTATTCTATTTAGCACATTTTTTGAATGCCAAAAACCATGAGAGGCACTGGTGATAGCACAGTGAATAGAAACTAACTTCCAAAACAAGGCCGCTGGATTTTAAGTTCTATGAAGCCAGGCATCACATCTGTCCTGTTTGCTGTGTCTCTGCGACTGGCAGAGCACCTGCTACAGAGCAGGTGTTCAGAATCCACGTGATGCAAAAAATGGAAGAATGAAAGAACGAGGGCAAAGAGGGTGCTGAGATTCCACCTTGAAAATAACCAGATGTTCTCAGAGGGATTTTCCCGTAGTCACATCCGTGACTCCTGCTGATGGCATCATCCATTCATTCAACAAACGTTTACTGGACTCCTGCTAAATGCCATGTCCTGTGTCGGGCTGGAGATATGACAAAGAATAAAATCCAGTCCCCAGTCCCTGCCCTTGAAAGCTTAGCTAGCAGGAGAACAAAAAGCAAACTACAGAGTGATATCATAACACGTGGCCGTGTGTGTGTGTGTGTGTGTGTGTGTGTGTGTGTGTGTGTGTGTGTGAAGTGCACACACATGGGAGATGTTGAGAAATGTGTCCCTGGTGGAGGTGTCAACACGTGCAGGAGGACACAGAGGTGAGAGACAGCAGAAAAATGTTCATTATGGCTCACGCATGCGCCGAGCATACAAGATTGGTGGGTGCTAAGACGAAAAAGAGTCCCTCTCACGTCCTGTTAGAGACCTTGGATTATATCCAGGAGGTTTATTGAGCTCATTCATACAATGTTAAAAAAAATAAGTAAATAAATAACACGCCTTGTGGGCCTCGGTTTGACATCCTGGAAGGAGAGTGGAACTCCCAGTGTGCCAAGTCCAGAAAGGTTATTCATGTGGTAGAAAACAAACAAACAAAAAAAAAAAACAGAAAATATGGCGGCATCAGAGATGCTCTTTTCCTCCTAATCTACCACCGGAATGCATGAAAGGTCCCTAGACCCTCCTTTGCAGCCTGGTATGTCCAAGTGACAGCAGGGGCGTGGGTGATCAGAGATGCAGCTCTCTCACCTTAGAGGCCCCTATCTATCCATTTTCCTTTCCTGATATTTTGTCACTTGTCACCTTGTTTTATAAATTCCTATTTTTTAAGTTGCTTTATTGGATTTTGTAATACTGATCACATTAAAGCAAAAATTTAAAAACCAGCAAGTGGGCCAAGGAAAGAGATGATTGACTAAGAGATGGCATGGCCTTCTCATATACTGTGGTCAAGTGGCAGCCTTGTCTCATCTTTGCAGTCAGTGGAGAAATAAATGTCAGAAGGGCTTGGGCAATAGAAGAATGAAGTTGAAGAAAATGATGTTAAGTTTGGCTAGATTATTGTTAGGGAACCTGACACAATCATAATCACTTTGTGGCTGGGCCTTCACTCGATTTAGAATATTCTTCTCCTTCTCTCCTCCACTGCACCTTTCAAAATTAAACACAGTTATATGCAGGTCAGGTTACATTAATTGAGCACCAACTGCATGCCAAGTACTGGGAAATCAGAGAAACGTGTAATTAATCATTAAGCTCTTGTAGTATTTGGGAATTAGGTTGAAGGCGAGTGTATGGCTTGAACTCTGATACTGTCTCACTCCACCCAACATAAAGATGTGTTCAGTGCTGTTCCAGAAGGACTAGAGAAGGCTTTCAGGAAGAGAAAACACTTAAGATTAGCTCTAATAATAATCTGTAGCATTTAATGAGCACCTATTATGACCTAATGCTGTACTAGGCTTTAATATTTCATCTCCTATGGTCCATACAACCCTCTTAGGCAATTTCCCATGTTAGACACTTGGTTTCCTACCCAACAGTCATCTGCCCCCTTCCTCTTCGCTAGAAGAGTCACCATATTGTTCACCAGCCTCCGTGTAGCCATGTGACTGACATACAGGCCCTTTTCTAGCCCAAGCTGTGAATCTCGATTTCTCTAAGACAGTGACAGTGGGCTTATGCAATTGGCAAAGTGCAAGCACGTGATTTAGTTCTGGCTGTCAAAATACAAGGGAAAGTCTACTGCAAAGTTTCTGGAAAAGGTTTACTCACTCACTCACCAAGACACGAGGCAGGGATGTTTTCTTTGCCGCCTTTGGGAATTGTCATCTGCACATAATACCTAATAAGCAGGATCCATCTTAGAGCTTGTGGGAGTGAGCATAAGAAGGAAAGCCAATATCTTATATGTGTCAAATCACGAAAAGACAGATGAGGAGAAAATCCTGAGTAGCTGATAACATCACTGAGCTGCTGCATTAACCACCTCTGGGACCACCATAACCCAGATTTTATGTGAAAGCCACTTTTAAATATGTTTTGCATCACCTGCAGCTAGTAGCATCCTAAATGATACAGTGCCACTGTCCACACTTCATAGATGAGGACACTGAGACTCACAGAGGTTAGTTAACAGTGTCAGGGCCAGAATTCAGACTCCAGTTTCCTGGCTCCCTGATCCTTCCATTGCACACTGCAAATGGGACAAAAGTTTACTGGCAGAAGATGGAGTGGGTGGAGTTGAACGGTTCAGCCTGAGGTGACAGAATCAGAAGAGGTTGAATATTGAAGGGAGGGAGGGGGTTATGTGTAGAGGGACCAGGAGGTGATGAAGGGAGATATGTTCCCATCCCAGGGGGCCGGAAACACCAGGTCGGAGAGGATTTTGTTATGTCGTCAGTGGCAGTAGTGGGTATGGGGAGAAGGGAACAGGAGCAGGAGTAACTACTCATGTCACCAGTGAATGTGGTTAAGTGACTGTTGGGGGAGAGGGTGATGAAGACAAAGTGATCTTCTATGAACACCCCTCCACTCCCACAGGGGACACTTTTCCTCAACTGTGCTGACATGTGTCACCTCATGAGCAGAAGGGTGATCCATGTGCGCATGTCAGTTTCACACGACGAGCTCTCCAACACTCTACAGTCCAGAAACCAAAACCAAAAGTTCTCTGTATGCCTTCAAAGGCTGGCACGAGCTGCCCTGCCTCCCTGTCTGCCCGAGTCTTTAACCAGCCATGCTCTCTCACTGTGCCCCAGCACCACCAGCCTGCTACTCAAAGACAGTGAGCGTGCTCCTGCCTCACGGATTTCACCCTTTGCTCTTCCTTCTGCCTTAAATCAATTGCCAAGTTCCTTAAAAACTGCTTCCTTCTCATCATTCAGGTCTCAGCTAAAATTTCACCTCTACAGAGAAGCTTCTCTTTGAGTCTTACCCACCCCCCGAGACCTGGAGAGAGAGAGAGAGAGAGAGAGAGAGAGAGAGAGAGAGATTGATTTTGTCTTCCGCATCAGATACTATGAGAAAATTCTGGATGCTTTAAGAATAAACATCCTACATCTTAGAAGCACCAAGTGCAGAATGTCATTTCCATGTAAATGACCCAGATGAGCAAAGCGCTGACTCACCCCAAGAAGCATCCACCTGGGGAAAAAAAATGTTATTTATAAGAACAATACCAGATGTTGGACGCAGAATATCCTGCCTTAATATTTGAAGGCTACCAAGGGAGATATGGGGACTTGTGGGCAGGCGAAGCAAAAGTAGAAGAACAGAGTTCATTTAGAAGTGACTTTATATGTTAAGTTAATTCCCAGTATAATTCAAGAGTCTGATGGGGGATGGAGGAATAATGGAAAGAAACTAGTCCTTTAAAAGTGCTGAAGAGACAGCAAGATCCATAATTCCATCTAGAAGTAATGGTAGTTGAAATTGGTTGTCCCTGATTTAAATAATCTTGATGGCATCGTTATTTTTAATTGTGATTAGTGGTCGTAATGTGCTAATAAATAAGACTAGAGACAAGGTACAACCTTGCCTTGTCCCACAAACGATTTGGAATCCAGACAGCTTGAGGCCGGGCAGGCTCTGGACAGAAGGAACCACTACTGAGACAGGAGCTAAAACATGATTTTTGTGAGTGTTTGAGATAGAAGGCTTAAGTAAATTTCTTCTACTCTGGCATCAAGCAATTCCTCAAAAAAATAAGGAAGCACAGGGCTGACTTTTCCTTATGGTAGCTCTTTGGTTGAAGAACTATGCCCAGCTCCCCACTGGCAATGGGTGCTTGGAAAGTCTTTTTCCTGGTTTGTTAATATCATCCCCAAAGCAAGGCATGAGCATAGCAACCCACTGCAAGGTTCTCCTCATTGAAGATTTTCTCAGTGGTGGGATGTTTTGGAGCTGGTGGTAAAGCAGGTAGGTAAGAGACCAATGCTAGAATCAAGATGGCAAGCCAGCCAAGACTCCAGAACCGGCATTTTGTGGGCCCCAGTGAAACTCTGCCTGAGGGAAGTGTATTAGTTCCCGAGGGCTTCCATCACAAAGTAACACAAACCAGGTAACTCAAAACAGAAGATATATTTTCTTTCATGGTTCTGGAAGCCAAAAGCCAGCAGATCCATGCTCTCTCTTCCAGCTTCAAGGGTTGCCAGCAATCCTTGGCATTCCTTGGTTTGCGGCTCTTAACCCCAATCCTGCCTCTTCTGTCACATGGCCGTTCTTCCTCTGTGTGCCTGTGTATTTACATGGCGCACTCCTCTTTATGTGTCTATCTCTGTGTCTCTTCTTTCCTTGTAAGGACACCAGTCACACTGGGTTAAAGGTCCACCCTATTCCAGTATGATCTCATTGTAATATACATCTTAATTACATCTACAAAAGCCTTATTTCCACATAAGGAAATTCAGGTACCAGGGGTTAAGACTTCAATCTATCTTTCAGAGTGAACACATTTCAACCCACAGAGGAAGTGAATTGCTATGGTGAGGGATAAAAAAGGCTAGTACCAAAAAAAGGAGGAGGAGGAGGAGGAGGAGGAGGAGGAGGAGGAAGAGGAGGAAGAAGAAAAAGAAAAAGAAGAAGAAGAAGAAGAAGAAGAAGAAGAAGAAGAAGAAGAAGAAGAAGAAGAAGAAGAAAGAAGAAAGAAGGAGGAGGAGGAGGAGAAGAAGAAGAAGAAAAGGGAGAGAAAGACGGAGGGAGGGAAGAAGGAAGGAAAAGACATTGCAACATGAAGGGGAACTTAATTTATATAACATTTTGTGAGCATTTACTTCTTTTTGATGATTCATGTATTTCCACCAAGTAGATCATTAAGTCAATAAAATTTCCTCTAATTTGTCAAGACATATAGGTCTCTGTCTACTTAGTGCCACCGTACAATCCCAGGTCAGGGTCACTGTTGGGATAAATGGCAGTAATGGGTGCTGGTTACCTTAATTCGCCCCAGGTGAGGCTCAGAGACATTAAGTGGCTTAACCACATTCATACTGCTCGCCTATGGCGGAGCCAAGACTTTAATCCGAAGACATATTCTTTCCATTGTGCTACAATGCTTTTCTGTCTATTTCAATGAATAAATGAGTGAGTGAATGAATAAATGAGTGACTGAAGGAACTATCTAGTCACCTATGTAGTGGTCTCCAGTGCTTTCTAGAGAGGAAAGACTGTCTCACTCACCCATATGTCCCCGAGCTTTGCAGAAATGCAATCACAATGCTCTGACCAAGGATCCAATCTCTTCAAATGTCAAGCCACCTGATTAAAAATCAGACCTTTTGTCCTATCTTCTTCTCCCCCAAACAGAGGCTGGGGCTCAGCCCTGCCCCGTGACTCATCTAATTTGCCCCTTGTCATTCATCCACTGTGGCTGGTTCATAGTAGTATTCTACTTTTAGGACCCAAGATACCTGGGCTGCCATCAAGGGAAAAGACTATCAATAAATGAGCTAATGGGTGTAATACAGTGGGGCCGTGTGTCTCATAGAGTTGGCCTCAATAAAAGATAATGCTATTCATAGCAGTAAAAGTATTGGTATTCATGTGGCACTATTATTACCATTTATTTGATTGACTGTATTAGTTTCCTAGGGCTGCCATAACAAAGTACCATGGACTGGGTGGCTCCACAAAAATTTATCTTCTCACAGTTCTGGTGGCTGGAAGCCTGAGATCAAGGGCTGGTTCATTCCTTCTGGGGACTGTGAAGGAAGGATGCATTCCAGGCCTCTCTCCTGGGCTTACAGATGGCTGTCTTCTCCCTGCACCTTCCCTCTGTAGCTATGTCCAAATGTCCTCTTCTTATAAGGACACAAGTCATACTGGATTAGGGCCCACCCTAACGACCCCATTTTAATTTAATCACCTCTGTAAAGACTCTATTTCCAAATACAGTAACATTCTGAGCTCTTAGGACTTAGAATTTCAATTATATAAACGTCAGAGTGTGGGGGAGACACAACTCATCCCATAACACTGATGTTTATACTTGTGATACAGAGACTTAAGGCAATGTTTTTAAAATCAATTTTACAAAACAATTCCAATGACTCAACAAACTTTTACTTCACTCATTTTAAGCTCTGAGCCTCTCTGGGCTCAGGGTTCCCTATATAGCCATCCCTCTTTATCCTTTCTATGGTTTCCATGGAAAGGAAAGTTTCAATTATCTTTGGTCAACCACGGTCCAAAAATATGTACGTCATCCACCTCACTTTATGTCATCACATAGGCATTGTATCACCTCACATCATCAGAAGAAGAAAGGTGAGTACAGTACAATAAGATATTTTGAGAGAGACCACATTCACATAACTTGTTACAGTAGATGGTTATAATTGTCCTATTGTATTATTAATTATTGTTGTTAATCTCTTACTGTGCCTAACTTGAAAATTAAACTTTATCATATGTATGTATATAAAGGAAACAACATAGTATATATAGGGTTCCATATTTTTCTGGGGGTCTTGGAGCGTAACCCCTGCAGATAAGAGGGGAGGACCACCATACGAAAACAAGGAGTCTGGGCTGTGGTATTTCTTAGGGAAGTAGAAATCCCACGCTCTTAGGCTACCTGCAGTCATGGACAAATTCAGGAGAAGTGAGAATGTAATGGAGAAATCTTGGCTACATTTAGCTGGGCTTAGGAGGAGGGGTAAAATATAGGTGAGAGAAGATGAGGAGACACAGGGTTCTAGCCTGGGGCTAAAACATAAAGGCTAGAAGGTAGAAAGCCCATTTTTTTTCCCCTCTGCAGTTGAGATTCCAATGTACATGTTTCTGCTCCAGATTTGCCAAAAGAGATGCCCTAGTTTTGAGAGCACCCTTCAAACTCTGATTTGGAATTTGGAACCCTAAGAGGCACAAGGATACCATGCCTCATGTTGAAGTACCTCTCCATCTTTCCTACGTTTCCTATGCCCGTGTGTCTGTTCTCGCCAATTATCATACTAAGCTAATGGAGGGGAGTTAACAGGAAGTGTCAGAGAGTTTTATAAAATTATCATGTCAACTCTCTTCCTGTCAGTGTGCATAAGGGAAGAAGACAAGAAAATGATATTGTCATTTAATAGTTCACTTTAGATCTTCATCTCTTATCACTCATCATTACTCCATATTAATTACTTTGTATTGGCAATCTCTGGCTGTCAGTTACTCCATAAAGGATCTTGCTGAGATCATGGCTGGATAGCTTTCATTAGGAAGTAATCTGAACCAAATTTAACTTGAGCAGATAAACTAGGACCACAACTACCACCCCTACCTCCAGCCAAGATGTAAACAGCTAGGGACAGGTGAAAAAGAATGCGGGCTTTGAAACTGCATACACTTAAATCCTGGCATAGCTGCTCCCCAGTCCTACTGCACTGAAGGCGCCACCTCACATCTTTTGAGTCCCAGCTTCCTAATATGCAAAACCGGGCAGCACGATCCTCTTTAGAGCATTGCTATTAAGGTTAGAAACGTAGGCTAAAATATCTGACATAGTCTTGGGCACAGAATTGGCACCAATAAATGACACCTATCAGTATTTTTAATTAGTATAAATTGAATGAGAAAAGATTCAATGGACTTACCAAGATGAGGCCATCTCTTCTTCCAAAATACTGCCTGGTGTTCTCATTTTTCCCGTCGGGAGGAAAGAGAAGGGCCAGGTTCAGTTCAGCAGACAAGACAACTACTAGGTGCCTACTAAGATCCATGCATGCCATCCACTCTGGGCATAGAAATGTGGGTAAACTGAGATAGCCAACAAGTCTCTGAACATACCGTGAGCCCTCCAGCCACAGAAGCACGTGTTGTTCCTTCTGCCTGGAATGAGCGGTCTTTTTTCCTTTCTTTACCCTGTTGACACACAGGAGGGCGTCATTCTCTGTGAGTTCAGTTCATACATGCCTTCCTCCTCCAGGAAGCCTTCCCTGATGCTCCAGGGCAATGTCTGCCATGCATTCTTACAGCTCTTATCACAGTTGTAATGATACATAGATGGCATGTCCAAGGGGTTGCTCTTCTCTCCCAAAGATCACAAGCTGCAGGAGAGCAGCGTAACTTGTGTTTTCTTCATTGTTGAATTCTCAACGCGTGGCACACTGAAAACAAAACAAAAAAAAATTGCCCAACAACATAATTACATCTGAGTAGATGCAACTCAGGTGCCACTGCAACATCGCCTTATCCCCTTCCTCTGAGCTGTCAGCTCAGGAAAAAGCAGTTAACTTCCACTTTCTTGTCAATTGTCCTTTCTTTGGGGATCTGCCAGCAGCCCCAGAGTCCTGTGGAATTTCGCAGCTTTCCCTCACCACTCTACCCACTCCCTGGCCACTAGGAGGGACGCCTCATGACACCAGGCCCTTTATTTTTCTTTTTCATTGTCATAACTACCAGAGACCAACACTGTATCTGGTACACAGGAGCGTGAAAAAAAATATATACTGAATAAATGAATGAGTGGATTACCAAAGTTTAGCCACTGGGTCAATGGCAAATCCCACTATTCCAACCAAACAGTCATAAAGAGACACTGTGCCCTGGCCTGGATTTGGTTTTTAGGGATTTGGGAATCTTCTTCCCTGCCATGGATGAAGATTTGCCTTCCCTACCAAATTCCCCCACCATGAAAACCCATTCTCTCCCAAGCATACAAGGGCACGAAGGGGCTTCAGAATTCACCTTCACACTGCAGATGGGACAAGTGAGGCCTGGCTCAGAGCCCCATGGATTAGGCATCCCAGCACACGCGTACAGACCTTGGCTGTACCACCAAGGCTCTGGGTGACCTTGAGCAAATCACTTCACTTCACCTCTCTGAGCCTCGGCTTCCTAATCTATAAAACGGGGAAACCAGCATCCACATAAAAATTACGGAAGTGAGACTGAAATGGAATCCGGCCTGTGAAAATACCTGCAAACCTATCACGTCTGGACATCTGTCAGTTCACAAACTGGCCCCAGAACACGGAGGGCCAGGAGAGACTGAAGCCGGCCGCTCCGGGCTGGCAGGCGGCAGAGGAACTGACTTACCAGGCTTGTCTTCCGGCACGCCCCCCAGAGTCCTAAAAGTTTCCAGAGAGGACTTAACTGGATCCAGTCACGAACACAGCTCTCTAGGTTGTCAACACCACAGTGCCCTCTCACGGCCGCGTCCTTGAAGATGGCTCAGGCGGTGAGGCTGGTGGGCGGGGCTTAATCCCACAGGGCGGAGCTTACATTTCACAGGGGGCGGGGCTTGCATCCCACGGGGCGGGGCGGGGTGCAACTCCGATTGCCCGGATCCAGCTCACAGATCACCCCGCAGTCACATCCACTCAGGGACCTCATCCAACATTTTTTTTTTTCACTATTGTTGCACCAGCTCCAACCCTTTCAGAAGGGGTCGTGGAGGTATTTTCAACCACCTTCGCGACGTTCCCAGCTCCGGCTTGGCCACACTGACCACAAATAGCAACAGTATTAAAAGCGACCATGTATTGATCTCCTGAAATGTTCCAGGCTCAGTGCCTTGTGCGTTCAATACATTGTCTCGTTTCTCCTCACACCAACCCTATTAACTGTGTTCAATTATTTATCCCCTTTTTACTGAGGAGAAAATCAAACCCCGAAGAGTTAAAGTGACTCTCCCAAGGCCACACAGATAAGTGGAGGGGCCAGAGGGGACTGCTGATCTCACTATAGCCAGAGTCGGTGCTCTTAACTACTGCCCAGAATAAAAAGATAAACAGTCCTCCTCCAAAAAAATGGGCTAAAGATTTTTTTTTAATGCTTCATATATTCAAATGGCCAATAAGCATAGGAAAAGTGCTCAACATCAAGTCATCAGAGAAATACACATCGAAATTAAAATGCTACTTCATACTCACCAGAATGTCTAAATTAAAAAAGAAAAAGAAAAAAAAAAGCTGACAACACCAAATCTTAGTAAAACTCTAGTGAACTGAAACTCATATGTTATTTTGAAAATGCAGTGTTTACATAAGGGGTCCTCAACCCCTAGGCGCTCTGTGGCTTGTTAGGAACCAGGCACCACAGCAGGAGGTGAGCAGCTGGCCAGCAAGGAAGCTTTATCTGCATTTGCAGCCACTCCCCAGCGCTAGCATCCTGCCTCAGCTCCACCTCAGATCATCAGGCTTTAGATTATCACAAGAGCACCAGTCCTTGGTGCCAAAAAGGTTGGGGACCACTGGTTTATACAACCCCTTTGGGGAAAAAGTCTAGATATTTCTTATAAAACTAAACATATATTTACCCTATGACCCAACAACTCCGTCCCAAAATATTTACCCATGATAAAGAAAACACATGATCACAAAAGGAATTGTGCAGAAATTTTTCATAGCAGTTTTATTCATAATAGGTGATAACTAGAACATGCCAAGGGCCTCTCAGTGGGAGACTGTATAAGCAAACTGTGGTACATCTCCACAGTGGAATACTACTCAGCAAGAAAAAAGGAATGACCTGCTGATACATGCAGCAACATTACACTGAGTGAAATACACATAGACAAAACAGTATACACTGAGTGAGTCCATTCATGTGAAATATTAGAACAGAAAGAACTATTCTATGATGGAAAAATCAGAACAGTATTTGTCTCTGGGCAGTAGGGGATGGGACTCACTGGGAAGGGGCTTGAGGGAACTCTCTGAGGTGATGATAACATTCTATATTATGACAAGTTTTGGGTTACACATAGGTGTACGCATTTACCAAAACTGGATGAATGTACATTTAAGATTTGTGCATTTAAGTATATGCTTTGGAAGAAAAATCTGTAACAAAAAAAAAAAGGGAAAATAATATAATCAATACAGCTAATGACTGATTACTCAGAGAAAGGCTAATATATTTACAGCTCTTTTCATGGTGTGATAATAGACATCCCAAAATATCTCTCTCTGCAGACCTAACAGTACAATTCCAGGAATAAAGATTCATCAATTTCCAAGTCACAAATACAGGAACAAAACTTTCTGTAGACAGAGGCCTCCCTCCTGACCATCACATTATAATGCCACAGGAGGCTACATATCACCCGCCCCCCCTAGCCACCTTCTTTCTTTTCTCGAGCTCTGACTATAGCTCATGAGAACCACCCTGGCACAGGCAGCCACCTTGCTCCCTGGGTGCCCAGCCCATACCCCCCAGCACCTGCTAATTGTAAGAAACAACATATGACAGGCAGCCTGGCTGCGGACCCGCCGGCTCTCCTGACTGCAGCCCTACTGTGGAGGCAGGTTGCATGCTGAGAAGCTGGGATCGAAGAGGTGTCATTAGAAAATGATTCATATCCCTCAGCCTTAATGAGCACTCACACCAAGGGCTTCCAATTACCCAATCGATAGCTGGAGTGCTGCTCCCAGCCAGAGGCCTCTTGCTTTTCTTTGTCTTCTTTAACAATATGTGCAAGAGGGCTGGTTGCATTCCTCTCTCCTCCCCTGGCCTCCCCAAGCCCAGGGAGAAAATCAAACCAGAAAACCATCTCAGGAAGTTTCCTGGTTCTGACAGATGAATCTTATGTGGTTGAGATTGAAGACAGAAAACTCCAGATGAAGTCCCCACCTGGGGAGCGCCAGCTCTGTGAGATGACATGTGACCTGGCACAGAAGGTGAGAAAGGGACTGGTCATTCCAAGACGGAGGGAAAGAATCATGTAAAAGGATGAGGGAACAGCATGTAGAGGCCTCGATGCTGGAAATGGCCTGGCACGTCTGAGGACTTGGGAGTGGACGGCGTGAGCGGACAGTTGTAAGAGTGAGAGGACATGATACTGGAGAGACTTAGAGCTAAGAGGAAACTGAGGGAAGACACAGAGGCTTTGGGCTCAGAGTCTGAGCAGGGATCCCTGTTCCCCCACTTTCTAAGGCAAAAATTACCAGGTGTCCACCAAAACCATCATCTCCACCTGCAATAGCTGTAGATTTGTAGCAAAGATGCAGCTGCCCAGCTTGGGACTCACACACTACATCTCCTAGCCCTTCCTGAAAATAGGTGGAACGTCTTGCCAAAATAATATAACTGCATATGTGTGCATGTGTAACTTCCAAGCCTGGCCGATAAACTTTGTATGTGTGACCTTCCTGTATTTATGATTTACTACTACTGGGAATGGCACTATGGCCTCAGGGGCTGGCACAGCCACTAACTGTAAAGAATTTGAGACTACAAATGACCCCATGAGCCACGCCACCTACCTGCCTGGAATAGTCACGCTGGACTCTATCAGCAGAGAGAATTAAACTTCTTTGTTTTTTAAGCCTCAGAATCGGAGGATTTCTTTGTGATACCAGCTTAGCCTGCTCTAAGTAAAATTGTTTGGCAAATATTTTAACCTCCGTATATTTCAGTTTCTTCATCTGTAAGGAAGAATTTCTTCCTCCTACCATGGTTCTTATGAGAAATAAATGAGCTGACATCAACGAGAGGCCCAGCACTCTTTGAGAAGAGGCTCGATGAGTGTGTCTTCCTGCCCCACTCTGGCTCAAGCAATATCCCCGCAGGGCTCCAGTCTCGATTAGACCCTATTCCCACCTTCCTGCCCCAAGATCTGCTCTACAGCTGCTTTTTTTCCTTGCTGATTACAATGGAGATGGGGCTTGTTCATCTCTCATCTGCATCTCCATTGTCCACAGTGATCTCTTTGTTCTAGCAGGGCTATCCCCCCAAGGCTCAGAACTCTTTGTTGATTTCTCTTTATCGCTGCTTTCCGGAAGCCAAGTGGAGCTCACACAACTTTGCAGGACTTCTTTACAGGTCACTGTGTGCATGCGTTCACGGACAGCTCAGCTTAGTGCAGTTAAAAATAAAATATACAGAGTAGATAGAATCCTTGACAGCTAGGCTTGAAAGGTCCCTATTAGAACATCTCTTCTAGCCCTTTCATAATACAGAGGAGGAAACTGTGGTCCAGAGAGGAGGAAACTTGGCAAAGTCTCATAGTAAGGAAAGCAAGCTAAGAGCAGAAGCACTCACATCACATATAACCAGCTCTTATTTTTAAGGCTTCAACAAATACTGACCCATGGACATTTTCCTTATAAGACAAGTAAGAGCTGGGCTGATGAAAACCAACTCCTTTGATTTAAAGGGGAGAATAAGCCTTAGTTATTTTGTAAGGGGTATTATTTCCAGTGTATCCAAGATTCAAGCTCAATAATTGCTAGAAATGAACCCTTGAGGTCCAGACCATTTTGTTCATTTAATAGGTATTTTTGAGTGCCTCCTATGTGCCGGGCACAGTGCCCAGGACTAGAGATTCATTGGAGAGTAAAACCAGAGATGGTCTCAGCCTCACAGAGTTCATGGTTACTGGGAAGAATAAGAACTTACAAAACGAGGAATTGGGCTAGTGGTGAAGGCAAGGAAGCCTCCCTAAGGAAGGGATCCTTCGAGTTGGGAGAGCACTGTATGAACTTTTTATCCCCACATTGGCTCATTTAGTCAGTCATTCAATGAGTACTGCATACAAGGTCCCATGCAAGGCACTAAAGATATTGCTTGGGAAAAAAAAAAAAAAAAGACCAAACTCCCGCCATGATGGTTTTATATGTTCACCATATTTGACTCCTAATTTCTAGCCTGCCCAATTGCCATGGCAGGGCTCCCATGTATATTCTTCTATCATCTCACCTCCCAGGGTTGACTGACATTAAGTCATATTCCTAACCATAATCAGCTGTCCCTGGATCAGATGTGTGTGCTACACCAAGCCAGTTCTCAGGGCAAATCTCCTGAGAGAAGCAATTTTCATACTAAAGTGTGAATGACTGATACCCAGACCACATGAGGAATGGCTGGAGTAACTGTGAATTCTTCTCCTGGAGAAGAGAAAATTCATGTATGATTAATGATTTCAAATATGTGAATGACTGAGAAAAGAGAGCTCAGACCACTTATGAGGTAAGAGTTATAGAACATCGGTTTCAACACCACACTACTCAGAGCTATCTAACAATGAAAAATTTTCTTCATGAGGTAGTGAGCTCATCATCACTGATAGTATTTAAGCAAAGACTAGCTGGTCACTTATTGAGACTTTTTGAGTGGACTTTTAGATCCTTAGAACCTATTATTTTATGATCACATTCTTAGGGTTAAGTTCAGAACAAGATTCTTTTTTTTTTTTTTTTAGGCAAGGCGACCCTTGGTTGACCTCACAGATTGCAAGGACCTTGTCAGCTTATAATCCCTTATTTTTTATTTTTTATGCCTATAGCACCTGGTCTTCCTAGATGGTCTCCCATCCAAGTACTAACGAGGCCCGAGATCAGACAGGATCAGGCTTGTTCAGGGTGGCATGGCCATAGGCTCAGAATGAGATTCTTAATATTCCTTCTACAGCCTTTCCCATGTCAGTTAACTGAACTCAATCCTTCCAGTTGCTCAGGACAAAAACTTTGGAATCCTCATTAACGTATTTAAGTCTTTCTACCCCATATTCAATGTACCAGAAACCCTATGGGTTCTACCTTCACATACATCTGGAGTCTTGCCACACCCATGGCTATTACCCTGATGGAAGCCACTGATACCCACTATATTAGGCTAGGTTCTCCAGAAAAAAAAAAAAAAAAAAAAAAAAATATATATATATATATATATATATATATATATATATATATATATATATATTTATTTATATTTATATTTATATATTCTTTAGAGCAAGTCTCACTATATAGATGATAATTATATATAATATATAAAGATTGGATAGAGGGAGAGAGAGAAAGAAATATTTTACTATAAGAAATTGACTCACACAATTCTAGAGGCTAAAAAGACAAAGAACTGCAATTAGCAAGCTAGAGAATGAGGAAAGCTGATGGTATAGTTCAAGTCCAAGTTTAAGTCCAAAGGCAGAAGAAGACTAATGTCTCACCCATAGCCAAGACAGTCAGAGTGAAAGAATTCTTTCTTACTCAGCCTTTTATTCTATTCAGGCCTTGAATAAATTGGGTAAGGCCCACCCACACTGTGGAAGGTAACCTGTTTGATTCAGTCTATTGATTCAAATGTTAGTCTCATCCAGACACACCCAGAATAATGTTTAGTGAAAAGTCTGGACACTTTGTGGCCCACTCAAGTTGACACATAACTTAACCATCACATACACCCTCTTCTATTTAGTTCAACACTGTGTGTGAGGCCCCAAACATAGGACCCAGTTCTCAAAGATATGGATTCAATTATCATACAAATGTAATTTTACTATTTTCAGTAATGTAAACAGGAGGACTCTGGTACTATGAGAGGATCATTTCATTAACTCAGTAGCATCAATTATGTTTTAACTATACCCAATAATCTCTCATACAATTATAGAACTATAAAACTTTTCACTGGGTTTCAGAGCTCATCGAATTCTCCCAGAAAACCGATGATGTGGAAGAGACAGGATACCAATCTCCATTTTACAAACAAGTAAATGAGGACTTAAAGCAGTAAACTGAGTCACCCAAAGTCACACAACAAGGAAATACATGGAACTGATAGTAAAGAAAATAACCAGGATTCTTGCACTGACTCTAATGCAGGCTTGTAAATGCAGGCTTTAATTCAAAGGTGTTCCAGGCATGCTAGAGAATTAATTGGGTGATGAACTAAGAATTACCATTAAACATGGTATAGCCCATATAGCTTAGACAAGCACAGTGGAGCCCCAACTGTGTACCATATATGTTCCTTTCCCAGCAGATACCAACAAGGAAGAGCTACTTGATACTTTAAAAGAGTAAACAGGGAAAAAATCGACATTTACAATGGTCAAGCATCATAGCGCTGCTACACCGTAAATCGGAGATTATGTTTCAATGATTCTAAAATGGGTTATAATATAACCAGGCTTCTCTAGGGGTGTGAGAAGGAAGTAGGATAGTTTCCATGTCTCCTTCCAGAATTTTGAAGAGTTGCTTCTGTCTAGATCAGAGATACAAATTCCTGACGCTCCAGGTGTTGGGACTATCTGCTTAAGTCAGGTTCTTGTAATAGGAGCCTGAGCCGCTGCCTCCAAGATGAAAGGTGAACATCAAAAGGCCTAGATCCCAAGTATGTGACCTCTTCAACACCATCTCCACTGCTGCAATTATTTCTTTGGCATTTTATCCAATAAATGATCATATGATCAAGTCCAATCCCTTCTTCTTAGCTGCCACTCATGGCATGCAAGGTACTTACTCTTGCTGCCTTTCTTTGTTTTTCTTCATTTCCCTTGCCTCATTCTAGAAAAGATTTAAGATGAATACGCCTCACTCATAAAAATAAAAAGCTACAGACTCTAACAGGTTATAAATTCATAAAATGTGAGAGAGAAGAGACACTATAAATAAAGTTTGGTGAGGCTAATCACATCACCAAAGGCTATAAAAATATGTTTGTTGTTCAGTAAGTATTAATAGAATACCCACTAGATCCACAGCATTGTGTTGCTTGATAGATTTTGTTTTCATCCAATATATACTTAATTAAGCATCTACTATATAGATCAGGATTAAAGTAATATTTGTTACTGCTTCAAGTTCTTCACCTACCTTTGCTGTGGTCCTAGGATCCTGGAAATTAGGATGGAGATGACTTGGCAGTGAAGTGTAGGTTGTTATTGACCAGCTCACTAATGCACTGAAGGCAGATAACCTTCTAGGCCAAACTTGACACAGGGAGGTTTTCACAAAGATTTTGTCGATTCCAAAATTACAGCAATATCTTACACTAACTCAACAACTGTTCCTATCCTCCTTTGTAACCACATACATTCAAATAGAATTGCAAGGTGGGGAGAAAGAAAGAACCCTAACAGTTAAAAAAGAAGGCAGCCAATTTCTCTTCCTACTTCCTGTGAGGCCCTGCTTTGTTCTTTGAACACCTAAATAAGCCACAACCATTCTGGATTCTACATCTTCTAAACCAAATCAAAAAACACCAACATTCTTCATGCTGTCCACCTACATACAAGTCTTGCTCTAATGTAGCAGTGACCGGGCCCAAGGTCTTGAGGCCTGTTCATTAACAGGAATGCCCTAACTCAATTAATTAAGCAGCCAGGAAACAAAGGAAAGTCATTATGTAGATGTCTAGCCATTAAAAGCCAAGAGACCCTAAGATAATATCAGCCTTTCCTTTAGCAGCAAATGGGGAACAGAGCTGGGTTTGAACAATTTGTACTCTTTCTAATTTAATATGACAACATTGCACGGTTTATAAGATTTTCTGCATCCTTGTTTTCTCCATTGCAATGGACACTCAGAAAATGTAATTAACCCTGCAGACGGGCAAAGAACAAGGAGCGGATTCTAAGTCAAGCCTAAATGTCTTTTTCTGCTGTGATAGCTCTCTCTCTCTCTCTTAACTTAAGTCTCCATCTAAGGCATTGGAGTACAAAGAGCAGGGTGGTTAAGTGACCCCAATGTTCCATGGAGCCTACAACACAAATCCAGCCATATGATGGCAAGTGTTTTTTCTACTACACAACACCAGAACGTTCTTAATTGCTTGCACGGTTGGATGCCCAGCCTAAACCATGGTCCTTATGGCTGTTTTAGATTCATTTCTGGATTCTTGGTCTAGAGGATCTTACTCTAGTGGCTCAGCCATGTCCTCTTATTAATGAGTCTCCAGTGGTCTTGGGAAATACATTTTCCCCTCCAGCTTGACCCTATAGAGTCTGTTTGGCTGGGTCAGACTCCCTTCCCTCTTCCATAAAGCAGAAATTTTAGGCATGGGTCAGCTTTTAGGAGTTAATTCACTTCTTCACCTTGGAGTAAAATTCTGCATTTGGCAATTCACAGTCGACAAATGAGCTTCTGAGCTCAGGGAAAAATAAATAAATAAGCCCAAGTCTCACCATTAAACCGGACAGTATGAGTCGTAATTAAAAACCCCCATTATGCCATTTCAACAGGAACACTCCGCTGTCATTAAGCTGAAACAGAATGCCTTGAGGGAGAAATTATTTCTCGTTTGATTTCTGTCAGAATGGCTTTGACTTTGCAGATGCATCTGCAGCCACCCTCAAACAAAGGCTTCGAACAGATGAAACCTGATTAAAGATTCATTTCAAATTAACTTTCTCTGCTTATTTCTCTTTTGTAATCTTTATTATTACTTTAAGGAGAGAAAAAAAAAAAACACAGAAAGAAAGCAACCCCCCTGGATCCACACATAAATCTTCATAGTAGCCACTCAACAATATTATTAATTCCCCCTGAATATTCCAGCAAAGTACCAGACACTTATGCAATGGCAATTTGTTGAGAAATCAAGCCAATCTATTTATTTACGTTGTTTTATTCGAGCGGGAGAAGGGGAAGCACTGGCGAGATAGATGGAGATGAGAAAGGATACAACATCCACAAGAGCTGATGTTCTGATAGAAAAGTCATAATAGAAAAAAGGTAGGAAAAGAGATTAATCTCTGAGCACCTGTGTGATGTTCTGAGCTTTGTAACTGGGTTCTTAGTTTGTCAGAGAAGCTAGGCTTCAAATTGCTTTCTGGTCGGTGGAGGTCCTACCCGTTTGTAACTTCATAGAGGCGGAGGAGAAATTTGGGAAGAGGACCCTGAGCAATATAGGGATTCAGTGTATTTCAGACATATGTGAGGGTGAGGGTTTCCTACCAGAAGTCGTATTAGAAAGAAGGAACGAGAGACTTGGTTCTGGGAGAACCACGAAAAGAGAAGACAGAGGCTAGCTTTGCAAGTCAGATTCAACAGCAAGGGATGAGCATCAAAAGGAAGGAGAATTCCAGCCACAGTGGGGAATAAGACGTACCCTTTCTGTGCACTTCAGGAAAGTGACTTGAAATGTGGACATCCCTAAATGCTGTAACACACTGAGTCTCAAGGAACTTAATAGTGTGACATCCCAATCAAGCGTAACACAAAAGAAGTATTCGTCACGTTTCATATGAGAAACGACCTAAGTCTCCAGGGATGAGGCACAGTGCTAACATCTACAATCCACCAACATTGGATGTGTTAGGCTCTAGTGCCACTGCACCTGAGTATCAGTGATGGGATGAGAACACTGCTCCAGCCTCCGTGGGACACCTCAGTGAACTCTTTGGCTCAAAGCAATGGATTCCTGGACTAGTGAAGCATGGAAGAGAGTCGAAAAGCTTTATTGCCAAACTCTGTCATATTTAGGGCCCAAGCAACCAAACCGTGGGGCCCCCTAACTGAGATAGCACAGGAACATTCCCCCTCTCACTTTCCAGGAGTTAAGACTTGGATCTTGAGCATCAGAATTTAGAAGTGACAATTCCAGTTTCAATGGCCTTGAGTAGTGACCGAGTGCCAGCTCTTCAGAAGCCTACCTGGTACTGAGCTAGAGCAGAGAACACAGGCCACTGGAAGCAGCATTGTATCCCCCTCTGACCGGGTTGGCATAGAAAAAACTCAAGTCTGATTGTTAGACAAACATGGATACCATAAGGATTGATGAAATTGTTTGGAGAGGGGAGGTCTTTCCATAGTCAAGAACTCAGATTTTAATTTTAATGTGACTTCACTTGGTACCCACAGATGGTTGAAGCCCAAAACAGATGCATCTTATCCCATGTAATACTTAGAAAAACTTTCATACAAAGGTATTATCGATTTTTTAATCTAAATTTAAATTTAATTTTTAATTAAATTTTTAATTTAAAATAGGGGAACAGATTTCAGGTACAATTTCAGCTAGATTACGTGACCTGTCATACAGTTAGAAAGGGAAACTGGATTCACATTCCACAGTCTGTGCTCTTTCTCGCCTTCCATATTTCCATGTTCTCTTTCAAAGTATAAAAGAAGGGTGAAGCTATTAGAACAGCATTCAAAACGGAGGGTCACCGATGGCAGATACAACTGGGGAAAGGGCAGGGGGGTACCCAGGCTGCCTGAGAGTTTGAGCAGCCTTACATGAAGAGGTGAAAATTTGTTCTGGAGGGCAATTGATATCATAGATGATGGAGACTAGAATTTATATTGAGCTAAAGAGCTGTCTGTGCTGAGGACATCGCGTCAGAGAGGTAAAGTAACTTTCCCAAAGTCACACAGCTCTCACATGGTAAGACCAGGCAGGATACAAATCCAGACCACACATATCTCCAAAGCCCATGTTCTTGAGTATCATGGTACATTGTCTCTCACTTGGCTGCCTGAGGATTTTTGAACTAAGATAGAAGGTAGCAACAGAAGTAGAGTCTCACGTGGTAAGTAGACTGGACTTCACAAAGAAGACATCATTAAATATCATAGAAGGCTTCACTGGAGCACTCAGAGAAGAAACTCCAATGGATCTAGAGGGAGTAGAGGTGAGAAATGGAAAACAATAAGAGTAGACAACATTTTCAACATAGAAAGATATCGGATGAGAAATGGAAAAGTGAATAGATGAATGCCTAAGTGGGGATAAGCTAATGGAAGGACACGTTAACAAGGCAGAAACAAAAGAGACAAAATCTAGGGGAAGATGGTATGTCTTACAGGAAAGATGGCACATATATTCATCCTGGAAGAGATGAGAGGATTATGGATGCAGATGTGAACACATCTGAAGAAAGCTGAGGGAGGAAGAATGCAGTGACCTCTTTTTTTTTTTTTTTTCAACGAATTGTAAGAGTCAGAATAAGCTAAATTTAGCTCCGGGAAAAGTAAAAAAAAAAAAAAAAAAAGTAGCTTAACACAACAAAACTTCTCTCTCACGCACAATGAATGTGGTGATTGAGTTAGCAGGATGTTTCCATGCAGTCACTCGAGGACCCAGGCCGATGGGTCCACACCCAAGCAATTGCCACTGCAGTGAGAAGGACATGTGGTCAATTTCACATCTGTTCTTAAAGCTGCTACTCACATTTCATTGGCCAAAGCAAACCACATGAGCAAGTTAGAGGAGACATACAACCCTAGCATTTAAGTCCATTAAGTGGAAAGCGAGAAATATTTGGTCAACAGCATAAATGGTTATTACAATGACATGTGCTTTCTATATAGTCAGGGAAGTTCAAAGGGGTTTGGAAGTCTTTAAGAGAATTAGAAGAGAGATGATTTAAAACAAATGAAAGGATCGATCGGTTACCTTGATAGCCCAGCTGAGTTTGACATCCGTAATTTGCAGTGCTGCCAATCTCACTAGTTGCATGACCTTTAGCAAAACCCATCTTGTCTCTGAAGCTGTCTCCTGATCTGTAACACAGTGGGGTTGGATCAAATGCCTTATAAGTTTCCTTACCAAATTCCAAGATTCATCATTTGGACAGTGAATCTGATGCTATTGGAATACAGCTTAACTGTCCCACCCAATGCCCACAAACAGGTCTTATAGGGGAAGAGAGTGTCCAGGATGCCTTTGGCGGTACCCACAGGCCATATCAGCATTTACGTCATGGGGTCCTGCTGTATTTAACGAGTAAAGGAGAACCATTGCTCTCCCCCTGTAATAGAAGCACCATGAGTCCAGAGGTCAATGAATTTGATTCTTTTTTGTTGTTGTTCCCACCACTAGTCCAATTCTCTGCCTCCAATTCACTGCTGGTGAATGGAGTCATGCCATGGGGGTAGGTGGAGGTGGAGGGGGGTGTGGGAAGCAGAGGGAGGAAGGAAGGTAGGAAGATGGGGGAGGCATTCATAGAAGAGAGGCAGGCAATGATGAATTAAGGGAGTGGCCATTAATTTCTCATTTTGACAGATTATCATCCATCGGAAGGGAGAGGAGATGGCTCTTGTGCCCAGAGAGGAGACACTTGCTCTTTGTAATACCCTCTTTGGCTTTTGCTGTTGTTGTTGTTGTTGTTGTTGTTTTATGGAATTAGGTAGGAGGCACCAAAGAATGAAAAATGTATGATAATTTATAATTTACATGCTAGAAGATAAATAATAAACTAAACCCTGTCATTAAATTGGCCTTTCATTTTTCTTAATCCCCTGGGTGACAAATCTGATTTTGTAACAGCATTTAGTGTAAATTGATTTTTCTTGAAGTAGGAAAACTATGTTAAATATTTTGGATATAAATAGATTGTCCTGGGCATTGCCTCGCCCAGGACCTCGAGATGCGATGGTCTTATTAATGCAGCTCTCCATTAAGACTGGTATTAATTAACGGAGCATGCCGACCAGGCATTTTGCAAACCAACACTGATGCTGTAAAGCTTTTAAGTTTAATAAATGGAAACTTGAAATGCCGATGTGGCAGTGTGACTCGCTTCCATAATCGGAAAACTGGAGAGGCTGACTTTCTCGGGTAACATGAAAATGCCTTCCCTGGATGCTGATCAAGGACGTGACAGCGAAAGACAATCCATTTTATCCCTCCATTTCCTCATCTTCAAAGCGAGGATGAGAGTCGTTCAAAGGCGTCCACCAGATAACACGCGTTAAATCAATATTGACACAGAAGACTGTCATTAAGGGGTAGTTAGCATCATTAAAGTACTGGCGTGCGCTAGCTTATGTAATAGTCAACAGTTATGGGGCGCCTACTGTGTTCCTGCCCCTGTTTGAAGCCCTTCCTACATATCGACTCCTTTAATCCTCACGAGCACTGTGGGAAGTGGATATCACCATTTTCTCCATGTTGCTGTGGAGGAAACCGAAAGACAGAGAGAAAAAGTAATTTACCAAAGCAAGCTGGCAGCTCCTAAGTCGTAGAGTGGTGGAGCTGAGATTATTCAGGGACTGAACTATCGTGGGTATGCCTACCTGGGCCAGGCACATGCCAGGAGTGGAGACAGAGCGATGGAGAAAACAGAAAAGAAAAACAAAAATCCCCATATTCACAGAGCTTATGTTCTAGAGGAAAGGATGAAAATTATAAACAAAATAAGTGATACTATATGCAACCTGTAGGAAGATGATAAGCGTTTAGGAGAAAAATAAAGCAGAGAAGGCTGCTAGAGAATGGGAGGTGGGAAGGCAGGAGGTGGGATGCTGCAGTTTGAGTCACTGTCACTTTTAGTAGATGAATACACAGGGCATCTGTTCCTAGAACTGGAACTCATAATCAGTCTGCTACATTGTTGAGGGGGCAGACAGATCTATACTTTGAATCTCATCTCTACATTGTATTCTCCTCGAAATTTGAGGCAATTTGCTTAATCTCCCCAGGCCTCAACTTCTCAAGTCTGCCAAATGAAAATTATCACCTGCGACAGGATTGTTGAGAGGATGCAGAATGACAGAGATGAAGGCGAGGCCACATGGCCTTTGAACACCTCCCATTTCCTTATCTATAGGATGGAGATAATAGTAGCACCTACTAACTTAGATTTATTATGGAGAGTAAATGAGATAATCTATAGCAAGCAAATAAAAAAGGATTTATAGGTGGTCCCAAGAGCATACCTGAATTTGGCACCTAATAATTTTTGCGGCCAAATTTCATGCAGTGTATAATTTTGAGAAAGACTGTTTTCTCATCTATCAAATAGCAGAGCTGGATCAGATGGCCATGAGATGAAATAAGTAAACACAACCCAGCAGCATAAGCAAAGCATCGAGCGTTCTGTCTGGCACATGGTAATGAGTAACAGCAACACCAGTTACAGAGAGCTTTCTAGGCACAGGGAATTGTGCTAACCGACCACTTTGCAAACACTGCCTCCCCTAGACCTCGTCATAACCCTAAGAGGGAGACAATATTATTTATTTCCTCTTTACAGATTTGCAAACAGGATTGGTGGGTTTAAGAAACTTGCCCCACAGTCACCCGGCTGCCAAGAGGAAAAATTGGGTCTGAGGACTCAGTCTTCTACTCTAGAATAATGTTCTTGCCTGAGAAGTTTGGAGTCATGAAGACAGTGTTCAGGACACATTAGACGCTCATGAAATCTTTGTTAAATAAGCCATCCTTTCTTTCTTCTGGGTCAGATGCAGTGTCTCAACAACCCTCCCCACATACACACACCAACTCTTAGAAGCTCTAACAGTATATTATATCGTCTAACATAAAATATTCTAGTGGAATTTATGTGGTCATGATGCACTAATGTTGTTAATGCCTGAATATAATCTCCCATCTTTCTCAATTATTCATAACAAATGCATCCTAATGATCCACCGTATAGGGCTGGTGCATCGCAATGCCAGGATTCAGTGCCACCTTTGTCTCCCGGTTACAGGAAGAAGGCAGAGGGTGGCAGCTTCTAGAAGCCTCTGGAGAATGCCTGAAGATTGAGGCCAGATGGTACTTGCCATAATGTTTTAGAACTCGGCCATAGCTCAAGTACATACCACACTTTGCTGATTTTTAACCTGATGAAATTGATAGAAAGCTATTATTACAGTGAAACAGATCGGTGGAAGTCACCTGATCCCCCTGTTATAGTATAGATGGAACACTGAAGCTCAAGGACACAAAGTGACTTAGCCCACGTGGCCTTTCCCACTCTAATAACCTTCGCTCCTCAGGTCAGAGAACCAAAGTGCCAGCTGCTAAGTTTATCCATCCTAATTATGTCTTATCTATGCATTCTGGAAGTGGGGGAATAACCACAGAGTGGGTTTGGGGACCCACCGAGAGACAAACTTCCATAGATCACCTGACCCTCTATAAGACCACAGAGGGCCACAGAGATGCTTCAATTCTCCTAGAACCAATGCCATTTCTGAGCCAGTGTCCAGTAGTCTCCAAAAGATCTGATTGTTTCCTTTTCCCCAATGCATAGCGATCCTGGACAAGGCTATATAGGTCCCTTGCAGGAAGGCTGGCAGATAGATTTACATTATAAGTTTTCAAGAGGACCCAGCTTCCTTCTCATTGGAGGGACCCGAGGTCTACAAATCAACTCAAGGCTGGGGCTTGATCGAGAGACTGTGACTCTTTGTTTTCGTAATTTGACTTAGACTTTTGTTTACTTGACCAAGAACTTTTCCGCTAACACAGATTAAGTAAGAATTTAGTAGACTTCCTGTCTGCCTTACTTCTAAGATACTATGATTAAGTAGCCAACACCATAGATCTGCGTGGGTTGGATTATTCTGATTGCTGCTTTGACTTTGCTGTCCATTACGATAACTGTGCCCACCTTGCCCTTGGCGGTTGAGTGCCTGCACTTGGCCCCCACCACCCCAAGATCCAATGACTCCCATTGCATTTGGGTTTCTCAGCTGAGTGGCTGTGGTTCCCTCTGTAAGGTCCAGCCTTCAGAGAAGAACAAGGACAAAGCTCTTCAAGGATGCCGGGCTCCCCTTACAAATGTATTTCTCAAAATATTAGTTAAAGCTATGTCTTCTGGGCCCTCCCGGTGTGGTTGAGTAGGTCTTAAATGGCAAATTCACACTAAAATTTTTATCTCTCTAAGCCTCCAAATCCAAAGAGATCCATTTCCAGTTCATTCCTGGTGAGCCGTCTGTTGATCCATGTTTCAGCCAACCAACCAACCAACCAACCAACCAACCAACCTAACTGTTAAGAGTTCTAACTTCTGAGCCACAGTGTTAACTGCAGAATCTCTGCTTTGTGAGCCCATATCAATCAATTCGGCCTGATCCAACTTTATCTTTCTTCCACCATCATCCCATCCCATATCTGTTCCCCAACATAGATTTCTGCTTGTATAAATGAGAAAACGTGAGTAGTTCTTCTGGTGTGTAACACACCTCCCCGCAGGTCACACTTTGAACCTCAGCTTTGCGCACCTGTTGGGCTGAGTCTAGCTATAAATCTAGAAGCAAAGAGGGGTGCTGGAATGAGGTCCTCAGGAGAATGAGTATTATCTTACATGGCAACTGCCTCAGGGGTCCTATTACCATTTTCTCAGACGGTACAGGGTTAATCCCCTCAGACGCAGGTGAGAAGTCTGACACTATGGCAGGTGTCACTGTGCTAGCAGAGACCTCTTCCACTGGCAAAGAAGACTCATCAGAATTTAGAGGCTCAATGTCCCCAGCTTCATCAGGGTCTTCCCACATGTCCCCATCCCAACATATAGGATCCCATTCTTCCCCAGTGAGGTCCTGCATTTCATTATCAGTCAGTTCAGCCCTACAGCTAAGGAAGAGAAGGCTTTCCCTTGAGGCACCTAGAAGCTCCTGGGCCATTTGTATGGATGTGCAATCCCCAAGCTCATCCTTCTCTCTCACTGATTTGTTCAGCAACATTAGGAGCAGCCAACCAATGCCATTATATTCATGAGTTTTCCAAAAATATGTGAAAATATCACATACAGAGTTACCTAGATCCTTACTTCCTGTTAGTGTTCGATTAGAAATATCCACTGCAGAAATTCGGTGTCTCTCTATAAATGTGAACTTCCTGGACTCTCAGTGCTCTCTTCACCACTGGAAAATAGGGGTGCCTTTAAATCTAATCAGAGTAGAGGATCAGTTCCAGAAACCCCAGAACCAATTCAGAACACTCATCCTTAAAATTCTGTTCCTCTCGAACCACGCTCAGTACTAGAATCTGTATTAGTCATGGTCCCCCAGAGGAAAAGAGCCAATAGGATATAGGTAAATAGGTAGGTAGGTAGGTAGGTGGGTAGGTAGGTAGTAGGTAGGTAGAAAGATAGAAAGAAAGAAAGAAAGAAAGAAAGAAAGAAAGAAAGAAAGAAAGAAAGAAAGAAAGAAAGAAAGGAAGGAAGGAAGGAAGGAAGGAAGGAAGGAAGGAAGGAAGGAAGGAAGGAAGGAAGGAAGGAAGGAAGGAAGGAAGAGGAAGGAAGGAGGAAGGAAAGAAGGAAGGAAAAGGAAGGAAGGAAGGAAGAAAAAGGAAGGAAGGAAGGTAGATAGATAGGAGAGGAAGAGGGAGAGGGATGGAAAGGATGGAATTGGCTCACACAGTTATGGAGCCTGAGATATACCACAACATGTCATCTGCAAACTGGGGAACCAGGAAATCCAATGATATATTTCAGCCCAAGTCTCAAGGCCTGAGAACCAGGGGAGCCAGTGGGTATAACTCCCAGTTCAAGGCCAAAGGCCTAAGGACCTAGGAGAAGGGGCTGCCACTAGCATAAGTCCCAGAATCTGAAAGCCCAAGAAGCAGGAGCTCCAGGGTTCGAGGGCAGGAGAAGATGGACATCCGGCTCCAGAAGAGAGAACATTCCTTGACCCTTTCTCCACCTTTCTGCCCTCAATAGGTTGGATGACACCTGCCCACATGGGTGATCTCTTTTATTCAGTCTACTGAATCAAACACTAATCCTTTCTAGAAACACCTCCATGAACAAACGATGCTGTACCAACTACTTGGGCATCCCTTCGCCCAAGCAAGTTGACACACAAAATTAACCTTCACGAGCAGTGACAAGCCCTTCCTCATCTCTTCCGTCCGCAGCTCCTGATGTTGGGGGCACGCTGCCTTGCAAGAGTCAGAAGCACAACAGAGACTGGGAGACTGGAACAATTTTTTCCAGTGACCCAAGAAAAGCAGCTGACCAGTCTCCATGAGACATTCTGGTGCTGCAGGACAGGGCGAATGCCCCAAAGTGGGTGAGAACAAACCCTGCACCGAGAGAAGAAGAGAGTCCCTTGGCAGAGAGGGTAGACAGAAGCCAACACACATGCCAAAGTCAGAGTCAGAGGGAGAGTTTATTAGAAAACGGGTGACACTCCACAGACAGAGTGTGCAGGGAATTCAGTTTATATATCATTCTTTAGTTCCTGTCTCCTTTGATATGGACAGACAGTGAGGAAGGGGAAGAGTGTATAGCCTGAAAGGCCTGCTGGCAGTCCCCAGCCTTTAATCCATAGGTTCCCATGGTTTTAGCCATGGGGAATGAACGCTTTTACTGGTGTAGTAGGGCAGTCACTTAAAGACTCTGCTGTTCCTGTTTCCCCTTCACTGTGTGGAAAGTGGGTTGTCATCAATCCCAGAAGAAATCTTCCTTTGTTCTGCAGGCGTCCTCCAGGCCTGGCTGTGGGACTGATCAGCGCATAGCAGTCTCTGAATGTGGCTTGATTAACATTTTAATTCTCTTGCCTCCTCCCTACATTCCTGGGATTCTGCTCAGCTCTCCTGCCAAAGGAGAGGTACCTACACCAAGGTGAAGAGGAGCAGAATTTTCCTTCTCTCCATGATCTCACCCAGTACCGTGGCTTCATATGCCGTCCACGCACTGGTCACTCCCAAATGTCCACGTCCAGCCAGGACCTTCCTGGACCTGCAGACTCACCCAGCCAGTTTTCCACTGGATGTCTTTTCGGTGTCTCAAGTCCAGCCTGTCCCAAAGCAAACCCCTGCTTTACCCTTCAAATAAAAAAAAAAAAAAACTGCACACAAATAAGTTGTTTCCAATTTCCAAAGAGAGAATGTACACTTGGATTAGTTTATAAATTCAGTGTGTTTCCTGGCAATCTGCCTTCACTCATTTTGGCCACCAGGAGGAAGACCTCAGTATCTGGGAGTTGAGAGCATCACTGAAGTTTCCAGAAGACATCCAGGAAATCCATCTGGGAGGTGTGAGTGCTTCCTACCCACCCACACCTAGAATTTTCTACCCGCAGGGACAGGATAGATCAAAGGGCTTGCTGTCTGATCTGCCCTCAGGTCCCACTCCTCAGAGGTAATCAGCCCTGAGCACTCTCTAAAGTAAAAAGAACCAATTTCTGTTGCAACAGTGAGAGATTTTACCTAAAAGGACCAATTAAACCATGAAAGGTTATTTGCAGATGGACTTTGGACTTTGTTAGTAGGGTTCCCTTTCTTTTGCTGTGTTTGTTACTTTGGGGATGCTTTCTTAGGCTTCATTAATCACTGGGATTTAACTCTAATGGAAATAAAATAAGTCTCCAAGAGCTTTGCTGGAAATTACCGAGGGCCTCTGTTTTGGAGAAAAGGTGAGAGGATTTCTCTCTAAGCTTAAACCACTAGAAATTCTGGCCTCTTCCAGAAGCTGCCCAGTCTCTCTCCCAGCAATTCTATGTAAATCTCAGGAAAGAACTCTCGTTGGTCCCTTTAGTTTTTATTTATTTATTTTTTTAAGCGAGGCAACCCTTGGTTGACCTCGCAGATTGCAAGGGACCTTGTCATTTTACAATCCCTTATTTTTTATTTTTTATGCCTACAGCATCTGGTCTTCCTAGGTGGCATCTGGTCTTCCTAGGTGGTCTCCCATCCAAGTACTAACCAGACCTGACACTGCTTAGCTTCCAAGATCAGACGGGATCCGGCTTGTTCAGTGTGGCATGGCCATAGACTCATTGGTCCTTTTAGATCAATGCCTTCTCCTTGGACCAATCATTGTTGCCAGAGAATGTGGCTCTCTGATTGGCCAGTCACTTGTACGTAATTGTAATGTGTGTTATTGGAGGAAGGATAGGAAAGATCTTTGGACCCTTTATTATTGGATTCCTTTGATGATGATAGTGATGTCGAGGACAATGATGACAGCTGCCATGTATTGCTCATGTACCAAACACTGTGCAAACACTTTTTGTGAATGATCTCATTTAGACTTCCCAACAATCCTACGATGCGAGGGCCATTTACAGTTGATGAACCCAAAGCTTAGAGAAGTGAAAGGATATACCAAACCCACACTGTGAGGAAAAAGAATATTTTTAAACCACTCCTTTAATATTAGCATAAGTTATCTATTACTATATGGCAAATTACCCCCCAAAACTTAGCAGTTTAAGACAACAAAGATATTTATTATCTCAGTTTCTGCAGGTCAGGATCCAAGCATGGCTCCTGGATGGGCGTCTACAGACTCTGAGGCTGCAGTCTGAGCTGAAGGCTTAACAGAGGGAGGAACCATTTCTAAGCTCATTCCTGTGGTTGCTGGCAGGACTCATTTTCACATGAGCCGTTGGACTTGAGGGTCTCATTTTCTCACTGACAGTTGGCCAGAGACCTTCCTTAGTTCTTTGCCACCGGGGCCTCTCCACAGGGCAGCTGGCTTATTCAGAGCAGAAAGCAGAGAGAAAGAGGGATGGGAGTTACCAGCTTCTTGTAACCTCATCTCCAAAGTGACACACCAGCACTTTGTCCTTATTCTGTTGGTTAAGATGAAGCCACGGGGTAAATCCTACTGACTGTGAGGGAATTACAGAAGGTCGTGGAGACAATGGGGCATCTCAGAGGCTGCCTACTGCAATGCTGTCCTTGCAGATATAAGCAGACCGTGCATTCACGCACAAACCACTTCCAGTCGTGGAGGGGACGTCTTCATCTCTCCACATTCACTCTCTGGATTTGTTTTACCCCAATTCTCGCAGAATCTCCTGATCTGTTCATTTCCGAGGCTGCATGCTTTTCCCTCACATCCCTCCACCACTCCGGAAGTATGTGAATCTGAGAGGCATCACCTACCCTAATTGTCTGGGAGCAGCTAATCCAATCCCCTCGTTTTGCAAATAAGAAAACGGAGGCTCAGGGAAGGGAAGGGGCCTCCGTGAGATCCCCCAGGAAGCCAGAGGCAAGACTGGGACTTTGAACCTCACATACTCCCAATATGCTGCACATCCCAGCACCCCAGGATCCTGGCTGGGAAATCGATGCCAACCAGGCACTTGAACTCTGGGGAGACTGCCAACGTTTCATCAACATACAAATGAGGGAAACATTTAGGCCGTTCTTCTCCATGCTCCCCATCCCTTTCTTCACAGGGGGCTGGCTTCCTCCCCTCCTGGGAGCAGGGAAGGACTTACTTGTTAACTGAGCGGTGAACAAGCCTTTTTGTATGGAAATCTAAGGAGCTCTCACACTGTGTCTGGTGTGGTTTCTGGGTACACAGCGCCCTCTAGTCCTGAGTCAGGGTAGCTGCAAGAGGAACGATTTTGAAAACAATGGGAAATCATGAAAATGTAGAAAATCCAACAGTGGTAATTATTTAGAGCAAAGCTGCTTATCTTAAGACTCCTGCAGGTCCAGGGATTCCAAAAATTCCAGGTAAATCATTGTGTCATATAAAATTGTGTCATATAAAATTTTATTTTAAAAAGTCTATAGCTTCCACTGACTTTGAAAAGAGTAACTACAGCTGTCACTAAACAAAAGATGAGGTTCCACCGATTTGGGCTTTCAGAATATCTCAAACACCTTCACCGGAGTAAAAGAAATGTCAAAAAGGACAATCAGAGCATGGCTTTTTTTTTTTTCATGTAAATCCCAAGTGCTCTGAGGGTTTCATATTATATGTTCTCCCCGTTCAGCCCAACTTGTAAAGCATTTCATTCTTTCCTACAGAATGTGATTTGGAAGCTGGTATTTCAGGGTCCAATGTAATTCAATAGGTGTTCACCGAGTGCCTGTCCTGTTCTGAGTCCTAGGGATACAGAAACGAACCACAGCGGATACTTGTTCATTCGTGCCGTTCAATATCCATCTCCTATCCCTTTAGCAACGCTACACCACTTTCCTTCTGAAAATCACTCCCTTTTCTAGTCCTAAACCTTGGCCTCTGGGGTCAGCCTGAATTTCATCAGCACCAGGGATGGATGAGTGATGTAATCCCAGCCGCTCGGTGCTCCCCATCTTCCCGTGGTCCACAAAGGCGGTATCAGAGAAGAGCCACTCGGGGCTGACCTTGGGGCTGAGACAGACCTGTGGGGAGAGAGAGCCTCACTTTCACTCACCACTGGAGTTGAACCTGAGGGTAAATCTGCTACAAAGACTGAGAAAATGGAGCTGAAATAAGGGAAGAGCAAACAGAACCTTATGTGAAGCCACATCTGAACGTAGCCCAGTCTCTAGACTATCTTTTTTCTCTCTCTCTCTCTCTCTCTCTCTCTCTCTCTCTCTCTCATGAGAGTGAAACTGGCTTGGTATCGCTTGCAACAGAAAGAATCTTAATGGAGATCCTGCCCTTGAGGATTTCATAATCTGACGAGTTCATCTGTTTATCATGCAAAATATTATGTAACAAATATACAACAAGCAAATACGCACAGACATGCAGACACACACACACACACACAGAGACACACACACACTACTTATCTATCTATATAACTACATATATGTAAATATTTGAAGTTCAGAAGGAGGAGGAGACGTTAAAGATGCCCTAGTAGAAACAGTTTGCTCTGCACCTCGATACAGTAGAAAGATTTGGTTAGAAAGGCATTCAGGGAAAGGACCCTCACAAGAAAGGAACAGTAGGATCCAGGGACACATGCTGGGATACGTCCTTACTTTCTACAGGATTGTCATAGGAAGGGTCAAGTACTCCCCTAGAAACCATGACTTTCCATATGCAACTGAGCCGTCTCAGACCTCAGCATCTCAGATTACACAATAAGGTCACATTTACTTTTTAAATTATTTTTGTTGTTGTTAAGATATAATTCACATACCATAAAATTCACTCTCTCAAAATTTACAATTCCATGGTTTTTAGTAGATTCACAAAATTGTGCAATCATCCTCTCTGTCTAATTTCGGAACTGGTTTTCATCACCCCCAAAAAACCTCTGTAACCTTCAGAAGTCATTCTCCATTCTCTCCTTCTTCTGATCCTTGGCAATTACTAATGTGTTTTCTAAGTCTATGGATCTGACTGCTATAAATGGAATCATAAAACATTTGGCCTTTAGTGTCTGGCTTCTTTCACTTAACATAATGTATTCAAGTTTCCCCCATGTTGTGGCACATATCAGTACTTCATTCTTTTTTACGGCTGTATACTATTCCATCATATGTATAGACCTCCTTTTGTTTATCCATCCATTAATTAATGAACATTTGGATTGTTTCTACCTTCTGGCTCTGATGGATAAGGCTGCTATGAATACCCATGTACAATTTTTTGTGTAGATCTATGTTTTTAATTCTCTTAGGTATATATGTAGGAGTGAAATTGCTGAGCTCTCTGTTTTACCTTTTGAAGAACTGCCAGACTGTTTTCCAAAGCAGCTGTACCATGTCACATTTCCACCAGCAACCTAGGAGAGTTCCAATTATTCAACATCTCCCCAACACTTGTTATTGTCTATCTTTTTTATTATAGCCATCCTGGTGGGTGTGTAGTAGTGCCTCATTGTGGGTTTGATTTGCATTTCCCTAACGACTAACACATTTTCTTTAATAATCAAATGATGGTGCTCATGTACCCTGATTGTTGGAAATTAGCCCCAAAAGTGTTCAACAATTATGAATTTTCTATAATGCCACCTGAGCCCATGAACCAGCCTATCAGCAGCCACAGTTACCAAACTAAATGGACCTAGTCTATTTCTCCTGCAGATCGCACTGGTCCACACCTACACTACCAGGGTCCATGCCAAGAATTCCCTTTCCAACAGCCCCCAGAGCTTGCAATCCTGCTAAATTCAGGCGGAGGGAACAGAGGGCTGTTCCATTCTATTAAAAGGCAGAGAGTCACATTAGTCCAATTCTAGGGCCAAGCCCAGCTCTGCGCAGTCTTAAAATGCTCTAAAGAAATGTTCCCTATGCTGCTGACCATCCTTCCTTTAATGAAAGACAGTTTAGAAAGCTGGATAAAAAATGGCATCCACACAGCTCACCATCCTCCAATACTCTCCCAGCCCTCTACCCAAAAGTTCTCCTTTTTTTTCTACTTCAACGTTTCTCAGTACTATTGACAGTTAAAGCTAGACAACTCTTGGGCTTGGGGAGATGTTCTGTGCGTTGTGAGATGTTTATCAGTGTCCCTGGGCTCTACCAACTAGATGCCAATAGCACACACCTCATTTGAGACAGCCATTGTCAAATGTCCCCTAGGGATAAAAATTGTTCATGGTTGAGAACCACTGTATTCATTTATGGTAGGCACAATTCTCACATGGCCACCAAAATTCCAGCCTTCTCGTGTAGACCCCCTGTATAATCTCCTCGTCTTAAACATGAGTGGTACCTAGAGATATGATAGAAGGTTATCTTAGTTCAAGCCGCTATAACAAACTACCATAAACTGGGTGGCTGAAATAGCAAACATTTATGTATCGCAGTTCTGGAGGCTACAGTGTCCAAGATCAAGGTACTGGCTGATCTGGTGCCTGGTGAGAGCCCATTTCTTGGTTTTCAGACAGCCAAATTCTTTTGCATCCTCACATGGCAGAGACACAGCTAGTGAGCTCTCTGACCTCTACTTATAAGGGCATTAATCCCATTTGTGAAGGCTCCACCCTCATGAGCTAATTAATTTTCAAAGACTCCATCTCCATGTTGGGATTAGGGTTTTGACATATGATTTTAAGGGGACACAAACATTCAGTCCCTTGCAAGGGTCATTCCCACGATTAGGTTACATTGTATAGCTAAGGCAAAGAGATTTGGCAAATACAATCAAGGTCCCTAATCAGTTAACTCTGAGTTAGTAAAAAGGGAGATTATCCTGGGTGAGCTTGGCCTAATCAGGTGAAGCAATGTTGGAATGGAAACAAGTGGGGTGACAGGGGCAGAGGGGAACTAGGTCTCACCGGCAGCCAGGAAGGACATGCGTGTGGTGTCAGCATTAGGGAAGCTATGGAGTGAATGGGCTAACAGCACCAGCCACCAGTTGTATGAATTCCTAGCATTGTCCCCAACCAGGCCTTTCTTGTTAAAGGCCAGCCTTGGGGGCTTGGAGGTCTGCTTGGAGTGACCCGTGAATCAGTTTTCTGCCCCACATCCAAACTTTAGGCCATGAGATTTTTGCCTGGAGAACATTTTTACGTTATAACCAGAACAAGGATATACAAGGTTTTACATGGCCTGAGTCCTACAAATATCGCTGGTGTTACCTCCATGTATGTTCCTCTTCACTCACCATTCTTTAGTTAACCAGCCTCCTTTAAGTATTTTTTAACATATTAAGATATATGTGCAAGTTACACATGCAGAGTCCCCTCCCACTCTCACCCCCAGCCCCGGCTGTAGAATTTTTCCTCACCTTTCCATGGTAACCTCTGACTCAGCCCAGACTTGACATTCTTTAAGAAGTTCCCCTAGATGTGACAAATTACACTTCACAGGGCTAGTGTGTGCCTTTCCTTTATGGCACTTCCTGCAGCTGACATTTTACACGTGTCCCTGTGTTTGTTTTGATTACTATCTTTTCCACCACTGGATTGTAAGTACCATGAAGCCACAGAAAAGCATCTTTTTAGTTCATTGCTCCAAGAACCAGCATGGAGACAAGCTCCCTGTCAACACTCAATCTTAATGTTGTTTTGAAGGAATAAAAAAATGAGGAATGAAATTCTCTCATCCTTCATTTCTTCAGCTGTAAAAATAAAATAGATATAGTAACTGATGTCACGGGGAGATGGTTATAAGGGGTAAGTGAAATGGTGAAATGGTGCATGTCAAGGCTTCAAATAATGCAACACTACTTTACAAACATTAGCTCTCTTCTTGCTTGTCAGGTAGACCAGCTGGCTGGTCGCACTTAGGGGAAAACACACACACACACACACACACACACACACACACACACACACACACACACTGAATAATGAAGAATCCATCTCCCTCTTCTGCTTTCCCTGAGTAATTCATGCCACTGCCTGTCCGAGACTCTTGCTCAACCTTCATTTATTTGCCCAAAACCCATCTGGAACCCCTTGCTGTCACCTATTTAGTATAATTGGACAAAGATATCATTAGAGGTTGGGATGAGAGAGGGAGGAGAAGCGGAGGCAGAGCAGGAACCAAGGTGTGGTGCACCTGGGGTGAGCAAAGAGAGGACATGTCAAGTGAAAGGAGCTGGGGACAGTCATTCTGATTCTGTACAAAGAAACCCAGAATCCATGGAAAGGAAGGGAAGATAAGTGGGTGGAACTCTTCGTGGATTCACTCTCTTAAAGAAGCAGCTTCCCAACCTTGAAAACAGTTATACATTTGCCACAGAATTTCTCCATCCCGAGCCAGAGACATTCGAGATTTTTAAATTGTCCTTGTAGAAAGAGGTTGTTGCAATTTGATATGACTTTAAAAATAAAGAAGATGAAGAAATAAAGAAATTCTCAAGACAGAGGGTTTGGAGTGTGGGGTCAGTTCAGATCAGAGGTCTGAAGTACAACCTCTGTCAAGCTGAGTGGCCTAGGACAAAGGATGCTGCCTGAGCCATTTCTTCCTCCTCTCTTGTTTGCAATATTTTTCAAAAGAAAATTTAGCATGAAACGCTAAATTATGCAGCCTTTACTTTGTTTAAGAAATTCAAGGCAGTGGCACCTAGACTGGTGAGTGTCAGTATGCAGCATGCCCCCAAATCACCTTGACCTTTTCTTTCCAAAAACAGGTTATGGAACACCATCTCTAAACATCCAAGTCCCTGATGCAAGTTGCCTGAAGAACAGTATTTGGGAAACACTAATTAGAAAGATCCTCTGATTCAGGCATGGCCAGTAAGCGTCCACTCACCTGCTAACTAATGGATTGAGAGTGTCTGTTTGAGCCTTAGATTGAGACAAACCATGAGCCTGAGCCTATGGATTAGTGATGTCTGTCACAAGCAGTGAATTCAGAATTGTGGTATTCACGTTGTGTGTCTTTCATCCATTCTCTAACCATTTCTTGAGCATGCATGTACCAAGTGTCTAGACACCAGAAAGATTAAGACATATCTAGCTCATGCTGCAGTTAAACATGTGAGAAAATACATTATAAAACTAAAACATGGTTTATCACGGAGATGTCAATACAGTGCTGTGACAGGACAGTGAAGAGTGCAGGGAATTATGCCTGGGTGATCAGAGGAGACCCTGCAGAACAAATGAAATTTGAGCCTGATCTTAAAGAACAAATAGAAGTTTTGCAAGTAAAAGAAGAGGAAAAATACATCTCAGCTAGAGGCTAACATACATAAAAGAAGAAAAATGTTTCTGAAATTTGGTTGAAAATAAAAAAGTTAATTGACTGAAACATGGAATAATTGGGGCAAGTGGCAGGAAGCAAAGCTACAAAGTTCATCTGGGTGCCAAGAGCTGTCCTCCACATCTTATGTCTTTATGAATCCTTAGACCTCCATAATAGTGCCACCACACCACAGTAGGTATTCAAGAAAGGTAGCAAGTAAATAAATGTTGTTTTCTGTGCTTCTCTCTCTCTCTCTCTCTCTCTCTCTCTCTCTCTCTCTCTCTCTCTCTCTCTGGGTGTGTGTGTGTGTGTGTGTGTGTGTGTGTTTGTCTCTGTGTGTGTGTGTGTGTGTGTGTGTGTGTGTGTGTCTCATTGGTCAAGTACTTTATATCACTATTCTATTTAATTCCCACAACATCCCTACAAGCCTTTTTCCTTCTCTTTTTTTAATAAGTGAGAAACTGAGGCTCTCAACGTACACACTTTAGAGCTAATGTTTTAACTTGGGCCTTTTCAACAACTATTTTATATGTAAAACCCAAGGATGGGACTCTTACCTGAGAATCCCAGATCTAAGGAAAACGTGAATAGAATGGAAATGCATAAATCCTGGAGGAATCCCTTCGGGTATAACAACCAGGCTACATAAATAATCTTAATAACTGTGTCCTTATGGCTCTACTATAGTCCAAAGAAACACTGTTTATTTAAAAAATAAATTTAAATAAATACAGAAGAATAATTGTTTTCATGTCCACTGGATCCTGTTGGCCCGGGCAGAATGTCAGCATCAGAATGAGTTTTGATGTGGGAAAGAGTTAAGCTTTGAGTTATTATCAGAATTAGGGGGCTTTATTGGTTCACATTGTCCAATCTGCCCCAGTCATCATGGTTTTCCCAAAACATTAAACTACTTTAAACTTTCATTTTCCTCTTAAAACTAAATTAGTTTGGAGGAAATTGTATTTTCCCAGCTCTAGCACCAGCCTCGGGCAGAGGGAGTTACAGTACAGCGCACAGATACACAACAATCACAGCCTAATTACCAAGTGGTGAGAGTGGTGTTTCTCCAGTTACATTGGCTCCAGAGTTCCCTGGGTCCTGGAGTGGGGAAGCTCGCAGGTGGATTCGCTCAGGAAGCTTCGTACTGTTTGTGTGGTGGTCTTCCTGCATCCGTGGCTATGGAGAGGGGAAGGAAAAAGGATTTATGAAACTCCTATTATAGACCTGCCCTGTTAGATTCTAAAATGTGTTACTCTATCCTCACCACGAGCACTATGAGAATTCCGTTTTATAGATAAGGATCCTTGAGGTGAGGACTAGCAAATAGAGGATGATTCCTTGAAGATCTATTTCTGTGCCAGAAAATAGGCTGAGATGTTTTGTTTTGTTTTGTTTTGTTTTGTTTACCATAACAGAAATCTACTATGTTTGTCTGTGAAGTGCCTCCCATTTGGAGGAAAATACCACTTCTTTTCTTCCAACCACACATACGCGCTTTAAGAACAGTCATGTGATTAAAGCTGAACCAATCACAGACTCTCACCACATTGGCTACAGTGATTGGTCCAAGGGGGATGAAAGCCCAACCAATAGCATTTTTTCCCCCAGGATCTTTCTACCTGGAGCTGGAGCTAGAATTAGACTTTCCCTAGTGAAGAAACCAGGAAAAAAATGTAACTTTTACCAACTGGTAGACATGGAGGCGGGTGAAAGCCATTCTCAGAAAGCAAAAGCAAAAACAAACAAACAAAAAACTTAGCAAGCACAGAGGAGAAATTTGAGAGTTGGAGAAAGAGTCCCGCTCTCCCTGGCCCTGTTCCCCTCCTGTCCGTAGTTGGTAACTCCAATCCTAACCCACCACCCTCTTTTCCCCTAGAGGAGGTCAGTCAAGATGGGTCTCTGTCATTTGCAAACAAAAATCCCAGTGACAGCCTCACTGCCATACCTAACATTTATTGGACGCATACTCTACGCCAGGCACTGATCTCAAGGCTTCGTCTGTATTAAATCCACATGACTTTATGAGGTCGGTGCTAATGGCACGCCCATTTTACATGTAAGGAAACTGAGGCACAGAGATATTAAAGCGACTCGCCCAAGGTCAGAAACCTAGAGCTCCAAAAATGAAAACTATGGAACATGTATGATTCTCTTTTAGCGATGCTTATTTGCAAACAATGGGAAAGGGGCCGAGTGCTCCATGTCACAGATGGGGAAAACAAGTCTCAGAGTTGAAGAGTCGCAATGCAGTGGATCTAAGATTCGGACCCAGCTCAGAGCTCACGCTCCCAATGTCTACACTCCATTACCCTCAAGATAAAAATCTTCCTGTTGAATCCGCTCAGATGCTTCGTCAGGTTGCAGCCCTGAGCCAATCTCTTTTTATTTCTACAAATGGAAATATCTTTATTGTGTTTTCTTTTTCGGATGAATCTAAAGATGATCCATGCTGCCTGATGTTATTCTCAACGGCAGCGCCCCAGCCCACAGATGGCGAGGGCTGAAAATACCTGTTATGCAACCATTCCAAACCTATGGGGCTGATTGCCCCTGGCAGAAGCAGCCCCAGACTGACCGGAGTGTTTGATGCCGCCGGAGGCTGTCAGAGCTGCCCCGGCATTTGCTAGTCCCTTTTAATTTTGAGAGTGAGCAAGAGCATCTGGATGTGTGAAACAGAGGGGAAGATAGAAAGACAAGGAGAGAGAAGGGCAAGGTGAGATGAAATAGTACTTCTGTAAAAGCAGCAGTCAAAAGAAAACCAATACCACGATTGCTCATTTCCCCCCTGGCTTCCTGGTCTGGTGGACATTGGGGGTTGTTTTTGAAAATGTGGATTTGATCAAGGTGACCTTGTGCACAAGGATGCTTCATTCACCTAGGAAGCCAAGACTCTTCCAGACTGGGCACAGCGGTGGGGATGGGCTTGGTCTGAAGAGAATTCTTTCTCTCTCCATCAGACCTCATCTCTCGAGTGTGCTGTGAAAGCTGCCTGTCCGTGCATTTCTGCAAGTAGCATCTTTGGAGTGGGAGGAAGTAGCTTTACTAACAATGACCATGTGATCTTAGCATGAGTGGCATCTGGTGTTAAAATATGAGTCTTCTGGCAGCCAATATCAGTATGACCTCTACCAATCCGGTGGTCCTAGCAGCCTCTCCCCAGCTTCAGCCTCCTCCTGCCTCCCACCCACCAGTTCCATAAAACTCCTTTCAGAGATAGACCCCTGTTTGCTCTGAGCTGTGAGACCGGGCTTGGGGACAGGGCTGTATTCACTTCCTGTTGCTGCTGTAACTCATCATCACAAACTTAGAGGCTTAAAGCAACACACATTTATTATCTCACAACTCTGGAGTCTGAAATTAGTCTCACTAGGCCAAAATCTAGATGTCAGCAGAGTTGCATTCCTTTTTTGGAGACTACGAAAGGATCCATTCCCTTGCCTTTTCTAGCTTCTAGAGGTCACCAGCATTCCTTGGCTCATGGCCCCTTCCTCCATCTTTAAAGTCAGTGACATTGGACCAAGTTCTGACACCATCATCTCTGGGACTCTCTCTTCTGTCTCCCTGTTCTGCTTATAAAGACTCCTGTGATCACAGGGAGGATAATCCAGAATGCTCTTCCCTCTCAAGGTCAGCCGGTTAGCAATCTTAATTCCTCTTTGACATGTAATCTAACATGTTCACAGGCTCCGGAGAATGGGACAAGGACATCTGTGAGTGGCAGCCATTACTCTGCCCGCTACCGGGGTGTTAGCAAAATTGTTAGTGACACATTTAATGTCCTTGCCCTGCCACTTCCAGAGACTGAAAGAGTGGAGTGGGAGACTAAGAAATTAACTTGGCGATGTTTGCCCTGCCCTTCAGTGCAGTAAGTTCACTCGTCGTGATGTGGAGAAATAGTCACGTATGTGGACACAGACGCAGGTACATGGACGTCTGTTGCAGCAGTTATAGTAGCAGAAAGAAAAATGGAAACTACATCATCGTCCACCCACAGGATGCCATCTGCCGCAACCAGGGGACAACGGACCTGCGGAAAAGCTTCACCGGTTAGCCACGATGGTGTACACTTATGTGAAGGTGAATAGAAGAATCTCCCTGTGTAGGAAAAGAATAACACAGATTTTGTGTGCAAGCACCAACGCCACACCCTCTCCTGTCAAAGTAACGAAGTATACTCGTGCTGTCGATGTCCTCTCAAGCTACTGTGTGGCCAACAGCATCAACACAGGACATGGTTTATCCACCAAGATGCTGGTTCAAAGAAACACGAGTGTCACATCAAGAAGCGCCACCACGAGGCGCTGTCATGGGCGAGTGTCCGTGGGGGTTTTGACGTGTCCCCGACAGGCGGATGCTATGGGACACAACCCAGATCATCAGAGGACCGTGAGTGGGCCGGTGCAGACTCCAGTTGTGCCTCTAGGGCGTCTGACATTCACGGATCTCAGACGTGCTTGGGCGGCGTCAGCTGGCCAGGACAACGGGCTGCCAATCTGGGATGGCAGACAGAAGGTCCTCACACTCTACAGAGCCTCTACAGGAGGTGAGTGAGCTCTCCGTGAGTGTTCAAATGTCATCTCAGTCAGCTCAAGTTCTGGGCACATAAGTTTGAAAGGCTCAAAAATGGAGTTCAATTTCCTTCTTTTCTCAGGATAATGTCAAAATTAAAGTCACCAAGAAAGGCTTCTCAGTTCTTCCCAAATTATACATTTCTTTTTTGTACTTTCCCAAGTTCTCTCTCTCTCCTCAAGTGTATGTGTGCGTGCATGCACACACACTTCTCTCCGTACATCTGTGTGCATGTATACATGCGAGTCTGTTTCACTCCTGACATCTCTGTGCCTCTGTGGCTTGTCCTCGAGCCTCCGTTTGGAGCTATCTCTCAACTTCCCCTTTTTTTTATTTCTCCCCTTAATTCCTCCCCCCACACTTTGTCATTCTCCCTCAGTCTCCCTCCCTCTTGCATTTCTCTTCAATTCTCCTCTCATTCTTTCATTGTATGTCAAGGAGAAAGAGACAGAGACTGTGACAGAGACAGAGACAGAGACAGAGAAAGAGAAAGAGACAGACTTTTTCTCTTTTCATTTTCTCTCTCCATCAGTCCAGGACCTGAGCCTACATCCCAGGCTCCGCCCACACAGCACCATACAGTGCAAACACTGGGGACCAAGTCAGCCCCAAACATAAGTAAAACAGAGCCTGCCCTTCCACATCCCAAATGCCAGCGCATTTGGTGGGGCCGTCACTATTTTAAAATAGGCTGCAATGTTCCCAGTGACAGCCTTTGATTCTTCTCCAGAAAAGTAGAGAGAGCCAGCTTCTCAACGTCGCCCTATGAGTGCCCTGTACCCACTTACAGTCAGCAGTTTCATTGTTAACTTTCTCCTTAAGGACACTCCAGAACTGCTTTGGGAAGGAAGCTAAAAGAAAAGGGAAAATAATAATTGTGTACCCAAGTCTTGTCGGTTGCAGATAATTTTCCTCCTGTTTTATGTATCTAGCCATAATCTTGCACACATAAAATTTAAGCACCTCTGCATGGTTAGCATTTTGCAGAGAGAAGTTCCCTAATACAACACCACCAATTTACTTGAAAGAAGAGTCTGTATTTACAGCTAACAGGCCTGGGTATGCTTATAACATTCCTGGGGAACAGATGACAGATGCCACTGGCTTCTCTTCATTCTATTTCTCATCCATATAATGCACAGCTTATTATAAATGTGCTGCTTCTATGACAGAGACCAGAGCCCCCACTTTTAGCCTCTTGTGAGAGTAGATAGCAATGGTACTGGAAGGAAGAAATTGGATTTTGAAGCTTCCCAGAGCAAGGATTACATCCTAACTTCTTCACTTACTGTCTTGGTTACTTTGGGCAAATCACTTAACCCTTCTGGGTTTTACTGTTGATTCCTTAAGTGTAAAATAAGGATGGCAATCCTATTTCTCAGGCTGTTGTAGGGAAGGCACGAAATGTCATAGGTACACAGCACACACGTTGAACACATACAGTACAATGCAGTAAATGTCCGTTGTTTGCCTTCCACATGAAGATGTGGGCTCTAGCAAATGTTAGTTGCTCAATAAACTATTGAAAAAATGTGGGGAGGGGGCTCGATTGGGCTGTGGATGAATGGAACCAACCTTCCTGCTTCTGGCTAGTGGTCAGGCTCAATTGAGGCCTCTGAGCTAAGATTTTTAAAAGCCATTTCCCTCTTCCTGCTTCCCAGGTCATTGCCGGGTCTTTCTCCTTTGGGCATTTTATGATTTTAGGGCTCCAAGAACAGACTGCTGAAGAAGATCCATATGAGTCAGCACTGTCTTTGATGACAAAAGCTTGCATAGAATTACCTTAAGCCATAAAAGGTGATACTGGATTACATAAGCGGCCTTCCAAGGAGAGAGAGAAAGAGCGAGCTGCCTTCAGGCATGGCTGAATCCAGGGGTTAATGGCTGTTGCCATAACTTGCTCTCTCTGCTTTTTTTTTTAAATGAGGCAACCTTTTGTTGACCTCACAGATTGGAAGGACTTTGTCAGTTTACCATCCCTTATTTTTTACTTTTTATGCCTATAGCACCTGATCTTCCTAGGTGGTCTCCCATCCAAGTACTAACCAGGCCCGACCCTGCTTAGCTTCCAAGATCTGATGAGATTGGGCTTGTTTAGGGTGGCATGGCCATAGACCTCTCTGCTTTTTAATTCTGCTTTCCTTCTGAGTTGGTTTTATAATGCTTCTCTTTACAAGGTGGGTCCTAAATGCCTACATTCCAATGGTTTTCATTTAAAATGGGGGTTGACAATGAGCTAACTCAGGCCCCTTACGTGCTTTTCTAAATAAAGTTTTATTGGAACACAACCACATCAATTCATTTACATATTGTCGAAGGATATTTTCACACTATGATGGCAGAGCTGAGCAGTCTCAACAGACCCTCAAAGCCTAAAGTATTTACCAGCTGGATTTTTACAGAAAATTCTTGTTCATCTCTGATCTAAAAGAAGGAATCCTACTTTTGCTTTGTGCAGGTATAAACTCTCCAGGGTTGTGTTTAGGTCCTGGTTCTCTCCCTGCATCACTTGCTGTGACCAGGGATGTTGACACCTCGGACTGGCCAGCCTTCGTCACGTGCCTGTCCCTGTGGCTCGGGGCAGAGCATCTTGACTGGAAGCCCCACTGAGGCCACAGGGAATAGGAGAGGGGCGCTTCTCCTGGGGGAAAGATGAGGACTGTCACCAGAGGAAGAGGAAAGGTGTGTGGGCGGGCAAAACCAAGAGAAGCCTATTTCAAAGATGGGAATGAATCAAAAGAGGAAAAAATAGGCACAAATGCGAGACTCCTTGTCTTTTAGAGCATCCAGTCCCTGACAACTCACGTTGCCATGGTTTGGGTCAACGTACAGATGCTTAGGACAATCACGGATTCCTGTGATCAAGAATTCCAGGGCTAAGAATCATAACAATAAAAAATAAATTAAATTAAATTAAATTAAATAATTCCAGGGCTATCTCGTTCTCACTATTAATGACTCAACAGAGAAAAAGAGAAAAGAAAAGAAAACATCATCGATCCTTATGGGTTCAAGATATTGCCGAGGGCAGAGGCTGCATTGTTCAGGCCTCTTAAACCAGACCTGTCATCTGAAACTGGAAAAGGCCCTTCAGGCACTGCCCAGGCCCACTCAGCTCTGAAACTAACTCTTTACCCTGTGGGGCTAGGTGACTAGCCAAACAGTGTAGACTAGGAATATAAATACAGGGCACCCCTCCCTCCCTGCCTCCCTCAGCGTGAAAGACACCGCCAATCCATCACAGAGTTATTTCTCCTGTGTTCAATGCAGCCATCCCACACTCACCACCAGCTGGTGGCAGCACCATTAAACCCATCTCTCTTTCCAGAACCCAGACTCTTCATCTGGCCACAAAGAACCTGTAATCCCTCCTCATTCCAAAACCTCGCCCCAAACCTACCCACCTCCATACCGACTTCCTCCATCGATGCCCGGACATAACAGTCCCTTGTTTGAAAACATTACATGACAAACCAGATGTCCACCGATGAATGGATGAATGGATAAACAAAATATGGTCTATACATTCAACAGGATATTTTTCAGCCTTTGAAAGAAAAGGACATTCTAACACATGCTGCGACATGGATGAACCTTGAAAATATTATGCTGTGCAAAATAAGCCAGTCACGAAAGGACAGATATTTTTGTATGATTCCACTTATACAAGGCACTTAGAAATTCATCAACACAGAAAGTAGAATGGTGGCTACCAGGGCCTGGGGTGCCGGGGAGGGGTTGAGACTTTAATGCTTACTAACGGAGTTTCAGTTTTGGAGGTGGACAGTGGTGATGTTTGCACAATAACGTGAACGTACTTAATGACCCTGAACTGGACACCTTAAAATAACTTAGGAAGCAAGTTTTATGTTGTGCATTTTTAAAAAGAAGTGAATGGCCTTACATTGCCAGCGTGATATTTCGTTCTTCTACTGTTCCGTCCATGATTCCCGTTTTATTCCCCCGTATTTTTCATGGCTTTAATGCTCCTGCCACAGGTTACTTTCCCAAGATGCATTCCGTGTTTGTTTTTATCACCATCCCCACTCAGGCTGTGTCCCTAGCCTGGGGAGTGGAGTGTGGGAGCTATGTTTCTTTTTGCAGAGGATATATACTCATCACCCACTTCTTCATTCTTTTGGGGACTCCTCTCTCCCTCCATGTGACCTCAAAATCCTGCACATCTTACCCTAAACCCACCTTTCTTCTTTAACACTCACTTGATTATTTGTGGAATCAAGAATTCACCTCATCCCCGATGCCTCCCCTTTTATAAACTCATCTCTGTTTCTCTCGTTCTACGCGTCATTGTGATCCAGTCTTTGTCCTCCACTTTGTCGGCTTGATACTGCAGAGTCACACTGAGTCCAGACGTGCATGACCCATGAAAAACGTATGCCCATCATGCCCACGAATCCAGGACGTGTGTTCTCCAACATCGAGGTGCATGAGCTCACCTAGGCGTTTGTTTAAAATACAGGTTCTGGCCCCGGCCCATAGATTCATACAGGTGGTCAGTCCATGGACCACACAATAAGAAACATCACTCTGAACCTAAGTCAAGGTAAATTTTAAACTTCAGCCTGTGATAGTATCAGCCAGAGGTTGGGGTACACAGCAGCTGGCATTAAGGAGAAAGCTGCAATATGTACCTAGGTGTATGTAATATTTCTTTACATTTCACTCCATCTTTTATTTCACACCCAATCTATTTCTTACTTAGTTGTGTACAATTACTATTAAGTGTTGTCATTTTGATAGCTCAGCTTTCTATAAATAGCATAATTTAAGAAATTTGCCTAAATGTTGTCTCCTTCCACTCAAGTAGCCATACCTGAGCTATCTTAACCACTGAGGTGACAAACCATAAATAGATACCATCCCCCGTATGATCAGAGTTATCTAATTTATAAATACAGTGCACAGGAGGGAATACCTGGTATCTGTTCACTCATCCAACTATTATCTACTGAATTTTTGCCATCCCGGCATTGCACCAGGCGAAAGTGCCCTGGGAATCCAGAAAAATAGAAGATTAAAAAATGTATCAATTAGATAGTTGAACTGGTAACCTGAAAGGTTGACTAACAGCAGTTGATAAAGCAGCCATCCTGTGCGACAGAAAAGAGGAAGAATGCCTGTAATCCACTAACAGTCATGGTCTAATTTATTTCTCATTGCTCGCCTCTTCGAAACCCTTAATTCAACAACATAAAACTCTCTTCTTTGAACAAATTATGGAGACCAAGGTAGTGAAATGTCAGGTCTGGGTCATGTTTTGTTTTCTTTTTTTTCTTCTTTTTTCTTTTGTTTTTGTTTTTAATTCCAAGTATAAAATACACTGTTATTAGCTATAATCGCCATGCTGTACATTAGCTCTTTGGAACTTATTTATCTTAGAACTGAGAGTTTGTACCTTTAAAATTATTATCTAATTTCTCCAATCCCCCAGCCTCTAGCAACCACCATTCTACTCTCTGATATCTGTAAGTTTAACTCTTTTAGATTCCACATATAAGTCAGATCACGTAGCATTTGTCTTCTGTGTCTGGCTAATTTTACTTAGCACAATGTCCTTCCGGTTTATCCATTTTGCAAATCACAAGTCCCACCAATGGTGCACGAGGGTTCCCTTTTCTCCATACCCTCGCCAACATCTGTCAGTCTAAAGAATAATCTTAACAGTCATCTTAATGGAATGGGACAAAATACTTGCAAACAATATATCTGACAAGGGGTCAATAGCTAAAATATACAAGGAACCCAAATAACTCAAGTGCAAAAAAAAAAAACTGATTTAAAAATTGCAAAGGATTTGGGCTAACATGGATGGATCTTGAGAGTATCAGGCCGAGTGAAATAAGTCAGATGGGAAAGGACAAGAACCATACGATTACACTCATATGTGGAATAAAAAAAAAAAAAAAAAAAAGCAACAACAACAAAAACCAAACTCACAGATACATAAAACAAAATGGTGTTTACCAGAGGGAAAAGGAGGGGTGTGTAACAGGGATAAACGCATGGTGACGGGGACAGAGGAGACCAGGCTTGTGGTTGTGAGCACACGATGGAGTGTACAGATGTTGCCTGATACAGTTGTACACCCTGAAACTTACATAGTGTTTTTAATCAATGTTACCCTAATAAATTTAATTTTTTTTTAATGACAAAGAATCCGAATAGACATTTTTTTTTTTTCAAAGAAAACATGCAAACGGTGAACGGGTCTATAAAAAGATGCCCAATGTCACTGATTATCAGGGAAAATAAATAAAGAAATAAATAAATAAAAACCATAGTGTGATACTGACTCGCACCTTGTGATACCAACTTGCGCCTACCTGGATCACGTTTCACCCCTGGGGCTTAGAAGAGGAGGCTGGACCAGTCCTAACCCAGCCAAAGAGGCCAGGAGCCAGGCAGGCTTAGTTCCCCAAAGGAAAACCCCTTCCCATCATCCGAGGAAGGTGAGGATTACTGCTAACCCTACCAGATGTTCTTTTTAGAGGTCTCTCTCCATTTCCTAAACCCAGCCTGGTCACCCCACTGCTTCCGGGGATCATGACCCCATTCCGAACCCCCAACTCCACCCTGGATCCCCACATCCTGTCCCTGAAATTTGCCCACAGCTGGCGTGACAGGACGGGGAAGTGGGAATGGGCTGCTGGTGAGGGAAGAGGCACAGTCTCGGCTGTTTCCCGTGACAAATGGGCACCTGTCAGGGAGGCACTTAGGAGAAGACGTGGCCTCTGACGATCTCGTGCTTGTAGACTTTAAAATTTTCTGCTGCACCCCGGTTTGGCTATTAATTAATGTTATTACTATCTTTCATTGAGATGGATGGGAATACTAATTGCTCCTTTCCCATGAATCTCTCCATAGTCATACTTATCTCCAGACAAATAACAATCTGAGGACAAATGATTGACGCTCGGTATTTAATACTCGTTTTGTTAAATGGATAAGGGAGAGGGCAGTGACGATGAAGTTCTGTGATCGAGCTGCCTGTGCCAATCCACCTCCTGCAGTCTGGGACCCTCTGCCCTTCCATTCTCCCGCCCACTGTCCCTCTTCCCTTCTTCTCTCACTTCTGTGACCACACCATTCGTTCCTTAGTTTGGGGACAGAGAAAGGGAGACAGACATCTCTTTGAAATAAGGCACTGTGTTGAGGAAGAAAAGGGGCCGTGGCATCAAACACAGGAGACCCAAATCCTACACAATTGCTCCTTAGCTGTGTGACCTTGAGAAGTCACCGGTCCCTCAAAGCTGCCTCAGTTGCGTGGAAATAACAAAGACCACCCAAGTCTGAACAAGAAAAGCCTATATATTTAGAGCCAGCTGTAGCAAGAGAGTCCGTCACCATCACCTGCGTTTGGCAGAGCCCCAAAGGCAGGCAGAGGAACGGGAGACCATCACACAAAGTAAAAAGTGGAACTCCGGGTACGTTTGATTAGTAGAGGCTGTTCGCCGGGGAAGAGAAAGGCAGACTCCTTTGAAGTGGGATGTCCTGTGTGATTGGTTAGGGGACTCTGTTTGGCTTTGTCTGGCTGGTCCAAAGTTGGAAGCAGGAGCAAAAATTAGAGAAGCTGGCAGTTATGGGCTCTGTTTTGACTATTTGGGGCCCATAGTTGCAGAAACTGTGGTTTGGTGTCCCAGGCTGGTAGCTACAGAGGCGTGGGTCAGAGTTCTGGTGCCGTAGTTGATCCGGCCACTGTCCGTTTGTGTATTCAGTCTCTCAACTTCCTCACTGGTAAAATGGGCATGAAAATAATCCCTAATTTATAAGATTGTAGAGAGAATAGTAAAGCATGATATAAAAATCATTTGCTATCAGGCCTGGCATTCGTTCATTCATTTCACAAGTGTTCTGCAAGCACCTTTCCACGGTGATGAGGATGTTGTGCGGGGCAAACAGGAAAGGTCTCTAAGCCCACAGAACTCACATTCTAGAAGCAATATGCAGCCATGAAGCAGCAAACCACTAGACAAAATATTTCCAGACAGTGATAAATGCTGTGAAGAAAATCGTTGAGGGTACGGGAGCATGGTTTATGGGGCAATGGGGCAGGGCGGTACTTTACTTTAGCAAAGGTACTCAGGAAGGTCTGTAATGAAGACAATATTCAAGCCTAAAGGAGGCAGACATGAGATGACCTGAGGGAGAGGCAATCAGACAGGAGAACCGCGAGGGCGCAGGGCGTGGCCTTTTTAAGGCACGTGGCAAAGCCCAGGTGGATGGAATGGGGTGAGCACTGGGGAGAGATGAGGTTAGGACCTCAGAGAGGCAGGCCCAGGTCGGCTCACGGGGAAGGCGCTGGACTTTCATGTTAAAAGCAAAGGCAAGTCGTCAGTGGGTTGAACCAGGACAGTGACGAGGAGCCTCATTTGCATTGCTGGTGCCGAGCAAGAGGTGGGGTGGCTTGGACAAAGGCAGCAGCAGAGATGGAGGATAATTATCCAGTCTGTGCGTGTGTTGGAGGCCAGCCAACAGACCTTGCCGAGCAGGAGCGAGACTTGGGGGAAAGGCAGGAGAAGAGAGGAAGCGGAGAGGGCTCCCGGTGGTGAATGGAGACGGAGCCATAATTACTGTCTTAATTACTATTGATCACCAGTTGCTGGCGCGGGCTTTGAGCGAAGGAGGAGGAGACGAGAGACGGGAGGAATTGTGGCTGGAGGAGGAAGAGCAAGGCCTGTCTGTCTCAACCTGTTTTGGAGACACAATGAAAAATAACTTTATGGTCCAAGGTTCTGCCTACACACAGACTCCAGGTCTTCTGCCCCCTCTCTTCTCATCCTGACACCTTGATTTGACTCCCAAGCTGCTCAGGGCAGGCAGCTGCCTAGAAAAACCATCCCCATGGCTGTCACAGCCCCCTCCCTTCTTTTCCACGGGAGGGGCAAGAGATGGGTTTCTATGTCCAAACTTTCCTAATTACCTTCACAGCGGCGCTCGGCTCTCGGGTCCCCGGCTGACTCTCCTGGAAAAGAGCAATCGCCTCTAGATGGAGACCCCAAGCGGGGAGCAGGCCTGCGATTGGCAGGAGATAATTGGGCTGTTGTCTGGGTCTGTGGGGATGGTCTGTTCGGGAACATTAGCTGTGGCCGCTGGCGTCTTGCTGGGCTGGGGCATGCAGAGAAACAGAATGAACCAAGCGGGGGGGTGTCGTGGTCATCAGAAACTCCGCTGGGGCCGAGGGCTGCCTTCGGTCCCCTGGGGTGGGGAGGGGTGGGAAACGGAGCTGCCCGCACTGCTGGGGGCTACGGTGCCCTCTCTGATTCCTTCTCCCAAGAGCCCCCTGCCCTCTGACTCTCTGCTCCATTGGCCCTCATGGGGTGTAATGGACGGAGCATGCATGAGCCTCAAGAAGCTACAGAGGTCCTGAGATCGACGTCCCCAGTCTGCAGCTTGACCTAGTTCATTTTCTCAAACCTCCGTTTCCTCACCTGGAATATGGAGGTCATGAGGCCACCTTGCCTGTTTTGCTCAAGGATGAAGAAATTTCATGTGTGTGAAAGTATTCTGAAGTGTCCCTGGAATGTCCAAAAAATGTCGTTCCTTCCATCTTCTACTTTGGATGGAGCCATGCTTAAAATGCTTTCTTTGCCCTGGTACCCAGTTCGAAGCCCACGAACCCCCAGACTCTCCAGTGAGGGTGCTGTCCTGTCCCCATGTGCCAACACCAGTCCTCATGGCCGTTACTGAGACCACCTGATGGATTATTGACAAGTTCCCTGTTAGAAAAACAGCTAACATTTATTAAGTGATAACAGTGCACCAGACACTGTGTTAAGCATTTTCCATGCATTAACCCATGTCACCCTCATATCTACCCCACAAGACAAGAGCTATTAATATCCCCATTTTACAAATAAGGAAACAGGCTCAGAAGAGCTAAAAACCCTTTCCCAAAGTTGCCCAGTTCATAAGTGACATAGCTGGTCCTCAAAGCCCTGGGCTGTCACCAGCACCCACGTCGTGACCACCACACTGCATGCACCCAGAGGACAAAATCCACCCGCCGAGCCCTCTGTCTTTGCTCAGGTCCTATTTTCTCATTCAAGTTTCATAACCACCCAGGTAAAGAAGAATTATTCTCTCTCTTCTCTATCAGACCTGTTTCACAGATGGAAAAATCAAGGCCCAGTAGGATAAAGTAACTGACTCAATATCAAGAGCTACTCAACGCAAGTAAAACAATAACTTATCTCTACTGGTGGGTTTTAACCTAAGGGATAAGGACACAGCACTGTGACACCGGCTTTTCCCATCAACATAGCTTCTCCCATAGGGGACAAAAATCCAGCTATTCGAGTTAATATTGCTAGATGTTAACTTGAGGTTGGGGCCTCATTTCTAACCCTGGTATTGAATTATTGGGTTGAAACGTTGGGTTTGGGATGGAATAATTAACAACCATTAGGTATTTTCTTGATACTGGTTACATTTTCGCCAAAGGGCAAACGTGTTGGGATGGCACGTGAAGGCACATTCTCTGGGGTCAGCAGTGAAGACCCTAGTGGGGAAGGAGGAGGAATAGGAAGAAGAAGAAGGAGAAGGAGGAGGAGGAGGAGGAGGAGGAGAAGGAGAAGGAGAAGGAGAA
>PVKZ01002817.1:0-184796 GCA_004027375.1 Macroglossus sobrinus | reverse complement strand
TCACAGTGTCTGAATTACAGTTTGTATGATAAAATGAAGACCTGCAGGTCTTTTTACAACATTAAAAATCTTTTCAGATCCTTAACGTGAAGCTATTTAAAGAAAGTTCACGTTTTAATACGTTAGCTCGACAGTCTGCCCCAGTAAAAACGCTCGGTACCTTTGGTTAATCCTTTGGTAGCTCTGCATCCATGCCATTCCTTTACTTCTCTGCTCTGGCAGCAAAGCCCATCTGACCCAATTGCTGGATTTGAGAAGAACACAGAAAATCATGTCAGTTGATTACATAAATCAAGCGTTCCGAAATAAGTATCATTCAGTCTCACTTGTTGCGATGTTCCAGAGACTGTCGTGCCGATTCCTGAGGGACAGCAATATCTTCCCCATGAGTAACTGCCTTATTCATCCCCTGGAGGGCCCTGGCCATGTTGGGGACTCGTTTCTATACTGTCATCTATTCACTGGGACAAGATTTAACGACAGCACATCTAGAAAGGACTCAAAACAGCACCTAATCTGACTTGCAGTAATGTTTAGACAACTGTTCTCCAGAGTCCTTTAAAGAAACGGATACTCGAGGATGGCACAGCACCCACTCAGCAACACCTGTCGCTCTGATTTTCTGCTCAGAGCCTGAATGAACACTGGACTAAAAGGAAAACAGGGATCACCTGGCTTGTTCCACAATCCGTGGATGCGGAAGCCATAAAGGGGGAGCAGGAAAAAGCACAAATAAACAAACCCTTGCTTGTTATTGGGGCTCTGAAAGATGAAGTTCTGTATTACACCTCACAGTCAGTCGTGGTGCATCCTGGCTTAAGCTAAGCATTTGGCTTTTGTCTGTACTGCAGAGAAACCATAACTTTTGTCCTGGTTCAGGCTTGCAACTCAGGTTCAGCACTTGAATGTAGAACAAATTTCTCTAAAAAGCACACATTTTAGTTCACTTATCAGAAATGAAATTATTTATTCAAAGCACAAATTTTTAACTCATAGCATACTACATTATATAAAACTTTGAACTTTTCAAAAAGTTCTCTAGCAATGGCAAATCCTTAACATTTTCATATGTAAACTACTTTATGCATATATGCATATGTAAATTGTAATATACATCAGGTATCATACGGGGGAGAGTAGCAGTTGGGGTTTTTGGCTTGTTTGGGGCATGAGTCCTCGTGCCCACTCTGCATTTCCCTGCACCCTGCTCATCTTACTTGTCAGCACCTAGTGAAAACTCCTCCAAGTCAGCTCTGCGATGCTCACTCGCTCTTATAAGGGCTTCGCAATAACCCTGGATACACACCGGTCTGTGTTAACCAGCCTTAGCAATAGCATTCACTCTGCTGGCGGTTTTTATTGTTACAGATGACACTGCATCAAAAAGCTTTCTATCTATATACTTGCATACTGCCACTTTCATGCCAATGGGCTAGACCTTGTTCCAGAAATACATATATATTTTTATTTTAATAGGTAAAGTCAAACTCCTTTCCCAAAAGGCAGTAATTCATAAATGGGTTATCACTTTTTTAAATTCTTGCCAACAGATGGATATAAAACATCTCACTGCAACTTTAACTTCCTTTTCTGCACTCCCTGTAAACTTAATCTTTACATGTTTATTACCTTTCGGATGGGCCCTATGGGAACTGCCTATTCCTATTCTTTGCCCATCTTTCTTCCGGGTTGTTTATCTCCTTCTTACTAAAACAGGCAACACTTTATCTGCTATCTACATAAGAACCCTTACCACTTTATAAGAATTCGTTATCTTTCATCAACATTGCAAACATTCTTTCTATATTTTTTGCCTATTGACTTTTTCTGTGATATCTTTTCTGCATATATAATTTTTAAGTTTTATACAAATATACCTTTTCATTACCATTTCTGAATTTCCTATTTGGGTTAGAAATATTTACCATGCCTAAACTGTACATGTAATATTCTACATTTAAATTCACATATACATATATTTACATATACACTCACAAATATGTGTACATATGTATTTAAGTCTTAAATACATAAAGAATTTGTTTCTAATTATGAGGTAAGTCAATTTTATATCGCTCAGATGGATCATCAATTGTGCCAGCACCCTTACTGAGTAAGCTATCCTTCTCCCCACTGATACAAAGTAATACTTTTCTACTCATTACTTTCCATATACACTGGGATCTATTTCCATCATCGTCCACTGATTTGCCTATTCATTCCTACGTCGGCACTAAACTGTTAAACCATAGGAACTATATTCCACTGTCAGCTGAATTAAATTTTCAATTCTTGTTCTTTTTCATAGTTTTCTCTATATTCACAGGTATTATCAAAAACAAATTTCTAAATTATAAATGAGCTGCTGAAACCTATCCACTTACCAAAAGCAGATCCTCTATCGTATGGATTCATTTGCCATTTGTTGAGCACTAAACAAATTAAAATAAGAAAAGTTATCCAGGAATGTTTGAAATCAAAAACGTTCCATCAAAAATAAAGCAAATATTTCACATTTTATATGATACCTTAATTCCTTGAAAGTCAGTATGGTTTTATACATTACTTGGAAGGTCTTGTTGTTTATATTAGAAGCAACACTGAAATTGAAAACTGAAACATGCCAAATAATCACTGGCCCACCTGTGCTAAGACTCGTCCTCACCTGCGTCAGTACGCTTTGCAATAGACAGCATTGAACCTTGTCATAACTCCAAGGACACTGATAAAATGAAATTCTGGAAACTAAACAAGCTGACTTCAGTCGCGTTGACTGAATAATCCGATCATGTGTTGAAAATGATCGACCAACATATCGAGATCTAATTAAGTGTTGTCACTTCATGTTATTTTTTTTAAAAAGTCCTTTATTTTATATAATTCAATACTACATTCGAAAGTCACAAAATTTTCCCTTACTCTTATGGAATCATTTGTCTTGTCTAAAACATCTTAATAGTCTATGGATAATCAAAGGACCATAATAGCTATAGACAACTCTACGTATTCTAGCCCACCTTCCCGCCTGAGGACGAAATCTCTTCTAGACCATTTCTAATCAAACGACATCTGCCATCTGCTTAAACGTCCTGAATGACAGAGACGCAGCCTTACCTCGAGGTCCTCCCTTCCACTGCTGGTTCAGTCCAGCTACTCGGAAGCTCTCAAGTCAAACAAAAACCTTCACCTAGATCACTTCTAATTAGTCCTGGTCCCACTTTCCAGAGCAATTATTTTTTTCTCAACATGTCATCAATGATTTAACAGTTATCTCTTTCACTTGTGTCTCCATGTTTAAATATCCAAATTCTTTTATTCCTCATAGGACTTTGTAACCACTGCCACCAGTCTGGTTATCTTCGTCTGAAAGCATTCTCCTTTATAAACATCTCTCATAGAGGATGCTTTACAGTTGTTATAAGTTCTGAAACTATTTCTGAGTAGGCCAATAGTCTAAATGGTTCAAATCCATCATCTATCTCGTAATTCAATTACAAATGAGTTCTTTCTATGAGTATGTAACACTGTTATTTTCAAACTCAGAGGAAAATGTTTATAAAGAGTTCACTCCACTTAAGCTTGCAATTTTGTCATAATCCTGCTTTGTATTATGAAACAAAAGTGACTTAAATATGGAATAAATTTTGTTAAACTGTAACAAAATCATAGATTACTCAAAATACAATGGAATTCAGAAACAATTTAATCAAAGCAACACAATTTAAAGATGAGGAAATTGACGTGAGATTGTTCAGGACACAGATAGGACCAAAAACCCTGCTGAGGGACCCATCTCCAGGGAGACAGGACTGAAAATAAGAAACTGACTTTAAAATTTACACTTTACATTTTACCTTACCTTCTTAACTTAAAGGAAAATGCATGCCTCTTTTCTCTATGAAAGGCATATTTCTCACCATCATGAGTTTTTATTCTTATCAATTATTTGTAAAATCTTTCCTTCATGGCTTTGCAAAACACTGTACCAATGTACTTTAGCAGGCACAAAAAATGACTGAGTTAAAAAAAAAAATTAAAATAACTAAAAGTATAATGTTTAGTGTTTTATCAAAAAGAGCACTATCAGTATTTTCGGAGGGACAATCTTTCACTATTTATGCTCTAAATGAAATTTAGCATCTCTGCAGGGTACCAAATGCCAATACCACTCCCCGCCCCACCCCAGGATAGTGGTAATAAAAATACACACCCAAACCTCACATTAGTAAATGTCAGGGATGAACACTGCTAATTTATATAAAAGGGAACTACTAATATGCAAAAATTACCTGAAGCACCAGTTTTAATTGTTGTTTTTCCTTTTTTGCCTTCCTGTTGGTCTTTCAGAGTTTCATAAACTATCTGGATAACTGGAATACTGAAAGCCTAGCAAAGAAACAAGTTCCCTATATCAGTTTCCAGATATTAACGACAATTTAATAACCAGTATAAATTACAAAAGTTACGCATGCACGTTAAATAATTACACGTATTTCAGACTGCAGCTCCAATTTCATTTGCCCAAACACAAATACTAGTAAGATAACAAGAGTTGATTGAATGAGAGAAACAAGAGCCGGCTGACAGCCCAAAACAATAAAGAATGGGAATCTGCAGAATAAATCTAAACCAAAGAGGAAAAATACCACCCAGTCTGACAACCTGTTTCTGCAGTCTGGGCCAACGGGAGATTGACCTCTATGTATAACCCCTTTATTACTAGAACCCCTGCATTAAAATTCAGAAGTGAACATAAACACTAAAGACCCTGTAGCTATTTTTCCGAGACATGTTTAAAACTATATTCTTAAAGCCATACTCTTATAGAGGTGATTTCAGAATTAGCTGGCAACAAAAATATCTCTCAGTGGCAAGCAGTCAATTCCTTACATTTTAGAGGAGGTTGTTTTATTAAATACGTCAAAGTAAAAACTACTGTTCAAAGTTGTTCTAAAAATCAACTCTTACAAAGTCAATTTAAGTTATTACTTACACCAGTTTTTCCGCTTCCTGTTTCTGCCGCCTAAATGGAAAAAAAAAAGTGGGTTTCGTAGTTTAAGTTGTCAATTAAAGTCAAATTAACACGATACCATGTAGAAATCTTTAATACCTGACCAGCTCTCTTTATTTTCAGTGTCCACAGATTACTGTTTCCTTAGTCAACTATGGCTATCGCAAATCTTGTCACTTCTCTCCTATTCCCTCAGGAATCTGTTTTCCCCTTTTCCCACTGCTACCGTTCAAACTAACAGTTTGCTATTCTAACCTAGATTATTATAACAGTCTCCTAACAGCAGCTCATCTCTCAGAGAGCTACACTACAAGCCAATACCAAATCAGTCCTCAAAAAAACACAATTCCAACCATGTACCGCATCCGTACCTAAGAATTTCCAATGACCCCCACTGCCAACAAATACCCAATTCTTTAACATGACACTTGAGAAAGAGACCAAGTAATCTGACTATTTACCATCTTATCTCAAGCTGCATCCCACCAGATAGGCATATTTTATGCTTCCACTGAACTGAACTGCTCCGGGATCACACCCTGCATTGTCCTCCTCAGCTTCCGGTCATACACTCTCCACCCAGAGATCCTTCCTCTTCCATATTCTCCTGTCCAAAATCTACTTCTGCCGAGTAGAGCCCATACGAGTCGTCGTCCAGCACTCCCACTTGAATCCCGTACTATTCTGCATCCTTTATAGACGGTGCCACGTTCTCTCTTTGACATTTATTTGTGGACATCTTAACCATGCTACTGGATTTAAGCTTCTCAAGGACAAAAACTGCACCTTAACTACCTTTGTGTTCCCCCAAAATTCTGCTTAATACTTTGAGTACACTACATGTATCCTAAACTTTTTGTGAATAAATAATATTAAATTGATGAAAATATCATTTTTAGGCCTATGGAGCTCTTAAAGCAGTCCGCAAACAGCCCCAGAATTCTGACTCCTCGGCTCCCAACCACCTCGCCAAATGTAAACGTACCATAAGTACATCACCTCCTCCTAGGATCAGCGGGATAGACTCAGCCTGGATATCAGTCGGGAGACTAAAAGAATCAGAGTTTGAAGAATTTTAGTAAAAACAAAATCACTTAAGCTAATTAAGACATGTTAAACTATAAACCTAAAAGAAATTTTTATTTGGTAAATACTACCGATCTTTTTCGGCTCAAGATATATATAGAAAGTTTAAAAAGCTTTCTATAGAGAATCACAAAAAAACTGAACTTGACTTACCAACTAGACCCAAAAACATTTGATAAAATGACTAACGACTGTTTAAATTATAAAGCATTATTGTCGCAGGTACAATTAAATATGTACTTACAGCCAATCCATTTCTTCCACTGCTTGTGCAATCTCGGGCATAACACCCATCTCTGAAAATAAAAATTAATTTTAAATACCACACATATGCAACTTAAATCATTCTCCTCTTAAAACTACTGTTCGCAGAACAGAGAAAAGGCTTTGGAGCATAGCTCAGTAAGGGTGAAAATATGGGTAATTAGAAATGTAAGCTGAACACCTGCTCTGTTCTTAACTGTTCACATATTTAAATAACTCTACTTCAAATCCAGTCCTAAAACAATAGATTATTTCTAATTGGATTTTGTCATTTTAACATTTCTCAAATAAACTGTAGAAGGTAGTTATATGTGAAGTAGTTAGCTGGATCACATAAACCTCCTTCTCAAATAAGAAGTGATTTTTTAAGTCTGCATTTATAATAACGCAGCTTTCATTATTATTACAAAAGTGTGTATTTCTATTAAAAAATTAACAATACTAAAATATTCCCAAACCCCAGAAATAACCAATTTGGAAATTTTGTATTTATCCTTGTTTGTGAAAGGCAAAAAAACAAATCTACAAAGTGAATACATCTATTCCAAAAGCAGCTTTTCCTTTGCAGAAGAATCATACTAGCAATTAACACAATGGATACAATGATAAAATTGTATATAACTAGTTAATATAAACATAACATAGGAAAGTATAAAAATGTTTCAAAAAAGAAAACTTTTCTACCTCTAAATCATAGGAAAATCTACAGATCCAAAAACTAATCAAGATCTAAGGTTGTATATCCAAGCAGACTTTTCTAAAAATTGTCCCCATCAAGGTCTATCTAGCTGATTCTCTCCCAAAATGCAAACCGCTTGAACAAAGGGAGTGATGGTCTTAAACTTGTATACAGAACACCGCCTGTGAAACTGCCTGTGAAACCATTATATTGTAAGCAGCAACCACATACTGCTTCCGGCAAATTCCAGACTATTTCTTGTTCCATTCTGATCATGTTCTCTGCATGTCTGCTTTGAAACCATGATTTCTATAAATACAATATGCTTTCTATAAATACAACACTTAAGGGGAAAATAGGAATATTCATGTTCTTTAATTTTAGTCTTTATCTCATATCACACACTCTTACAGTCCCTTACCCTGATGTTCCAGATATTTGTGCATGACTCCTAAATAAATGAATCTATAAAATGACAACGCGGAACTTGCTCTACACACCTTGGCTCTAAAAATCTTGTTTTAAGAGAGAGCTGGGGAAAAAAAATCAGCTACCGCTCTGAGTAGATTTTCCCTTGCAACATAATCACAAATCTCATGACTAAGAACTTGGAATTCCTAATATTCTTATAGTAGAAAGTGAAGAAAGTACAGCACTGTGCTATAACATCTGAAGTCATCTTAACAGGTTAGAGACATTAAAAAATGTCCCTAACCTACCTCAATACAATTATTGCTATATAAATTTACCACGTTTAGTATGTATAAGGTTCATCGCAGCTTCCTAAGATAGAGGTTGTATAAAGGAAAGATGATAAAGGAAGAGGGGAAAAAAAACTGTTGGATTAGATGAGCCACCTCAAATTCTTGTTTGGAATAAAGGAAGGCATCAGAGATCAAGTAAATAAGAACTTTTCAACATTTATGCTGGGCTAGTGTGCATGAGAATGAAAAGGCTTTCCCTCTAGCTTCAATATTTAAATTTACTGTTGATATCATTTATTGTTAACAAATTAACAACAAGAAAAGTTCCAAGTTTATGCCTTGGACTTTTATTTTTGGAAGGGCCTGAAAAAACTAGACAGAGGTAGAATGGTCCTGTTCCTAAACTGAGTCCTGCCCACGCCCTGCGGCTCGTCCGCCTGGCCAACCCCCTATCAGGCACGGGGGAGAAAGGTTCCCGGGCACGACTGCCACGTCCAACGGGCAGGAGGCCTGGGACCCCAGAACAGCCGAAGCCACGCCGCCGTATCGTCTTAGATGCTGCGGGTCCCCTGGCAGGACCGCCCAGTGCAGACTTGGAGCAGAGAAAGAGCAAGGGGAGGCCCAGCGCGGCCATCGCCGGGAGAGACAGCACTAATCGCGACACCGAGTGCGCCGAGCGAGCCTCTCGGGGCTGCCACGGTGGCCCCCGCAGCTCCGGGAACGAGGGAACCGCCGTGGACAGCTCCCTGCTGGACCGCGCTGCACCCGCCCCGAAGGCTCCCGGGCAGCTGCCCAGGCGCGGAGGCGGCTGCCCGCGCCAGCCCCAGCCCCAGTCCCTCCGCGGACGCACCGGAGAAGGCCGCCATCTTCGCCCGTCGTCCGCGGCCCGGCTCGCGTTCCCTCCCTCCCTCCCTCCGCGAGGACACGCAGCGCCGTGCGGCGCGCGCTTCCGGCCCGCGGCCGGCGGCTTTCCGAGTCCGGGCAGCAATCCAGCCCCCGGAGAACGGTTCCGGCGCAAGAAATGACCCATGCGGACGCGAGCGCGGGGACCCAGTTCTGGGGGACCGTCTTCATTAGGCGTAACCAATAGTGACCATGTAGCCCATGCGATGTGTCATCAGGACCGCTTTTCCAAATATGAGGAAGCAGATGTTCTGTGAGGAGCGTCACACAGTCCCCAGGATGCGCTGACAGCAGAGTTGTGTCATTTCTTACTTAGCTCAGCTCCCCATCCTCAAAGATAAGCAGGACTTTACTGTGTGTGAATAACCCAGTGACCTGGAGTACTGAACTCATTGCGTGAGAACCAAGACTGGTGAGCGCCTTGCATCCAGTAGGCATTTACTTAATATTTTTGACTGAAATAATAATTTAGGTTTTCCAGCCTCCTTTCCACGGCTTTTGATGTCGTATTGGTAATCTCAAGTTTATTTAACGTCCATGGAGTTTTGACGTCTTTCTCTTTGCAGAGAGATGAGAAAAGTAAATGAATGTTAAATCCTCCCAACATCTCTGTCAGGTAGTATTCGTATTTTCGAGGAGGACACTAAAATTCAGGAAAGTTAAGTAACGTATATAAGCCACACAGCAACTAAATGGCAGTGGGAGATCGGAGCCACATCTGCATAATTCCAGGGGCCACGCTGTGTCATCTGTAGCCTGCCTCACAACGACATGGAGAAAAGTGAAACCATTAGGTAAGATGTATCTGATGGAGTTAGATTTGGGGAGCCATACTCTGAGCCCTTCTCTAGCTGTGTAACCTTAATAAGTCGGGGCTTCAGTTTACTCATCTGTAAAACCGTCACGAATAATAGTCCCTATCTTGTAGGATTATTACGTGGATTAAATAAGACAGGTAAAGCACCTAACAGTGCATAGCACGTGGAAACAACATGTGTTAGCTCTAGTATTGCTCTTACATCAGGATTCACCTGATGCTCCAATAGCCAAGGACAGTACATTCAGGCCTGCAGCTTCACACCTCCAGGAGCCACCATTTGCATTGTTACATTTCATTCTATTTTATATACATTTATATAAATGGTATCCCTGAGAGTTACGTGATGTAGCAGTTCTGAGTAGATGCCAGGTACCCCACATTCTAAAGACAGGCACAAGATCGCATGTCACGCAAGACTTGCAAAAGGGAAATCTGAAGTCTGATTTTTGTACCTTTAGTCAATCCCCACCTTAAACAATGAAAGGATTGAAGGTGCAAGTTAAGAGACAAGATTTCTCTGAAGAGGGTCCTCAAAGCACTGGGGCATTTTCCCTCTCTCAGAGGAGAATGCATTTCCCAGGGGACTGTTTAGTGTACTGTTGGAATTGGAGTTGCACAGGATGCTATGAGAAGCTGTGGCTAGACAGCCCTGAGGCAGGAGACCAGCAACAGAGACTAGGAGAAAAACGCTGCTGTGAGAAAACACCACATTTCCAACAACTGTGGCGGAAACATGTGACGTTTTCTTTCGAGAGAGAACTAGGCCTGTGCAGCAAGGACTTGAAGCTATCTTCAAAGAGAATGTGCCCAAGAGAGCAGCCTAGAGAAGCTACATGACACAGCAGACAGACCCACGAAGAAGCCTGAGTGAAAGAATCAACCTTAGACCTGAGAGCACGAGAACACGGCCCCAGCCAGATAAAGGTAGGCATCTCGCCCCCACCCACAGGACCCCCTAGGGGTCAGAAACAACAGGAACAGGAGAGGGGAGAGCAGGGAAGAGACTGACCACACCCTCCACTTTGTTGCAAGCTTGGGAGGGAGGAAGCTATCATTTCGGTTAAAGTTGTGAATTGTGATCATCATAGTGGACTTGATGGTTTAACTCCAGATATGAGGCTATAAAGTGTGATAAAAGTCACCAGGCAACTAACTTTTCATTATCTGAGAGTGACCTGAGAAGCTCCTGGAAGGGAGGACAAGGCCGAGAAGAGAAATGGCAGGCAACCTCTGCATCAAACCAAGCGATAGAGGATGAGGGCCCCCAGTCCAGTGTCCTGCTGGTCCACTCTCCCCAGAGCAGGCTGATGAAACAGATGCCTTCTAACGGGGGAGACAGCCCAGCCTGGTCTCACAAACGCAGCTGCACTGATAGGTAGGGAGGTGGGAGGACAACCACCACTAGGTGACGCCAAACTGCAGCTGAGCCAGAGAACGTTCCAACTGGACTTCAAACGCCCAGCCGAGACTTGTCCCCCATTCTCCACCCACCCCAGCCCCACTCCCACTCCTGACAATAACCCCTCGTTTGATGTAACTGGGTCTTTTGGACCCCAGTCATCACATGCCGGTGGAATTTGACCATATTATCCATGCACCCAGAGACTACGCTCTGTATTTTTAAGTAAACTGCTCTATAGTTCACGGCAGAACACGTGTTTTTGCAACAGCTAAGACAGACCTAAGAAATATGCCATTCAGATGCCCAGACAGGGTAGAGCAGATGGGCCCTGTGAAGGACGCTGGGGACCGGCCGTCCAAAGCCACGCTCAGTCCCCTTTCCCCTTGCCTTTCTCTCTTATATAGGCTGGGGGTGGGATGGGGGTCATCACCTTTCCAAACTCCCTTGTGGAGAGAGGCAGCCATGAGACCCAGCTCTGCCTGGAAAGATGTCGGTGGAAGTCCCATCGAAAGGCACCATCAGAAACAATCCTTGAATATCGAGTCATTACTTCACAACTGAAAATGAATATAAAATGTGCCATATACAATGGAGGATGAGACCCTATACTAGCCTAGGGAATATAAGTCAAATCAGGCTGTTCCCTTCGTCCTTTCATTGACACCTGACCCCCTCCCCAATCCCCATTCCCCATTCCACTTCCTTCTGGGACCAGATCAAGCAAGCTGCCTTGTTCCTAAAGATCCAGGCACCAGGTAGAAGAACGCATCAAGAGAGAGAAGTTATTTTAATGTGAAATAAGTTGATCCGAAAAGGTGATATCTTTATTATATAAATGCCCAAGTATATCACCTCACAATACATGACACAAACTCGCCCATCCTTCCACACGAGTAACCACAACTTCTCCCTCCTCAAATGCTGCCCAGGAAGTTTGTCCTCAGATCTACACATCAGGAGAAGAGAGGACTTGCGGGGAGCACTTGCTCTGGCTCCTGAATTCTGCTATGTGTGGATCTAATGTGGGGAACCCTCCATCGGTCACCCCTCTCCTGTTTGGTACAGCTCTCAGCTGGTAAAGCTCCTGACGCCACCGTCCTTAGCATGGCACACGCCACGTGCAGCCCCCTGTTTGTTTCCAGCTTGCACCCTGGGGTCGTTTTACCCTGCAGCATCTCAAACTGTGTAGAATTCCTTGCATGTAGCCCATTGCCTCTCACCATTGCATATTTTTTGCACTGTTCCTTCTCCCATTTAAAATAGCCTTTTCTTTTTCAGCATCAGTTATCAATTGCTTCATAGCAACTACCCCAAAACTTAGTGGCTTAATGCAACTACCGATTTATTTGCTCCTGATTCTGTGGGTTAGGGATTTGGGCAGGGTTTAGCTGGCTGGTTGTTCGAGTCCATGTGCCATTGCCCGGGGTCATCCACGTGGCTGCACTCAGCGGTGTCAGCTGGGCCGGAAGGTCTGAGAAGACTCTACTCCCAAGTATGGAGTTCCCATACTTGGTCTTACACTCTCCACGTGGCCAACTTGGACCTTCTCACGGCAGGATTAGTCCCAGGAAAGACAGACTTTTTACCTGGTAGCTGGGTTCCAAGAGCATGAGTTCCAAAAATAGAAAGCAGAAGATGCATATCTCTCAAGCAAGCCTCTAAAGTAGCCCAGTGTCACTTCTGCCAAATTCTATTGGTCAACGCAAGTCACATGGCCAGCCCAGATTCAGGAGGAGAGGAGACAGGCTCGACCTCTTGATGCAACGAATGGCAGAGTTTGCAGGCATCTATAATATGCCACGCCTTTCTTCTTGAGAGATTCCTAGTTATCATTCATGTTCAGAACAGCTAGGAAATCCTGCCTAATGCCAATCACCAGCTAGCTATTACTGCTAGTTTACCCCAATAATTATTTCTCTTTTCCTTCAAATTTCTTACTTTTAACTGAATACATGGCAGCCCAGAATAGAGGGCTCCCATCCCCCACCCCTTGATAACTAGAGATAGCCATATGCCTGTGTTCTGGCCAGTGGTATATGAACCAAAGTTATGCATCCTTATTGCTTGTCTTCCTATTTGGCTGGAATGGAGATGTGATCGCTGGGGTTTGAGCAGCCATTTTGGATGAGGAGAAGAGAGCCATAAACTAAGGACAGCAGAATGATAAAAGAGAAGTAGCTTGAGTCTCTGACACCAAGGAGCACCACACTAGCCAAAACTGTGACTTTAGATTTCTAACACAAGAGAGAGAGAAATAAACATCTCTCTTCTTCGTTTTGGGTTTTCTGTCCCCACACAGCTAACCCTAATCTTAAATTGTATATCCCCATTAGTTGTCTCCTGCTACAAAACAAGTTGCCTCAAAATCTAGTGACTGAAAACTGGAAACATTTATTATCACTCGCAGCTTCCATGAAACAGGAATTCGGGAGCAGCTCAACTGGGTACTTCTGCTCAGAGTCATTCCTGCCGTTGTCATCAAGCTCCTGGCTGGGTCTGCAGTCACCTGAAGGTTAGTGTGGCGTGCTCAGCTTGAAGAGGTCACTCGCTCTCGTGACCACGTGGCAGTTAGCAGGGGGCCTCTGTTCTCCACATGGACCTCTTCTTGGACTGCGTGAATGTTTTCACAATATGACAGCTGGCGCCCCCACCCCAGCCCCTTGTCACCAAAACAAGGGATCCCAGCCCACAAAGCAGAGGGAGTGCTGTTTTGTATGACCTATCATCCAAGTCATACGCTGTCACTTTTGTAATATCTTATTGGTCACAGAAGCCTGTTCAATGTGGAAACGCACAGGTGTGAGTAGCAATAGACAGCAATCATTTGGGAACCATCTTGAAGCCAGCTCCCCTCCCCACCCGCCCCACTCCACCACCTCTCTCTGAACAGACTCCGTGTGTGTTAAGGTAGCAGGTGCTCATCTTTCAATATCAGGAAAAAATGTTTCCATACAGCATCCTCGGGGATAAATCAGGTTCCTTCTAGGCCGGCCATCGTTGCCATCAAATTCGGTGGCTTACTTTGCCCTGTTTTTCACAATTTGCCTGATGCAGAGAGCAGTTCAGAAAGAGCTCACATTTAAACATCCTCTTTTTCTCCCCTGAATTTCCTCAGCTTCTGAGCTGAGCCATAATCATTGAATTTTATGTTTTTGTCAAAATAAGCTGTCAGAAACTGGTCCAGCTCTATTACAATGCAACATCATTTTCGCTGCCCCAGCATTCACCTATGGCGCTCGGACCAGAGGGGGCCCCAGCAAACAGACATAAATTTAGACACCTATAATTCTCCAGCCCCTGAAGAAGCAGCCGTAAAGTCCATCACTTCAGATATATGAGGAGAGAGAGAGACAAAGGACAACCCGATGAGTTTCGGAGGGACTGTAAAACAGAAAGAGAGACCTCACTCACTGTGTCGGTCTCATTATAAGCCAGCCGGGCAGGGATGTGATATATGGTCGGGTGCTGACTGGCTGGTGGGCTTGAAAGTCACTCTCTCTCTCTCCCACACCCACCATCTTGAATGCACGTCAGCCCCTGTGAAGGATGCCGATGGCTCTTGGGGAAATGGTGCTGTGCTCGGAGTCTGAGCACGAGAACACGGCCTGGAGGGTGTGGGCGTTGAAGCATACACTGTGCACCAGACAAACGTTCTGCAAGCAGACACCCCACTCTGCCAGGACTTCTGCATCACCTGCAGAAGAAAGCCGTCAGCACGCAGGGGTCAGGCTTTCTTTCTCAGCCTCCCTCCTTCACTACTGCTTCGCTATACCTCCTTCCTGTCCATTAAACCCCATCGCAGGTTTCCTTGCTAATAAACTCTGTGATTTTTATTTAAAGCAGACTGAAAACATGACGACGACTTTCTATATTCTGGAAAGGGGAGAGGGGATAAAAAAGGATGGGCAAGAATTCTTCAACATCCCAGGAGAAAATAATTCTGAATGCAGAAATTTCTACTGCCTGGTCAGAGAGGTTCCTACACTGTTACAATAATAAGACTGGGAATCTGTGACGCCTTCTTCAAGTGCAGCTCTGAATAGTAATGTTCCAGTTGCTTGGCTGTGTAACAAATCACCTGAAAATGTAGCGGCATAAAACATCCATTCGTGATGCCCGTAGACTCTGTGGGTGAGGCACCTGTACGAGGCGCAGCAGGAATGGCTTGCTTCTGCTCCTCAACACCTAGCACATCGACCGAAAAACTGAGGGCTCACGTTTGATGGTTCCTTTCCTGTACGCACATGACACAGTTGATGCTCGTGTTGCTGAGCCCGTCGCTGGGCCCGTTGGCCAGCTGTGGCCTCTTCATACGGCCTTCCTCACAACATGGTGGTTGTATACCAAAGCCAGCATCCCAAGGGCCATGTGGGCGTATGTGACCACGCTTCAGAAGTCCAGCAGTGTCACTTCTTCCCCATTTTATGAATTGAGGCAATGACACAGGCCCGCCCAAGTTCAAGGGGATAATAGGTCTCACCACTTAAAGGGGAAGTGTCAATATTTCATTGTCAGAAAAGTATGTGGGACATAGCGTAAGTCAGTGTGGCCAAGTCTTAGAGCCGTCCAGAAAATCAGGACCAATAGGATGTATATGTAGAGAAACATTTGTTTTTAAGAAACTGGCTCACGTGCTTATAGAGGCTGGCAAGTTCAGAATCTATGAGGTGGGCTCTGTCAGACTGGAGGACCAGGAATTGATAATAATGCAGTTCAAGTCCAAGGCTGTTTGCTGGCAGAAATCCCTCTTGCCGGTGGGAGGTCAACCTTTTGTCCTGTCAAGGCCTTCACCTGATTGGATGAAGCACAGCTTTACTCAGACAAGTTGACACATTACGTTAACGAGTCCACCCTTCGTCAACTGGGCACCATATGCATCTCCTTAAGCTATACTTAATCTCCAAATAAAGACTATAACAAGGTCATTCTTCCTCCTAACATGACACAGCTATCCTGTATAGGACCGAAAACTCACTACCCCATTCCCCTGGGCAAGAATGCAAAGTCCTTGCATCATGTTTTCTCTTTTATATCTTGTCACTTGAATACAATGATGTGACGTTAATAATTAAACACCATGACAGAAAATGAAAACGTTTTATGTTACATGGTGAAGAGATAAGAGAGGAAAGGAAATAAGGATACTTTATATATATATGTGTGTGTATGTATATATGTATATATATATGTGTGTGTGTGTGTGTGTATGTGTGTGTGTATGTATATATGTATATGTGTGTGTATGTGTGTGTGTATATGTGTGTATATATATATGTATATATGTATATATATACATACACACACACACACATATACCTCGCATTTTGTAACAAAATAAGGAAGAAAGACTCATGACAATTATATCCATGTTTCTGGAACTGGTCATGTGGTCACGGCTGAAATATATGGCTGACTCCCTTCTTCCAGCCCAGCCCCATCCTCCCTGGCCCCTGTGCTTCATGCCATCATCCCTATAACACCGTACAGACGAGCCCTGTGCCACGTGGCAGGAGCTACCCCAGGGCGTGGATACGAGGAGGCCAGGATCGTGGGAGGGCTGTTTGGGAGATGAGCTACCACACCTAGAAATACATATTTCTCCACTCCTCAGATGTCAAGTTCAAATCACAAAACGGGCAGAACTGAAGATAAGAGCCTGGACCTGGACAAGACCAGGGAGGACTACGGATGTCAGATTAAGCAGATCGGTTTGGTTTGGTAGGTCAGCGGTCCTCAGCCTCGGGTGTGCACCAGAATCACCTGGAGGGCTCGTTGAACTACGGATGTGGGCCCTCCTCCCCGGAGTTTCTGATGAGGTGGGCAGGTCTGGGGTTAGGCCTGTAATCTGCATTTCTCACAAGTTCCCCGGGATGCTGGTCCCGCTGGTCTGGGGGCTGCAGTCTGAGAACCGCTGTTGCGGGTGACACAGACTTTAAGCAAAACAGCGACACGATAAGATTTTAATCTAATGTCACTCACGCAATTTCGTGATGAATAGCAGTGTGTAGGCACCATTACCACACTATCGCAGTGGTGCGTATAAGGTGTAGCTGAAACAGACTAGGACAAAGAAACTGTGTCAGTTGGCTAAGTACAGGTGAGAGCAAGATTAAGCGAGCCAGGCTTGTTGATTCCTTGGATTCGATTGGTGGGTGGGTAGAGTGGAAGCGGAGTAAAGGGGAGAGGAAGATGGGCCATTAGTGCAGCTCCTAATTTTCTAGTATGGATAACTGGGTGGATGGTGTCAGCATCAGTTGAGAGGGAAAAAGATTAAAAGAGGGGCAGTTTTGTGGACGTATTGACTGGAGTGTCAGTGAAGGACTTTCAAATGGAGACGGCCAGCGAGTAGTTAGCCGTGTGAGTCTGAAGCCTGGAGGAGGTGCTTGGGGTAGAGGTACCGATTAGAGAATCATCAACGATTCTGTAGTGAGCCTGAGAATGGATGAGCTCCCCGCCAGGTGTAGGGGAGAAGGGCAGGGAGTTCAGACTGAGTCCTGGAGCGGTGCTTCCCAACGCCCGACTGTGCATCGCCTGGGGACGCTGCACGGAGATTCTGTCTGATCCAGCAGGTCCGGGCCTGAGATTCTGCATCTCTAACAAGCCCCAGTGACGCCAAGCGGCTGCTGGTCTGAGCATCACTTTCGTCGTAACGAGGCTCTGGGGAACCGCAGCACTAGAGGGAGCAAAGCAGTGCAGAGAACCAGGAGAAAGCCCTCAAGGAGAGAGATGAAGTCAGCAGCACAAGGGCAACGCGAAGAGTGAGCTCTCAGAGACCGAGAAGAGATGTTCCCCGAGGCGCACGTGGCTATGAGTGCCAAGTGTGTAGGGGGCGAGAAAAATCTGTCCCCTCTTGGGTGGGGCCCTGTAAAGAAGACTGACAAAGGACAGATGGACAAGAGATAAGCAAACCGAAGCTCGCTAGCATAGACACACACATCAGAACACTCAGAGATGAGCATCTCAGAGGGATGGGCTTATATAGCATCTTGACAAAACGACCCATTTTTGGAACAGTGACAAGACAAAGGAAAGGGACTTTAAGTTTCTAGGAGGGCAAATCGTTGGAAAGAAAACATATGGGGGAAGCAATGGAAGATAAGGGTGAGTGAGTGACGTTTGCTGTGTCAATTCCTCTGGCGAAGTCTCTGGGCTGATGAGGGTCTGGAGGCGTCGATGGCGACGGGAGAAGGGAGACATCTTTACACATGGTCATCCTGCTTTCAGGCAAATAGCGGAAGAACAGAGAGCTTTTCTTGCGTCTGCTTCTTCTCGGTTGCCTTCAGCTCAAAATAACCTGTCGTGTCAATGTAGCATATTTTGGGGGGACCTAGACTGAGCCCTTCAAGTGCTTGGATGGCTTGGCGGAGGGGGCAGGGAGTTGAATTGGAAGCCAGGATGCAGTAGGGTAAAGGTTACACGGGAAGTGAATACTTGCAGCGAGCATACACCCCTATTGGGAGGGTGAGCTCAAGGCAAGTGGGTGACCATTAGGAAGGAGTGGAGTGAAGGGATGTCTTTGTTTTTCGATCATGAAAGAAACCTGAGCGTGGTGAAAGGCGGGAATGTAGAGAGGGACACAGAAGGAGATGAGGGTGACCAAGATCAAGCCCAGCTTCAGAGAGGAAGAAGGAATTGCAATGGGTGGAGGGAGTGGTTTTGATCAGGACCAAGAGAGAAACCTCGTCTCTGCACCGTGAGTATTAGCCTCCAAGATCTGGAAGTCTCCAGTGATAGTGGGGTCCAGACATGCCCCTCAATTAGCGTACAAAATCCAGTCCTAGACAGGCTGAGGTTGGCCCTCAGGTCAATGTTCGAGGACAATCCAGACCCTCATGGCTTAAATTAATTCTTACCTACAGTAAGATTTGAGGATCCCTGGTTTAAACAATACATTATAAATATGGTGCTGAAAAGTTTCCTCCCGAACAGGGGTGATCTGGGCACAGCACAGTTGCTGTCTGGTACAGCATGTTAATAATGAGGCATAAACAATAGTTTTAACTCCAAGGGAAAAGAAGGTCAAAAGGAAGATGACTCAAGCTTTGAATGCAGATCCCCGAATGGCATTCCTGGAGGGCTTTCAGGAGGCGGGGGCTTTTGCCAGAGTGGGTTGTGCTGGTTCCTTGTCCTGCTCTAAGGCCGACTCCTCCTCCCTGGTGCCCTCTTCTGGTCTCTCTCTCCAGGAGTGTAGCATGGCCTTCTGGGGCAGCTCAGGAATCCCAGAGAGAGGAAAAAGGCAGCCACTAGGCCTTGTTGAAGCTTGGGCTCAGAAGTAAGAGCAGTCAGTCATAGGCCAGCACAGATTCAAGGGGAGGGAACATATCAACTCCATCCCTTTACCCAACACAGGGACTGTCCCCTCATGGAAGGACTGAAAGACCAGAGGTCCTCCGGCCTAAATCCTTTTTCTATTTATTGGTTCTGATCGAAAACTGGCAAAGTTCTATACCTCCCACCCCACCCTCTACCCCCAATTTTTCTATGAGACATCTTGCTTAATGAATGCTAAAACCCACAGAATATGTGCTATGCCCTAATCCCTTGTTGGGAAGAAAATTTTCAGCTACATGTTTATACTTCACTGATTAGGCTACATGGCTTCAAAGTCAAGTAGATCAGCATCGCTCTGGGAGATGCGGGTTTAAACAATTCATTCTCAGTGTCCGGGAATGTGCATGCAAATAAAGTCCGATGCAGGTGGGCGTCCCCGGATCACAGATCTACAAAGATTATTTAGAATAGTTTATGCCTTTAGGGCTCACCAAGTTAGTCCTGTTGCCTTCGTGCCTTTGTGTTCTTAGAGGTCCGTTTTCTTTCCTGCTTCCTGAACTGTCAAAGAGAAAGCTGGAGACCAGTTCAAGTGGTAAGAAAGGATTTTAATCAGTGATATACTACTGCAATGCTAGAAAATAAGAGTCCAGCCTGAACGGAAGTAAACTGGTTGGTACAGAGGTGACTGGGCGTTTTAAAGGGAAAATGACAGAACAGGAAGGGGGACCGGCAGGGGGCTGGGCAGAGCCAGGGACGTGAAAGCTTCCAAGGGCTTGGCCGGTTGGTCAGTGTCAACGCAGATCAGGCCACTGTGTCAGCTGGCAGCTTCTCAGGATGGGTGTCTGTCCCCTCTCAGAGACTAGGAGCCAGGGAATTCCATTTCAAAGGATGCCTTTCAGGTCCTCGAGAAAGACACCCCTGAGTTACACACGTACATCTCGAAGGAACAAAAAGCTTCACAATGGTAAACTCATTTTAGTAAATGCTCTAAGAATGGGTTTTCAGGGGCACATGCTAGGTGATGGGGTAAATTAACAGTAAATTTTGGGGGGAGCCTTGAGCCTTCTCAGGCAGGCCCTTTAAGGGGGCTAGGGCCATCTTAACAGCCTTGCGTGGTGAGAAACTGTGTCAGCATGTAACTCCTTTAGTGTAGGGGGCAGGGAGTGGACAAAATCATTCGTGCTTAGAATCTGCCGTTTCTAATAGGCCAAGATCGAGGCCTAATTGGGAAGAGGCCTCAGAGGAACCTCGCTAGAGTTTGGTCAAGGACAGAATCTGAGTCACAATTATGCCTCCTTTTAGGTGGCCCAAGCCCCATGTTTAGATTAGGAAACTAGGGTACAGATAGATTAAATAATTTTTGCAAGGCAATAGAGTGAGTCAGTAACAGAGCTATGATTCAAAACAAGGTCCTCAGTCTACAGCCATGCCACCCTGAACAAGCCCGATCCCGTCTGATCTCAGAAGCTAAGCAGGGTCAGACCTGGTTAGTGCTTGGATGAGAGACCACCTAGGAAGACCAGGTGCTGTAGGTGTAAAACATAATTTTTTTAAAAAGATAAGGGATTGTAAACTGACCAGGTCCTTGCGATCTGTGAGGTCAACCAAGGGTTGCCTCGCCCCCAAAATAAAAAAGTTAAAAACGAAATAAAAACCAGGTCTTCGTTCATGATTCTAAAATCTAAGCCAGAGGCAGGAGAAAGACCTGGAGGATTGTCCAAGTCGTGATCCCTGGGGAGGAGGAGAAATGACCTTCTATAAATGTGCAGTCACTGCAAAACTATCGAGTTTTATCTCAGGTTTAATGTAAATTCCAGAGCAGTTTCTAGCATAGTGATGCATTTACTTTAACATATTGTTTTCTTAACTGGTTACTTAAGTTTGGTAAAAATTTTTGTCTCCCCTGAGATGCTTTTCATTTTTCTTTTAGTTAATTCCTTCAGGACTTAAATGGCAAGGTTTATTTTTTAATCATTAATCTCATGTCTGTATCAGATTAAAATCGTATTTAAATAACAATTTAGGCTTTAAAAACTTTTAAGAGTTCAATACTGGGTATGCATTTTTATCTAAAGAGAAACCGAAAATGATAAGGATTTCAACAGGAACCAGTTTACTGCGTGAAATTCCACTGGGGAGCTAACATTATTAAAACTGAGAGACAGCTAGTAATTCCATCTCAAACGGGTCTTAATCCTTGGTGTATCATTTAGCTTTTCCAGAGAGCATCTGATCCTGACGTTTTCGTAGCTTCTACATTTTCGGTTAGGACTTTGCCTCATCAAAACACATGATTAATTTCTCATCAGCTTCATTGATTCCTTGTTCCGTTGGTTCATAGTTCTACTGTCATTTCTTATCAGAGGATGCTCACAGATCAACTAAAGAATTGGGCCATAATTTCATTAAAACGGTAGGACAAAAAAAATCAGAGCTCATGAATGGTCTACTTACTGAGAGAGATTTTCCTTGAGCCTATATTATTTTGCTGGAGAAAATAAATGCTTTTTAAAAGTTGCAAATCTCCCTTTTAAGCAAAAGGCGTTCATCAGTAACAGCGTTGACATAACCGTGAATAATTCATGCAGTCAACAGAAAAGTGCCATTCTGGGCCGACCTTCAAGCTGGCTTTATCAAGATTAACAAGCCCTGGTTTCTGTCCACAAAAAAATTACAATATTTTGGTTTTATAGTTGCCTTTTGAATTTTTGAATTTATTGCTGTTATTTTTAGACTCCCTAGGTGTCCCCAGTTTGTGGACGGGGAATGATGGTTGGCATGGTAACATGAAAGGATTGTCATTTCACTGGTCTGATTCCCAGTGAGTGACACAGGACCCTCACTGTCACCAAATGTTTCTGGGGAGCCCCAGAGGCATCTCATACGTGTTGGCAGGCAAGTGCATTTCTTTGGGAGGCTGCCAGACATCTCCCTTTGGAGCCATCTGTTGATTGGCTCTCTGTGGTCTGTGCGCCTGTGAGCTGTGTGGCTGTTGGTGACAGACCTTGGAGAACACTGTCCTCCTTTGTGTTTCCTTCTCTGCAGTTCTGAGTTTCATTTCAGGCAGTTTGTCAGACAAGACATCCTGAAAAACTCCCACAAACGCCAAGAGTACTTGCTAAAATGTAAAAACAAAACCACAACTTAAAACGAATAGATGAGTTTGTCAGAACATAAACCCTGAGTCTCGGCGACAGGCAGGAGAATCCACGGAAGAAGCAAGCGGTGAGGTCACCAGCTGCCTTAGAGACCGAGCTTTGATTTCGGGGCTGACTGCAGAGGTAGGGTGGGACCGATGGGGACACTGGGGTCACAACCTCCAGCCTGTGAAGGGAGGAGAGTTGGATCATTGATCACTGGTCATAAAGGTGAGACCCAAGAAAAGCTACACAAGTAAAACAAAATCCTATACAACAGTGGCAGACAGCAACCAGACTTGCCTGCTCAGCCTGGAATCTGAGTGGGTGTAAAAGCCTCCTGTGAGAATTTGTGACCAGAGCCTGGCCATTTTGCAAGGTTGGGGCCTGAATTCACATTATTGGTAACATCTGAAATAATTTAGAATCTGAATTTAAAGTGGACCTGAGACTCACAGGTACCTTGCAAAAGTGAATGCAGGTCTTCCCAGGGGAGGTCATCCTCTCTCACCTGAGGCCTCAAAAAAATGCTCACAGCTTGGATCAAAGTATATGAGCAAACAAGACACACACACACACACACAGAGCATAATGAAACAAGCCACCATGAGCAAGAGTCAGGAAAAAAAAGATCTTTAACATCTTTAGGTATTAGAAATACCAGGTAGAGAATATAAAGTATGTGTGGTGTGTTTCTAAAATTAGGAATTGACATATGAGTAAGAGTAAGAAACTAACAAAATGTCCAACATACTGGATTTTTTAAAAAGAACTTCTAGAAATAAGATATATGTGTGTGTGTGTGTATAATTGATATTAAAAACTTGATGGAATGATTAAACATAGACTAAGCTGCGAAGTGAACTAGTGAATTGGAAATCTGAAGAAATCACACTGAATACAGGAGAGAAACAAAGACATAATAAAGTATGAGAGTGAGAGTGAGGCTGTGACATAGAGAGGCTACAGAAGTCCATCATATCTCTGAAGAGAGTGGTATTCCGGCAAGTTTTGAAAATGTTATGGCTAAGGATTTCTTATATGTGATTTAAAAAAATAAAGGGAATAGAGAAGAAATTATATTCCAAACTTTTGAAATTACTCTTTATAAGTCAGAGCGAGGTTGGAAGAGAGTCTGGTGTGTCTGTGTGTACACGCATATGTGAGTACATGAGTGTTGTGTTAGCTTAATTATTATTGGGCCATCTTATTCCAATGGCAGAATTTTCTCTAGATTTGGTTATTTTTTCTGTCCTTCCCTTCTTATAATGGAGAGTTTTCTTTATTTCCTTTATTCCACTCTGTATTTGGAAGATATGTTGTATTTTTTTCTTTTTCAGAAAATATATAATTAACAGAATATTTTTTCTATCAAAATCTGAAGTTATTTAGTATCTCAGTTCTGCTCCAAAATCAGAAAGGACTTTAGCACACTGTTCCCTGAACTCTTCTCTCCCATATCCCTTGTTTGCGCTGTCTAAAATTATAGATTTACCTTTTTCGCCAATATTTTGTGATTAAAGTTTTCCCATGTGGCAAAATGGAAAGAATTCCACAGTGAGTCCTCATGTACCCACCACCAAGATTCTATCAGCAATAGTTTTCTACTTGCTTTATCACATGATGTATTTCCATTCAGTCATCCATCAATCCATCTTTTTTTGAAGCTTCAAAGTCTATTAAAGATCACCTACTTTGTTTTTAAACCAAATGGAACAAAAGAGCTATTCTTACATGTAAATCAATAATTGAATAATTTACCTGTGTGTGTATGTATATATGTGGATATATATATATATATATATATATATATATATTTTTTTTTTTTACCAATTCATTCCTTCACCTCCTGCGCTTGCTGCTCACTTTTGCATTTGTCACCGGTGTCTCCAGTAAGGCCTGGTTCCCAATTTGTTGTCCCATACAACTTGTAAGCACAGAAAATGGGGGAGAAATGACCTATGTGAAGTGTGTAGAAAATTAGTATAAATGAGCTCTAAGTAAGGGGCTGGAGCTTTCTTCTTTGCGAATACCACTAAAGAATTTTATGATCTCTATTTGGCTGCCATATTTTGAAAGTCTTAGAATATTTATGGAAGGATTGACTGGGATTCTCTAGGCTTTCTGGAGGAAATAGAATTTCTTGAGTCACTCTCAATAGTATTCTATTATTACGATGACTATACTCTTCATAGAGTACTCATTTACCATTCATTCAAGTACAAATGTATGGCAGCTATACCAGGTAGCATTTAGGTGTCCAACTTCGATTTTATTTTGCACTTTCAAATTTAAAACGGAAGCTACTTCATATGATTTTTGGCCTCTGGTAGGAGGAAGCGTAAAAGGGTTAAATGCCGAATCATTAATGGCTTTTGGCTTAATGGGCTTTTTAGCTGATGGAAGCTAAATAGCTGAACTCCTACAAAGTGAATGTCAGTTAATGACGGCTCTGCATGGAAGAAGAGAGGAAAAACGATTCTTTTATGTGAGATATTGTTACTTAATTTTTGTCTGATTGTAACGTAGCGTTATCATGGCCATCAGCAACGTGAATGAGAATTATATTTTAGTTCAGTTGAGGCATACTTGATATGCTATTAAGATAGGAAGAAATGGGAAAAAAATTTTTGTTTTTTTCCCTTCCCCTCATCATAGCCTTATAAAAACATCAGATGACTTCTCATTAAAATGTACCCATTTTAACACAGTACCTTATCTGTTGATCACTGGAACATTAGACAAAAAATTGTGTTTCAATTCTGGGTTCACCTCTACCAGCGTGTAACTTCGTTTGGGTCACAATGATTTTGAGCCTCAGTTTCCTCATATATAGGGATATTAACACTTCTCTTGCAGCACTATAAAGAGGAACAGTGATAAAGAATAACAAAGTACTTGAACTTGGAGTGGAGTAGATACACAAACCGTGGCTATCCTTATTATTCGCATTATTATTATTATGCCTATTTTGGAATTGTCTCAATTTTTATTTCAGTCTTATTTCCTTAAGCAGTTCAAAGTTACCAGTTGAGTCGCCTGTTTGAAAAACCTAATTTTACTTGTTAGAATGACCTTTTCATGACTTAACATCTCTTTAAATCAGACCTGGACCTTCGGCTAAATTAGGAAGTTGGTTCGATGACCACGAGAGTCCACGGCAACAAACTCTTACCTATACTCAATTTCCCCCCAATAAAAGCAATTGATGACACTCCCATTCCACCTGGCGGTGCTTTTGGTCATCCAAAAACAGTTCATTCCCACTTCCCACCATTCTAAGTGCCCCAGCTGTCTTCCTTGTGACGTGTCACGTGTGAAGAACAGAGCACAGGATCAAGATATGAGGAACTGCAGCTTTTGGCTCTTTGGATTTTGGCCCTGTTGTGATCTCCGTTTTCTCTAAGCTTCCATTTCCTTGTCTGTCAAATGGGGATCTGAATCTCTCTTCTGAGTGTCTGTCCGTCCACCTCAGCAGTGACTGTAAGGATGAAAGAGCTCTGTGAGCCATGAAGACTATCAATGTATTAATGTAATAATACTATCGATGTGTTATTAACTACTAACGTCCACTCAGAAGCAACACTGCAGAGATCCATATGCTACGGATTCTTCATCAGGTAAATCTGCAGAAGCCACTGGTGGAAATGTAAAAAGAGAGGAGTGGTTTCAGTGCACTGAAACACAACTCATGTGAGCTTGTGGGTAAGGCACTGGCACACTTAACTGGGAATATATAGAAGCACACAGACCACTCTGCTTCAGGCATGCTAATATCAGATGAAGTCTCCATCTCGCTTGTGTTTTTCTACATGTTTTGGTTTAATTTTCTGACCATGCAGATAGGCTTTCTCTCTGTAGTGAATAAGAGGGCTGCTGACAACTTCCAATGTGTATTTTTCAAACTCTGTGATCCTAAAAGGAAAGGTAGCTTTTTCTCTACTTCCATGGGGGGAAAAAATCCCCCAATATCCCAGGGAACTATTCTCAACCCAGTGCTTGTAGTCAGAGAAATGGGGTTCTCTGAGTGGGCACACTTGGATCAAGAAGGCAGAGTTTGGGGATCGGCAGCCCACTAGAATTACAGGACTTGGGTAAAGGAAGGACAGTTGAACCATTCTCTAAAGGAAGCAAAAGGCCTGGGGAGACAAACACGACAGCTGTCACTGTAAGCGCGAGGGAGGAAAGGAGAAGAGAATTGTGAAGAATCTTGCTATCCTTATAAAATGCCCAAGGTCTTTTCATGAAACCAACCACTCTCCTGTCTTAAGATTTATGGGACCATCATCTCAGTTTGCCCAGGAACGTCCAGTTTCATACCTGTTTTCCTAGCAAAATTATTAAAATCATCCCTTTTCATTCTCAATAGTGGCTCAGTTTGGACAATTCACTAGTCATTGTAAATAAGACCAGTTAGCAAGCACTTTGGCCTCAGGCACCCGACCGGCCTTAAATCACCCAGTTCCTTGGACTCAGAAGAACTTTCGTTTGCACTTTGATCACTTCTCCACATTTCCTTTTCCAGCTCCAATGTCTGATACTCTGCGTTTGAAGCTCTTCTCACGACATACGTATTCTTTAGCATCTTCTTCCCTTTTACTGGACACTTCGCATCCTCTCTCTCCCGGGAAGTCTTCTGGGCGTTAAGCAGTGGTGGAGAAGGCTTCCCAACCTGCTCGTCTGCTCAGAGCACCTCTGGTAGAATTTTCCTCCTAGGAACCGCTCTATATCCCCATTAAATGTGCACTCACTTCCCAAATGGTGTTGTTTCAACCCGTGCTTTTTGTTTCAGCCAGGCAAGGCCTTAGAATTCCTGTTCTGTTGTAGGAACTATGGTAAATGGGGTAAAGGTGAGGCTGAATAAAGCAATTAACAAACAGAGTGTGATGACGGTGAAGAAAAAACAATTCCTGGTGATGTGTTTGCCATTGTCCCCGTCACAGACCAGCTAGGAAGGAAGCATCCTTTGTCAGCGTGGCCAGCTACCTCGTGGTTGTGGTTGTGTTGATCAGATGGAGGCAGCAAGAGAATAAATGGAGCGGAAAGCAACCCAATTTCTGTCTGAGAAAGGATGAGATAGGGAAGGGGAACCAAGAGCCAAGGGAATGGGAGGGGGCAGTGCCGATGCCCTGTCCCCCCACAGAAGCCACCCCTCACGCTTCCCAAGAGAATGGCGTTCCTACCTGTTCTCACTCTGTGGCATGCAATGCGAGAAGTGCTCCCTGGAGCTGTGCAACTTGCCAGCCCTGGGATGGGGAGATGTCTGGCGTTCGCAGTTGAGGATTTGATAAAAAGACACAGCTGCTGAGAAGTACTTTGTCACGTGATACAATGAGCACAAAAAGGTTTGGGGAAAGTTTTTCATTTATTCAACCAATAACATGTATTTTGTCCCGTGCTCTGTGCCAGGCACTGTTATAAACTCTGGGGAGATTATTGTGGGGCCCTATGCAGCTCTTCATCTAATTGTTCATCTGTATCTTTTGTCACAACCTTTAATAAACTTGTAAATGTTTTCCTTGAGTCTGTGAGCAGTTGTGGCCAATTATTCCAACCCAAGGATGAGGTCTTTGAAATCTCCGATTTACAGTGGGTTGGTCAGAGGCACAGGTGAGAACCTGGGGTGAGTCTGGTGTCTGAAATGGGATGTAGGGGAGGGTGAGGAAGTCCGTCTTGTGGGACTGAGCCTTCAACTTGTGGGATCTGCAGTTATCTGTGGACAGTTGAAATCTTGGTTGTTCAAGAATTGCTTGTTGGCATTGGGGAAAACCTACACATATTTGGTGACAAGAAACATCAGAAGTGAAATGTTTTGTGTGAGCAGTAAAGGAGACACACAAAGGAAGAAACACACAGCAGGGAAGAATGGGGATTTTCCCTACCCAGGTTTGGAAAGCTGAGTTTTTTCCATTGTACCTTCTGTAAGTATATAGCAGGGCACCTTGTTATGGCAGAGCCCACATTTTAGTGAATAGGGACAGACCATAATTATAATAAAACATAAATTAGAAAGCATTTTGGGTGATGACAAGCATTACGGAAACAATAGAGAAGGTAAGGGGGGGTCTGGAGAGCTGGAGTTCAGGGAAGGTGGTTGCAAATTTAGAAAACAAGCAGTCAGAGCAGGCTTCAGGGAGAAGACATTTGAGCAAAAACTTGGAGTTGATGGAAAGAACCAGGAAATATCTGGTAGAAAGGCTTCTAAGCAGGGTGAACAACCCACGCAAGGTCCCTGAAGTGGATGTGTGCCTGGTATGTACAGAAACGGCAAGGCCAGTGTGGCTGAAGGTAGTGGGGGAGGAATGGAGCAGGAGATAAGGTGACAGGGGGAGAGGGAGCAGGCAGATGATACAGGGCTTGCTTAGAGGTCATTTAACTGTGAGAGAAAAGGGAGACCTAGGCTCCCTACGCTATAATTGCATCACTGCCTAATGTACCTTGATGGATATTATGCAATATGATACCTGCAAAACGTCCTCCATATTCGTTTCCTTTTTAATGTGACGCAGTGCTAATTCTTTGTATATTTATTCAGGTTACAGTAGGCTCTGCTCACAGTGTAAGGCCTTCCACATAGAGGCACTTGTTGAATGAATGAGTGAACAAAGGAATGAACGAATGAGGCTGGCATTTTAGCCTCTCCGTGTAGGTCCTCAATTTGTCATTTCAATTGTACTGCTCCCACACCCTTCCATAATTTGGGTTCTATTCAGCTGTCTGCTGTTTTATTGATATATTTCTGCCTCTATCTTTGCTCACCTCATTTTCCTCTACTTGAAATGCTCTCCCCAAATCTTCTCCATTTGATTCAAATTCTACCGATTTTTGAAGACCCAGGACAAGCTCCACTTCCTCCAGGAAGCCCTCCAGACACCCCTGGCCTTCAACTGCCTTTCTGAGCTCCTATAGCATCATTCCCCGGATATCTTTCTGTTTTGTGGCATAACTTTCTGGTGTTTATTTCAAAAACACTGTTTGCATTCTTTCTATGTGTTAGGCAACCAATATGTAAATGAATGCTGGCATCTTAGGGAGCAACTTTTTCCCTTTTTTGTTTTATAGAAGCTAACTGGATAAGGGAGGTTCAGACTTGGCTGATCTCATGCACATTTAATAACCAAGGAATGCACCCAGGACTCAGTTGTACCCCAGTAAGCAATAGTCACCGTCCTATTCATAAAAGGGTTAACTTAGCATTTCCTTTCCACTACCTGTTAACTCCACCCACTTCCCCGGAGCATTAAAAAAAAAAAAAAGAAGAAAAAAAACAAAAGCGGCCGCAGCCCGGGAAGCGTGTCCCTCTCGGGATGCCGTAGCTACACGCCCTCCGCTGCGCGGCCCCGGGCGAGCATGGCGGCCTCCGAGTCCGTCGCGGAGGCTGTCATTCCAGGCATCGCGGAGGGCGAGGAGGAGACGATCCTCTACGACTTGTTGGTCAACACCGAGTGGCCCCCGGAGACAGAAGTGCAGGTGAACCGGGCCCCTCTCGAGCCGCGGCCAGCGCGGCGCAGACGCTGCCCGGGGCAGAGCCACGCAGCAGGAGCCACGTAGCGGAGTGGAGCGGAGCCGGGCGGGCGGCGGCGCGGGGCTCGGCGGCTTCTGCGGTTGCCCTGGCAACGGTGCCACGGGCCGGCGGGGGTCTGGATCCCCGAGGCCCGGGGGTTCCCGAGATTCCTCCCAGGCTCCGAATGCGGTGATCGCGGGGCAGAACCTCCAGGGCTCCAGGGCGCTTGGAGGGGGAGTCCTCGCATCTGGATTCCCACGGGTCCCTCCCTGCGGGGCTGGCGACGGGGGCTGGCCCGGGCCGGTCCTCGTCTGCAGCGGGAAGAGTTTTTCCGCGACCCAAAGTCAAGGCATCACCTGGCGGGCTGCCGCGGAGCGACTGGGAGCCGATTCGCGCCAGTTCTTGTGCATTTCAGATACCGAGCCAGGGGATGGATGGGCACACAGGGGTGGATGGATGACTGTCGTGGTGCGTGCCGCCTGGAGGGGGACAGTCCAGTAAACAGTTCTCATCCCCTAGCATAATAACACGCTGTGATAGGGGTGTGAGCAAAATGCCCTAGGAGAGAAGAGTAAGCAGCTGCTGACTGGGGTTGGGTTCTCTCTGCTAAAGAAGGGGTTGGAGGGAGGGGTTGGTGACCTGAAGTGGACTTTGGGGCTCTCAGTTCCCTAGACAGGGCCTCCCAGGCACAGGATGAAGGGCAGGAGCCAGCAGTCCACGTTTATCCGGCAGATATTTATCGAGTGTCTAACACCTGCCATTTCCTGTTGTAGATTCAGAAAATGCAGCAAGTTCTAGAAAGAACTTTTATTAAAGATCATGGCGTCCAGCCCATATAAATCCTCTTTTACAGCATATTCTTAAAGTTTCTTTGTCGGAGAAACGACTCATTATCCTATAAAGTTGTTAGTTTTTCTTTAACTTCCTTCCCCCTGCAGTTTCTGCTTGTCCTGAATAACGTATTCTGTAGGCTGGCAGAGATCTGCACATAATTTTCTTTTTCAAGTATTTTAGTTTGTTGGTTTTAAACAGAGTATTTTGTAGGGTTAGGCAGCCAGGAAGCGGTGGCTGCTGCTAGTTGCATAAGGATAAGTTTCTACTCATTTGCAATCACTGGTTAATTACGGTAATGTTTCAGAATGCTTAGCTAAATCGATTTAAACAAATAAGCCAAGCATCAACTTACATTGAAAAGTCATGGCACTTTTTTTGGTTCTGTTGATTTCAGCTGTTGAACTACAGGCTCTTAGAAGCAGATGATCAACCCACATTTGTTTTGTGAAATAACTTTTTGGGCCATATGTGTCTGCACTTAACTGTGTTTCTTTCTTAACAGTGCATTAGTACATCTTACTCTTTTGTAGTGCCTAGAGTTTAGCCTACACAATGTTAGTCTATACTTAAGGAACTGTTTAATGTAGTACTTGTATATCAGTGTGTGCGTAAGTAGCATTTACCTTAAGACATGAGTTTATGAATCTACATGACTCCTTTTCCTGCAAGCAAACTTGTTTTAGGCGTCTGCAGCCCACCCAACTGAGCTGAACTGCGACCAGTGAGGTCTTTGCCTGTGACTTCTCTTCTGTTTGGACTGGTGTCCTGGTTTTAAAGTTTCCAGCCTCAACCTTTGTTCCCCTCTGCAAAATTCATTTTCACAAATACCTGTAACTCGGTGATGCTCACTTTTACTCACCCTTTTCCTAGTTCTGCCTTTACTTGTTTCTATCTAGAAGTCGTTTTTAAATACTGTTAACTTGTATCCGGTGTTCCCAGTATTAGCAAAAAAATGTAACTTTCCATGGTGTGTAAGGATTACCAGGAAATTCTCAAATGTAAATTTTCTTTTTTCAATTGCAGCCTAGAGGCATCCGAAAACATGATAAGTCTTTTATCATCACAAAAGCAATTAGAGGTAAATACAGCTTATTTACTTTTCTATATATAATGATACAGTTAGCAGATAATCCCCCCTCCCTGTTTCATTCATAACTATGCTATTTTAGAACTTTTAGAGATTGTAAACTTTGTTCTTTAGACTTCTAATGTAGAGCCTGATAAAAGCAGAGCATACGTGTTACCCAAGTTTAACTTTATATATGTATATATTTTAATTGTATGTATGATGTGTATGTACACACATCCGTGTGTATGTTTGTGTGTGTATATATATATATGCACACACTCACACTTTTTTTATGCGTATATGTGTGTGTTGAAGGTGAAGAGAGAGTGACAGGCTCTTTTAAGTGGTTTACATGATGTTTCAGGTACATCTGGACAATCACAAACTTGATTAACCAGGGAATTCATTAACTCCTGACAGTACATTTGAGCTCACAGGAAGAGGAAGTCTCAAGCACTAGCCACATTAAGCTGGTGCTGTGAGGACTTTATATTAATTGATGTGAACCCTTACAGACCAGCAATATAGGTGCTGTTGTGAGTTTCTATTTTTAGGTGAGGAAACTGGCCCAAGATCATTCATTTGGAATTTGACTGCATGTCTTTCTGGCCCCAAAGCCTATCCTTGTTATACTGGTAAATTTGAGCTACTTTTAAAGAGAAGACTCAGATTCAAAGGATTTGAGTACTTGAAATTATTATTTTATCTTCTGATATAAGAAGCATTAGCACATTCAGTTTTCATTATTACAAATGCTTGGAAACTTTGAAAATTTAGAAAATATACACAAGTAATCAAATTTATTGTAGAAAATTCAGAGAATATAGAAAATCATGTTATTCCTCATTTTGTCACCCGGAGATCATCTGTTATCCATTAGACCTTCTTCTAGTGATATATATCTAACTGGGTACATATATTCACACACATGTATTTTAAATGGGATCATATAAAACATTATTTGTCAATAGTGTTAGAGATTTTGTTTTCTGTGGACTTGCCCATTTTTAGATAGTATTATTTAACCTTTGCTATAAAGTGTAAAATGGTATCTTAATTTTTATTAAAATACTTAGATTTTTTTTTTTTTTTATGCCTACAGCAACTGGTCTTCCTAGTACTAACCAGGCCCATCCAAGTACTAACCAGGCCTGACCCTGCTTTGCTTCCAAGATCAGATGGGATCGGGCTTATTTAGGATAGCATGGCTGTAGACAAAAATACTTCGGTTTTAAAGAATGATTACTATGATTTCTACTCTATGATTTTCTTTAAAGCCCCTTGCATCTTAAATCTCTTTTACTTTTTGTACTGTTAGGAAGTACTTCACAATTTTGAATATACACATTTTTAATGTAAAAAACATGGTCTTATAAAAGCTATAGTGTGCATTAGTGTGCATATTTATTCTCAAGAGTTGAATTCTATATTTTGTAATGAATCAGTCTACAATATATTTTAGACTTATCAGTAAATTTAATTTGAAAAATGATTTCTAAAGAACAGCTGATTCATATTTGACTTTGCCATTTTTATTACAGATCGTTTATTATTTTTACGCCAATACATCTGGTACAGGTGAGTTTTTAATTCTGAGACAGTGTGAGCATCAAAGATAAACAATATCTCATATATGTGACTTAAGTTTTCAGAATTGAATTGTGATATAGATGCTGACATTCAGGTGAACCCAGTTTATAGCACATTTCTAACATGTGGCATACTGTGGCAGGATATCTTAGTAGATTTAGGGTAATTTTTGTTCATTTAGTCATTATCAGAAATATCTTATGACAGCTGCTTTCTCTGATGATCATTCTTAGCCTTATCTTGAATGTCCACATGATGGATCTGTAGCTTGTATATCTTTTAAAAAACAAAAAAACCTTTTTGTTCTTATTGTCATATCACCTCTCAGGGCTGGTATTCAGTTGCTGTGCTTCAGAGAAGGTTCTTTATGTTTCAGTTCTTGGGCACTTTTATATTCTTTTGAGTGTTCAGTGTTTTCAGGCACAGTCCTAATTTTGAGTTCTAAAAGGAACAAAGAAGTGATTATTCTGACAAAGTAGATAATTCAGCTTTTAGGTAGGAATTTAGATAAGTTTTATTTAGATATATTTTTTAGAATTGTTTATAGATAGCTTTTTCTTGTGGACAGTTAATTTTAAGAGCCCCAGAGATAATGTAGTTTTATGAAGGAGACTCTTGGCTCTCTTTAGAAGCAGCTCCAATGTTTTCTGCTCTTACTGTGTGTGTGTGTGTGTGTGTATGCATATGCGTATGCATGTGTGCGTGTGTGTGTGTGTGTGTGTGGTTTTCATGATTGGATTTTAAGTTAGCTAATATGTTGTGGTTTTAGCCCGGCACCCTTTTTGCTCCCTGATGGACTGGTTCGCTTGGTTAATAAACAGATCAACTGGCATATGGCCCTTGCAAGGTAAGGCTGTATCAAATTCATATAATGTGTCTCTACCTGGATTAGCATTTAGCTTTCATTATGGACATTAATTTTGGGGTCCTTATGGCTTAATGTTTTTATTATATATAAATTTCCTTTGACACACATGATTAGTGTTGTTTAAATGTTAATTTAAGCTGTATTGAATCATTTTTATGCTTTTGTGCCTAGATACTAATCTAATTCTTAGGTCAGAAGGTGGATAATTAAAGCATGTGAACAATTTAGAAATAATTTTAACTTCTTAAAATAATTCCATCTGTGTGGAAGATGCTACAGATATTCATAAAGCATTTTTTTTTTCTCTTCTTCCCCTGTGACAGCAACGGGAAGCTTCTGGCTGCTGTTCAAGATCAGTGTGTGGAGATCAGGTAACTGTTAATGGTCGTTAAAAATTTCCTTTGAGAAACATTTTACCTGATTGACGGGAATTAAGGTTTTTAAAGGGGCATATTTAAAGGGATTTACTGTCAACTCACATAATTTTGTGAGGTGTCAGACACCAATTTTGCCAATTAAAAGATGAAAGATACTTTCTCAGAGCAGCATGTTTGTCTTTCCATTTTCCCAGATCTCTCTTTCTCTTGAGAAATTTTACTTTCTCAGATGGTGCGTATCTTCCAGAACTCTGGAAATCACTCTTATTTGACTATTGTGAAGTCAGCTGAACAGATGCTTAGGAAGGCATACAAAAGTAGAGGCTGCTTTCCTCTGTCGGCCTAAAGCTGTGGTAGGACTCTGGGTTTACAAAAATCCAAGGTTATTTACACCTTGGGACCAGTGACATCCTCTGTCCTCTCGAGACAGTCAGGGGCGTTGCATGCACATCTGGAAGACTTCTCCAGGCTGGATTTTCCAGGTACTTTATTTTTAAGTAATGCAGCAGTTGCAAAAGATGTCAAACTATAGCAACTAACTCAGGAAAACGAATTCATTCTTTGGGAAATCAGTAACAGCAGATGGCACATGTGTCCCCTCTAAAACCGGGGACTACGCCTGTCTCCAGGGAAGGCCTAACTCTTAGTTCTCAAAAAATAAGCAATGAGGCAGAAATTTCCGGGTGCCTAGATAACCAGTCAAAAGGTTTTCTGCTTCTTCATTATTCTCGACTATAAATAGTGTAAATGAGAATTCAGTTGTCTCACTGGTTTTAGCTTTTTGTTGAAGTTTCTTTTTTTCCTCCATTTATCCAAACAGAATTGGACCTCTCAACTTTTTGGGGAGTAGACAAAGGGTTTGGCCCCGATTGATGCATAGACTTCGGATAGGGAGCCTCCGTTATCCTCTTAAGACTATTGGGATATAAATGATTGGCAATAGTGACAGCCTTTCAAAATATCTAATTTGGCATGGCTTGAATAGGCAGGTTTCTCTTTTTTTAACAGCATCATTAAGCATCAGGTTTGCACAGTATTTAAACTGATATTATTCATAGGAATGGGCTAGCATTTCCTATTCCATTTATTGTAGTAATGTGAAGTGTCTCTTTTTGAGAAATGTATTCATGGTGTGACTTCTCTATGAACAACACCGAATAGTCAAAATTTATTTCCATCTTTTCCCTGTAAAATGAGAAAATTAATGAAACTATTTAAGGTGTTAGGCTCAGGGTGTGCATGGGGGCACAAAATTGATATTTAGGCCTGTGAAGGAGAGTTTGACCAAGGGTTTCATGGAACTCGCTAATAAAAATTGTAATGAAACGAATAAAAATTATTTGCTTTTATAAAAATGATCTACTGGATTGTTAGAATGCTCTATAAAACAATACTTTTAAAATTTGGATGTATATCCATCTCGTGCATTTGATATTAAGTGGTGAGAGAAGATGTCTGGGCGATGGAAGTGATGCTCACGGTGGTCTTAGTCAGCTGGTCACAATGTTAGTATAAAGACTCATTCTTGTATGGTGAGGAATTAACTCCACCAGGAAGCCTTTTAGGAACATACCCCATGGACACCCCCATTTCCTCCAATGGTTAGGAGTCAATTCTTTATGCTCCTCTAATAATCAGCACATTACTCTATTATACTTAATGATAAGATAATGCTCACACGTGTTAACTCATTTCATCCTTGCAGAAGCCCTACGAGGATGATATTGCTATTTTCCCCTATTAGGAAGTGGTTATAAATACATGGTTTTCAAGGGGATAAAAAGCTAAAACACAGTTTAGCTTTTAGAAGCTGCTCAGTCTTTCCTGCTGTTCCCCAATTTCATTTTTATAGTGAGTGGCAGGTGACTCTCATGTGCTCTAATATGGCATGTTTAACTTGCTTGTATGTGGGACTGCCCATGGATGGAAAAAAAAAAAAACCCAAAACCCAATGACCTGTCATGAATTGCTACTTTAATTTGTAATTTGGCAGCAGTTATGGATTATAAGTGGCCATAGGTGTTTCCTCTTATCTAAATAGTGGAGTGATAGTTTCTTATGATGAAGGACTGTTATAAATATGGGAACTAATTAGAAACCATCACAGAACACAACAGAAAGCATCAAAATAAGGGACAGGTTAGTGACATGTTAATACAAGACACCCCACCTTAAATTTGTTTAAGTATCTTAAATGGTCAATCTAAAGAGCTTTAAAAAATATTTTTGCTTGGGTTTCATCTCAGATTTATTGACTCAAGACCTTTGGGGATGGGACCAGGCATCTCTGTGGTATTAAAAGATCACGCTTCAACTCACTCATGCTTATATCATTTTATTCCCTGTGGTAGCTTTGTTTTTGACAAAAAAGAAATGTTGGAAGAAAATGTCACTAATGAAAGGGTCTTATTTGAGGCACAAAACCATCTCTGTAAGAGAAGGGATGATTTAGTGTTGCATAGAGAAGTTGTCTAGTCTATAGTATATGTGGTGTTTTACAACGGTACACAATATTGTAGTTGTCAAACTTGTCTTAATTTTGTATGTATTTTGCAGGTCTGCAAAAGATGATTTTACATCTATTATCGGGAAATGTCAAGGTAAGAGGTTACAAAACATATAAAAAATGAAAACTGAATCTTCAATAGTTTATAGTATTTCTTGAAAACTAGAAATAATATTAGATAAATATTTTTTAACCAGTATCATTATGACTGTTAAAATAATTTTAAAAACCTTAACTGATTTCTCTTACTGCCTTAAACATTTTGCTTTAAGATGTGTATTTTGGAGAAGTTTGAAATTGAACCTTTTTAAAAAGTCTAAGCCACTTTCAAGAGAAAGTATTTGTAAGTGCCTGTAGTCTTTTATTTTGAATTCAGTGCAGAAATATTTAGCTGTAAATCAAGAGTTGGTCAGATACAGACTATTAAAAAACATCTGGGATTTGATCATTCTTTGCTAGAGTCAGCAAAATTATACTGAGTGTCTTTATATTTATGAAATGTTTTCTTGGGTGCCACGTGTGTGATTGTGAGCAAACTGTACTCTTCCCTTACCTCATACAGACACTCAACTACGTAATTATAAACTTTGCAAATCTGATGAAGAAAAAAATATAGATACAGAGTAGAGTGAGAGTTTTTAACCAGGAACGTGAGATGATATTGTTGAGAAAAAATGACTTCTGCAAGGCAACCTTATGAGTGAGTAGAAGGTTGGAGATGTGGAGAATGCATTGATTTGCATATAGTGTATGAAAAGGTAGCTGGAAACTTACAGGTGGAAGGGAATTAAGAGGTAGGCTATTAGGTGAATGCATCTATCACCTGTTTTATTTACAGGGCTACCTGCAGTTCTGCTGACCCAGTGGTGGTTTGTGGGAATCATGATGATGATCCTGGTCTCTGTGTGGATGAAAAGCATTTGTAGGGTCCTGTGTGCTGGGCACTGTATTTAGTGCTTTATGTGCATCTTATAAATGCATTTAATTGGAAGATTATGATATATATATTTTATCTTAGAGCAGCGTAAGGTAAAATAAATATTTGACAGCAAAAGGGACCATGGAGAATGGAGGCAGCGATAGTTTTGAAATCTGCAAAGTGACAGAGATACAGACCATTCCCCAGACCTCCCCCCCATGGAGACACACGCTGCTCTTAAGCTCCTTGGCAAATGCATGTTTAGTGTCCTGGGGCCAGTGTCCTTCTAGTTTTTCCATTCTTGGCCATCCTCATGTTTTGAGGAGATTAAAAATCAAGTGTTTTGAGTTCTCATATGAAGAGTAATAGTAATTCTATGAGTATGTCGGAATCATTATTTCTAAACAGTTCTGCATATACTGGTGGATAAGGGAGTGGTAGTTCAGGTGGAATTATCTTTACACGTGGAACATATTGTGACTTAGAAGCAAATGTAAAACTTCCTGCATATCGTGTACACTGCCGTCCCCTTACCACGTCCCTCCTGCTCTGTTCCCTGGACGGCCAGTGAGTGGTACCCTCGTCTGTACCAAGTCCAGGCATTTCCTCTGCTTTTTCCTCTCTCCCTCCCTTCTTTCTGTTACAAATGTTTATTAAACTGACACTGTCCTGGGCACTGTGTATGTATACAGTGAGGAATAAGCTACAAGCTTCCTAGATGTCAGGTTTGTGGCTCCTCAGGAAAGAGAGCAATTTCATTGCAACCGTACCAAGTGACACAATGGAGAAGCATCACCGTTAACTCTTCCAGGTCTTGAGAATCTATTTAAATGGCTCTTGCCTCCAGCTTCTGCACTTCAGCCCTCACAGTCCTAGTTCAGACTCTTAACATTTCTTGCTTGGTTTCTTGCAACATTCTCCTGACAAGTTTTGCTTCTGTATACCCTTCACCAGTCTACACTTTGCGCTATTTGCTAGACTGATGGCTCTTAAAATAGAATTCTATCAGGTTACCTCTCAGATACGGCTCCCTTCCTTTCTACCTAGGTAACCTTGGACAAGTTACTTTACCTCTCTGAGCCTCCATTATTTGTAACATGGGTCTCATTTTATAGATTGGGCTGTGCAAAAGTTATGTGAGCTAATATGTAAAGCCCTCAGCGTTATGTGTGACACTTTCTAAGTACTTAAGGGACATAAAGCAACTGCTGCTACTACTACTAGTATTGTTCTGCCTATAATCTTTCAATTGTTCATACACCATTGACTGTACAATACAGTTCAGCTTTTGTAATTCAGGACACAAGACCTTTCACAGTAAGGTTCCCTGCCATGTGTCCTGTGTCCTAGCACGGAGCAGCTTGCGGTTTCCCATCATGCTTTCCTAGAAGCTCCCACGTCTTTATGTATAATGAGTTGGTCCTGCAGAGTTTAGTTCGAGCACCAGCTACTGTGGGAACCCTTTCCTCCCTCCCTCTCCACTGTCATTTGTACATCCAAATGTTTCCCCAGGACTTATTTGTACCTTTTATCACACATTTGACCTAATCTGCTTCCCTTTTTAAATTGTCGATTTGCTTGTCTGATTTGCAATTAGACTATAAATTCTTTTGAAGGTAGGACTTGTCTTACTCAAGTTTCTTTTCTATTCTTAGTGCCTAGTGTCTGATACTTAGTAGGCATGCAAGTTTTGGTCCTATCACGTGGGTATTGGCACTCGAGAGCTATTCAACATGATTTTTATGAATGAATGTATGAGTAAAGTATATTTGCCTATTTCCTGTGTTAATTTTGGGAATTTGTGTGTGTACACACACACACACGCACACACACACACACACACACACACACACACCATAATATTTTGTTTGTTATTCACACATAAACATATGGGTAATTGTCATGTTATTTGTTTTTTATTCCCTAATGTACACAAATGTGTGTACGTACTACTAATGGAACAGTAAAGATAAAAAGTCCTGTTTGCTTAGTATCCTTTTGCGAATAATTGAAGGAGAGTAGTGTTTGTGAATTACTAAAGCTCAGGGCTCTAGCGTTTTCTGAACTTATTCTTCATAGTTTTTTCACCATCACTTATTAAAGTAGACCAGACCTGGGTTTAATAATTACATAAGGATCAAAAAGTTCCCAAAAGAACAATTTGAGGATATTCAGTTGCTTTTTCCCCAGTGCTGCCGGCTTGTCGGGTGAGGGCTCGGGGCGCCTTCTGGGCTTCTGAGAAGCATGCCAAGGATGCCCGGATTCAGACACACAGGGGCCTTTGAGCTTTGCCATTAGACACCTGCTCTTAGGCAGTAAGTAATGAGAAATCTGCAAGTTAACATGGGAGCGGTAAGCTTAACCCCTCTGTAGGTCGCACAGATGACAGTATTGGTTAGGTTTTAGTGTGTACAGTCAATGTGGCAGCATGGACGAGATGATAATGCTTTGAGAACTAATGTTTTATTTTGTCGACTTCTGAATGTGTGAATTTATGACCTTAATGCTGCATTAATAGCTTCTTTCCATTTCATAGAATGTGAGGTAATGATCATTTGCTTATTATCTGCTTCATCTTTATGGGAGTGACTCTCATCTGCCAAATGATATTTCATGTGTATGCCCGGAGAAATGCAGCCAAATTGTTGTGAATGCATTTTTGAAACTACATGTTGCAGAGTCTGCAAACAGAAATAGGAGCTATTTGGTTCCACTTTGATATTTTCCAATTATTGCTTTATAAAATGAATGCCATTTGAGAATGTTTGCAGTGTGGATTGCAACTTGTTTTGGCTCTGTTCGCCAGCCCATAAAGAGTAATTCGATTTTCTCTATCTTGAAGAGTGACCTAAAACCAGAACATGGAATTAGACTTTTTAAAGGCTGTCCTGTGGCAATCAAGAGATTTTCCTCATTTCTGATTTTGAGATGCCATAAACCAGAGCTGTCTGAGGCTGAGCCGCAGCTCGCCTGTTGTCGGGGTGCCGAGGTCCTGTCAGCCCTGCACTGGCCCCGGAGTGCCGTGACAGCCCGGCTCAGACCGATGGCCTCCCGTTTCCAGCAGTCTCGTTCGTTTACCATTAGGTGCCAGACAAACGTGGTTTTCCCTGTGTCTGGATGTGAGAAAGGTTGGGGCGCACAGACTGTTGGAAGCGCCAGGATTTCGAAGGCCGGTGGGAGGAGCCATCATTAGGCCTGTGCGCAGATAACCGCGGAGCGCGGGTGCCCCATCGCTGCCCCTGTGTTCGTGGCGATGCCGGCCGGTCGATTTTGTTAGCAGTCATGCTAGTCTCAAAATCTGAGTCGGAAGTGTTTTTTTTTCGTTTTAGCAAAAGTTCGTGTAGAATTTGAATTATTTGTTTCTTAAATGTTCAATAGAATTCAATAGAATTGTACGTTTTAAATTCCTAATTAAAAATTTTAAATGGAAAGTGTTTTAAAATTTTATTTTCCTCTCGTTTCAGGTTTTTTTGGTGAATTTCCCTCTAAATTATAGGCTATTTTGGCTTAAAGTTATTTAACATGTTCCCTTATTGTCCTTTCACTGCCAGATCTGTACTCATGTTTCTTCTTTTCGTTCTTGATATTGGTAGTTTCTGTTCTCTTTTCTCTTGAGCAGTCAGGACAGAGTATTATTAATTTACTCTTCAGTAAGAAAACTTTAGGTTTTGATTCCTTTTTTTGTTGTTATTTTTTTTTTTGATTTTTGCTTTTATCTTTATTTCTTTCCTTCTGCTTACTAGGTTTAATTTGCTTTTATTTTCTAGATGAAAAATAGACATTTAGGTCATTGATTTTTAAACCTTTCTTTTCTTATGCAAGTATTTAAGTCTCTTCTAATATAAGCATCTTTTTGTTATTGATATCTAATTTAATTCTGTAGTAGTCAGAGAACATATATAACATGGTTTTAATCTTTTAAATTTATTGAGTCTTGATGATGGCCCAGCGTATGGTCTGTCTTCATGAACCAGATTCTTTGAAAATAGTTTGATTAAAAGAATTTTAAATAATTCGATTTTTGGGTATGGTGCAGTTATTGTGTACAGTGTTTTATAAGTGTCAGTTCTATTGAGTTGGGTGTTAGAACTGTTCCAAATTTTATCTTTACTGATTTTTCTCTCTGATTGTTCTATCAACCCACAGGGAGAGGTGGGTTGAAATTTCTAGTTATAATTGTGTATTTATTTTATCCATTAGTTCTATCAGTCTGTGTGTGTTTAGAAGCTCCAATTTTTAGGTATATACATGTATTATTTTGTCTTCTTATTGCAATGGGCTTTTTTGCCCTAATGAAATGTCCCTTTTTATATCCAGTAATACTCTTGTCCTGGAGTCTATTTTGTTTAATTTTAATGTGGTCACTAACTTTATTAATGGTTAGTATTTGCATGACATAACTTTTTTCTCTTTTAGCATTTAATCTGTATTTGTATTTAATGTAAATCTCTCATAGAAAGCATATAACAATCTTGCTTTTTTTTTCTGTCTGACAATTTTTGTCATTTAATTGGAGAGTTTAGAACATTTATATTTAATGCAATTATTGGTCTGGCTAGGTTTAATTTTACCTTCTTGCTATTTGCTGGTGTTTATCTTTGTCTGTTTCCTTTTAGCATTTGCTCTAGGGTTTATAATGTGTGTTTAACAGTTATTACACAGTATGCCTCCATCCACTCCTGTTCTTTTGTGTTATTGTCAGTTATTTTACATATGTTAAAGCCCCATGATATGTGGTTATTTTTTTGTCAAGTAACTTTTTAAGAATTTGCAAAACAAAGACAAATATATTTACATTAACCTCTTTTCTGTTCTATCACTCTTTATTTTGTGAAACTGACTTTCCATTTGCTTCAACTTGAAAAACTTATTTGACATTTCTGGTAATGTAAGTCTGTTGATAACAAATTCTGTCAATACTTGTTTGTCTGAAGCCATCTTTGATTTTGTCTTCATTTTTGTAAAATATTTTCTCTAAGTATAGAATTCTAGGTTGACTTTCTCCCCCTTTCAGCTCCTTAAAGATGTCATTGCATTATTTGTTTTTGGTGGGAAATCAGTCATGACTGTGAGTGGTTTTCTGTATATAATCTTATAATTGTGTGATTGACTCAGAACAGTTCTCAATTCACCTGCCTAATATATGTCGTATTTTGTGCATGTGCATTCTAATCCTGTCAACATAATCCTTGCTATTTCCGTGGCATCTATATTTGATATATGTAAAAGCTCTCATTTGAAATTTTCGTGTTTTGCTTTAGAGGAGGTGAACTTATTGGATTGGAATTATTTTATGCCCATTCGCTATGCTTTTGATCTCTTAAGTGCATAAATATTTTGAGGCATATTATTCCTGAGCCGTTACCTCACTCGGGCATGCTCAGCATTCAGCAGACCACTGGCGTCAGTAAACTTTGCTTCTCAAGGGAGTGAGCAGGGCTTGGCTTTGGTTTATATTTTCCTGCTCTTACTTGAAGTGATTTCTGGGGACTGTTCTTTTCTACTGAACTGAAGCGTTCGAGAACGTTAGGAGGTGATGTAATATAGTTGAATTCTCACTTTAGTTGCAGTAGCTGTAGGTGTGAGCTATCTTTATAACATGTTGCTAAAAGCACTTCTTCTCTTTTCATTCTAGTTCCCAAAGACCCCAAACCTCAGTGGAGACGTGTGGCGTGGAGTTACGATTGCACCCTGCTGGCCTGTGCAGAAAGCACAGGGACCGTGAGGGTGTTCGATCTCATGGGAAGTGAACTCTTTGTTATCGCCCCGGTACGTCCGTGCCTTCAACTGATACACACTTGTCTGAGAGCCTTTTATGTCCACGTACTCGAGGGAATGAGTGTGAAGAGAGAGGAAATACAAATACAAATCTGAACAATGAGTCGTGAACTTAAGAACCTAGTTGGATATCTGTATGTGAAGTAGTCTATTCTTTGTATTTTGCAGTGCAGTATCCAGATGTAATCCACCATTATTACAGGGTAGTGAATACTAAGCAGAAAACTGTTATAAAGTTCCTGTGAGGCAGAGAAAGTCAGTGGGCTGTCACAGCAGGAACGGCTTCGAGAAGAGTTAAAATTCGTTTCCCTAAAGAGAGGCTGAAGAAAAAAACTAATGGTTGTGATAACTTGCATTTGTATAGTGTTTTATGCTTTATACTTTATTAATGACTTGGATTTAGTGCATTTTTATTTAATATTCACAACAAGCCTTTGAGTAGATTCAGTAGATATTATCCTCATTTTACAGTTTAGAAAACTGGAATTGAGAGTAAAATAACCCTTTCCGTGGCAGTCAAGTTAATAAGTGTCTCAGGAATCCAGTGTTTTTTACTTTGCATCGTTTTTCCTCAAGCGGACAAGGTACAGGGCCAGGTAGAACTGGGCTGCATCTTAGAATCACCTGGAAAGCTTTATAAAGAACAGAAAAACAAAAACGAAATAAATTAACTGGAATGCCCAGGTTCCATCCCCGGAAATTCTGCTTTAATTCATCTCTGTGGGCTTTGAGTCTTGATGTTTTTTTCAGCTGATTAAAAATTTTCCCCCCTGATTTCATTAAATTAAAGATGATTGGGGTGACATTGATCAACAGCATCCCATAAGTGTCAAGTGTACAGTTCAATAGTATGTCGTATATGTATTGCATTAAGTGTCTACTACCCAAAGTTAGAGTTCTTTCCGTCACCACTTATTGATTAAAAACTTAAAGTTTTTCTGCTGATTCTAATGAGAAGCTAGGGATGAGAACCAATGATCTACAGAATGGTTTTTATTCAGATGTAATGAGTGGAAAAACTTGAAAAAATACATTGGGCTCTTATTACAAGAAGTCCTAGGGAACCAAACTAAGATGTTTGTGTTACTATTTGCTAGATCAGCACTGTGTGATAGAAATGCAACAACTGTATACGTGATCACACACATAATTTTAAGTTTTTTAGTGGTGGCATTAGGAAGAATTGAAAGAAACAGGTGATATTTACTTAATATATTTTATTTCAATAAATCCTAAATCAGCATGTAATCAGTGTAAACATTATTGAGATATTTTACTTTCTTTGGTACATTTTTTTTTTTTGAAAATTTGTGTCTATTTTTATACTTACAGTATCTCTCAGTTTGGGCTAGCCATGTGTCAGGAGTTCAGTAGCCATGTGTGACCACAGTATTTTACTGCGTGGTTCTAGTAATGGGTACCCATTCAGGATGATAAACTATTATGTGTACTACACAAGGTTCACATGCCTTCAGGTCCTTAGCAATATAACATGATACTTCGTTGATGGAAAAAGTGTGGCGTGGAGTAAGTGTTTTTAAGTATCGTTTCCTTTAAGTTGCTGATTGGAAATGGAAAAATAACTGGAGACTTTTTTTTTAGCATAGGTTACTGCTGGCAGCAGAAATCAACATTTGAAGGCTTATATCTGAATTCTGGCTGAATGGTGGCATTCCTTTTTTTTTTTTTTTTTTTTTTTTTACAATGGAAGTACAGTCTGGACATAAATTCACTTATCTAGGTGACTGTCCCATCCTGAGAAGCTGCTGTGGTTCCAGCTTATGGAACGGGGAGCTTGTCTAGACTTGGGTTCTAGGCATGCTGATTGCATGCTTTTTCAGCATGCAGATCAGTTCTGGGGCTGTTTTAGTTAGAATGCGAGTTTTAAGGCCGTTGTCAGTGATACGTATGTTAACGTCTTTTAGTAACTGAATTTCTCCCTCTTCTCCAGGCATCTAATTTAGCTGGTGACTTGAGCCATGCCATTGCTGGGTTGATATTTTTGGAGTATAAAGCAAGCGCACAGTGGTCTGCGGAACTCTTAGTCATCAATTACCGAGGAGAACTTAGGAGTTACCTTGTGAGGTAATAACCTACTTTATTTAGGAAGACCTATTTGAAATAACGTTTGTTCTTCTGGTTTAGTGTCAGTATTTTTCCTCATAGAATTTTATTGTGAAAAATTGCCAATATAATAGGAGGGTTGAAAAAATTGTGACATGAAAACCCATACCTTTACTTAAATTCTATTAGCGTTTTATTAAACTTGCTATGTCACATTTCTATCCATCCCTCTATCCAGCCATTAATCAGTCTTATTTTTAAATGAATTTCAGAGTCAGGACCCAACTACTGTAGCATGCTTATCATTAATTAAAGTTCAATACTTGCTTATAGTTTTCTTTCTTTTGATATAAAATTTGCATACAACGGAATGCACAGATCTTAAGTGTACCAGCCTGTGAGTTCAAATGCATACAGCTGTGCAAACCAAACCAAACCTCTGAAGAGACAGAACCATGCCATCATGCTAGAAAGTCCCCTCAAGTCGGTTTCTGGCAAATCTCTGTCGCTCACCCCCAGAGCAACTACTGTTTATCCTTTTCTGTCGTAGATGAGTTTTGCCGGCCGTCCTAACTCACATTAACGGACTCCTACTGTGTACTCTTTTGTCTGTGTCTTCTTTCCTTCAGCATATTTTGAGAGTCATCCATGTTTTGATGAGTACCAGTAGTTTATTCCATTCTATTGCTGACTAGTATTTCCTTGTATGACTGTCTCACGTGTCTTAGTGTGGGTTTCTAGAACAAAACACTGTGAACTGTGGCTTATCAGCAACAGAAGTTTGTTTCTCACAGTTCCTGTGAGAACCCTCTTCTGCCTCGCAGACTCCTCCTTGTGTCCCCACGTGGCGGAGAGAGCGAGCTCTCTGGCCTTATGAGGGCACTGAGCCCGTTTGTGAGGGCTCTGTCTTTATGACCACGTCACCTCCCAAAGACCCCGCCTCCAGACACCGTCACCTTAGCATTGGAGTTGTGACGGATGAGTTTTGGGGAGGACACAGACATTCACTCCATACCATTCGTGATTTATCATTCACCTGTCGATGGACTTCTGAGTTTCTGGTTTGGGGCTCTTGTGAATAAAACTCTAGGATCATTCTTGTCTAGGTCTTCAGGGATAGACATTTCCATTTCTGTTGGGTCAGTATCTTTGAGTGGAATGCTGAGTTATAGGGTATAGTTTATTTTTATAAGACACTGCTAGACCTTTTTCCAAAGTTTGCATATCATGCACATTCTCACTATGATGTCTCAGAGTAATGGCTGTTTTACCTCCTCAGCAGTATTTGGTGTTATCTGTCTTTTAAGTTAAAGCCATGTTAGTGGGTATTTAGTGATCTTACTGTGGTTTAAAGGTATTTATTATTTCTTTTTGGCCCTAAATTTAGCGTTGGAACAAATCAGAGCTATCGAGAGAGTCACAGCTTCAGCTTCGGTAGCCATTATGCTCATGGGATCAGCACCGCTGTCTACCATCCTGGCTACAGGTGAGCTGCCTCTCGTTCTCACATTTGGAGGACTAGGGGGTGGAAATGTTGGCACGATTTTATAGAGAAGAGAGTGTCCATTCTGATTCTTAGTTTGGCTTCATTTCCTCCTCTTGTGCACAGTTATCTTAACTATCTCTGATCTTGTTTAGTCATCTTCTGAGCATTCCTGCTCATCTGTGCAGCTGCCCGGGCTCCGAGCCAGGTGGGGCACTGAGAATGTTCACTGAGGAATTTCTTTTTACTCTCCAAATCTCATGTTTCTCATCTGTGAAATGGGTGTAACACCTTACTCTTCTCGTTGCTGAGAGAACTCATACTGTGTGTAAAGTGCCCGTGCACAGAAGACATTGCTGCTTCTCTCTTTCCTTTTTCGTGAGTAGGGCTTGCATGATTGTTGCACAGCTGCTTCCTGCAGGTGTAGTCTCGTCTTCATGTATGCCACTGCTCTCTGTATTTACCATGTCACCTGAGGGTGCTGGAGACTTCGGGCATTTTCTACATCCAGTGATTTCTTCCCTTTAATTTTTTAATTCAAGAATAAAGTTTCTACCAAGCTTTTTGGTTCTCTAAATGGGAAGCCTATCGAATTGTGAGCCAGACAAACCTAGCTCGAGTTCTGAATTTTGAGACCTACTCTGTGTCTATTTGCAAGCCCTTAAACTTTCTGATTCTCAGTGTACTTAAGATTTTTTGATTGAAAATGTATGCAGGTTTTGTATGCTGTTCAATGACAGGTCTGTCCTTGTTTTTTTGTTCAGAATTTTATTTTTATGAAGTTTTTATACTACAGAAGAACAGCCCCCTCCCACTCACACCCACATCCATAGCCACACACACTGTAAAAACCCTTAGCGCTCTCTCCTCATCTCATTCCCTCAGTTGTCCTAGAGGTAACCGCTGTCCCGAATTTCGTGTTTATAATTTCTTGCTTTCTTTATATTTTTACGACTTCATATTTAGTGTTACCATTTGGCTTTATATGAATGGAATTACACAGAAGATATATAAGTCTAACTTTGAGTCTTGCTTTTTGATATAATTTCTCTACTTCATTTTAATTTCCAGTAGTATATTTTATGAATATAGGCAGCATATTTATTCATTCTCCTGTAGATGAAAATTTGGTTCATTTTCTCGTTTTTTGGTTATGAAAATAGTACTGTGGCAAAATGTATTTGGCATTCCTCTGCCATGCATGTGCAAGGGTTTCTGCAGGGTATGTAAGTAGGAATGAAATTATTGAATTGTTGGTTAAGTACCTCTTAAACTTAACTAGGAAATACATTTTCTAGAATGTTTCTGAAAGTTTACAGATTCATCAGCATTTTATGAAAGGTTCTGATGTCTTGCATTTTGATGCCATCAGATTTCTAAATATTTGTTGATCTGGTATAAAGAATATCTCATTGTGTTTTTATTTGCATTTCCTTGATTACCGTTAAGGGCCCATCAGCCGATGAGCTTGAGCAGCTTTTCATGTTACTGGTCATTCATGACATGCTTTTTATGAAATGCTGCTTAATATAATAAACGCTTTTTCATATAATTTCTTTTTATTAGATGTTCGGTCTGGACATTCTTTATATTATTTGGGTATTAAATTCTGGTTTGATTATATTTATGATGCGTTTCTTCTCTCAATATGTGACTTGTCCTTTTTTTTCTTATAATTTACCTTTTAAAAAAGTTACGTCTGCATGTAGTTTCAAGTGTTGAGTAGTTTGAAAAACGGACCCTCCGCCTAATTTCTTGCTTTCCAGAGATCGCCACTTTTAGCTATTTTAGTAGATTCCTTTGGCTGTTTTCATACATATAAGTTAAATTATTGTGTTGTTCCTTCTTTATTTCCCCTTTATGGAAGATGTGTGTTTAGTGTTCTTACCCAGTCCAACACACACACACACACACACACACACACACACACACACAGCCTTCTCTCATTCCCCTCGTGGTTTTGTGGGGTAACTGTTACTGTGGTTATGTGGATGCTGTTCACAGGCGAGACAAGAAGCCTCATTCATTTATTCAGTAAACAGTCATTCATTTCCTGCTCTTCGCCACATGCTGTTCAAGGTGCTTGTGATATACCTTATGGAACTTACTTGTAGAGGGGGTGACAGCAAACGGTGAACAGAAAGTACGTGAAGAACTGAAGGGCTATGGGGAAGAAATGATGAGGGGCTGTGGACAGAGAGTGGATCAGGGTGGGAGGGTAGGGAAAAGGGTAGGTAGCCAGGTTACCCTCGCTGAGAAAGTGACATTTGTGCCAAGACCCGCAGGAGGCGAGGGCATTAGTTACTTGGAACCTGGGAGAAGGGTGTTCTCTGCAGAGCTAGTAGCCAAAGCAGAATGGTTTGGGCGAATGCTGGACATTTCCAGAAAGAGCAAAGAGGCCAGTGTGACTGAAGCAGGTTCCGAGAATGCTGGGCTTCTGCAGCATGTACAGTGCTTGGTGGCAGTCAGCTGGGGATGGATGACTTCGCTAAGGTTTCTGAATGGGAATTGTTATAAAGCCAGGAGTATGTGTCAGCGCCCTGTTGTACATGACAAAAACATGGCCAGATTGTTTATATTTTTCATTGTGTGTGTGTGTGTTTTTAAATGAAAGATGCTGAAATATTCATCACATTTTTATTTATTTTTGGTTACTCTAGTAGTATGAGCCTGGTATTTGTCATCCATAAGGATTTTATAAATGTGAAATAAATCAGCCAGAGTGGAGCTGGGATAAATTGGTAATATACAAACTCAAGGTTTTAGGAAATTCATTGTTTTGCCTGATGCCGTGAGCACTGTTGAGGAAGAGAAATTGAGGTGGTAAAATGGGTAATGTAAAACAAAAATTAATTGAGAAGCTTTGGGATGATAAGCTCTATGGATTTTCTTATTTTCGTATCTTAACTCACAGCCTAATGAATATATTTGAGCCTTCCCAGACTCTTATATTCCAGTCCTGACCCCACTCTGACTGCCACCCCTGACCACTCTCCTGCCTTCTCTTCTTGGTTCTGAGTGTTCTCTGTTAATTTTGGCTTATATTGTGCCCTGGTTTCAGCTAAGAGGAATCTCTTACCTTCTCTGCATTCTTGGAGAGGCAGCCCTAGACTTTTGGTCCAGGTGGGCACGGGTGCCTGGTGGTGGAGACTCGGATGAAGTGCCTGCTCTCCAGGAGTGTGTGGTCTATTTGGGGGATCATATATTCACGAGGGCACTCGCTGTGGGCTTAGTTCAAACTCAAGACTTTTTTTGTGTACATATTTGTAAATGACATTGCTTTCAACAGTATATAGATTTTTAAAAGGTTTTATTCCAAATTTCCCTGTAAATTTCTACCAGAAAATCTGACTTATTGAACTTTGACTCTCCAGCAGTTCCTTGATAGCTAACTACACAGTGATAATTACTGGCATTTGAAGGTAATTTCTATTAGACCCTAATTTACATCTCAATAAAGACAGGAAAGAAAACAGGCCTTCTTTCTCGGGCCCTTTTGAAAAGCCACCCGTGCTCAGACTCCTTGGCGACTCTTTGATACTGATTTTCAGTGTAGAATTCAGTGATTTTTAATATGTGTATGAAGCAGTACAACCATTGTAACAATCGGTTTTAGACTATTTCCATTACCTCTACAGATCTCTCTCTCATGCCTGTGAGTTTTATGGCATGTAAATCGTCTCGTAAAACTAATGAGTGAATGAGAAAGAAGCCTCTAAACAGGCTTTCTCATGAACACTTGTATCATATTAAGAAAGATTCTCAGGTTTATGGTCATGTTTTGTACAGTTTGTGCGGGAGAACCAGGATTGATTAATGTACACTGTGCAAAGGGAGAAGCCAAGCATTTGGATGATTAGAAGATTTTTTTTTCTCTTAATCAGCCATTTTTTAGGCCAAATACAGATCTCACAGAAAGAGCTTCGGACAACTTCTACAGGGAGTAATAACCGACGGTTTCACGTTGCCTTAGAGTAGATCACAGTCAGATTGCAAACTCCCCTGGCTGAAGAGTAGGTAGGTAATTGTCTTTCCTCAAGAACAGGTTGGGGACTGCTGCTGTGCTCAGAGGGAGGGCTCGGCAGGTGGCCTGGGACAGTCTTTAGAAGCAGTTCGGTTTAGGGGAGGCCGAGATGTGCCTTTAAGTAATGGCCCGGGGAAGCAGTAAAGGGCTGTGTGTGCTTCATGTGCACCGAGTTGGTCATCCCAGGTGCATTTCTGATGTCCCCGGAACCAGACCCGACGCATTTTAAATGCACAAGTCCTCTCACTCATGGGGTAAAGGGAGTGTTTCAGATAAATAGGTGGCACCTAGTGGGGTGATCAGACATGTTTGGTGTGTGAATGAGCTCTCAGGTGACATAATGCTCATTCTTCTGGCCCCAAATGGAAAGAAAACAGGTTTGGGTATAGAAGGGGAAGGGGTGCATGCAGGGGGCCTCCGTCTCTTCTTCCTCTTCATACATCACCTCTGTCGAGGGACGTACAGGTTGGTCCCATAAGTGTTTATTTACATTTGATCTTGTGGAGAAGATAGTGTTGAGAGCTCCCTACCTCAAAAAGTGTACCCAAGGACATGGGCAAAATATTTTTTCCTCCTGTGAAACGTAAGTTCTATCTAAACCCACGAGATGCTTTCCGAAGCCGGGCAGCAGACTTCCACAACCATTACGTTGCCTTACAATTGCCCATCTTTCTCTTTGCTTCCTGAGGTCAGATGTATTCTGGGAGAGTCGGGGCACTGATATGTGCGAAGAGACACTGCTCACAGCAGGCGGAGCTGATAGGTGTAAATTGCATTGTGACTTTTCACAAACCCTAACTACATCAGATTAATGATTCATGAAGAATCGTTTCTAGAAAGGCAGTGCAGTGCGGTCGTGGTCCTTGCTGCTTGTCTGCCACGCGGTGAGAGAGATGCTTTCGGCCTGTGGTCACGTGGGCCATTGGCCTTTGAGAGATTCATGCGCAGCCTGGTACCTGCGAAGCATGAATGTCAGTAATCGAGTTGGCCTTATATTAAGGAGTTTTTCACTTTGCCTCTCAATTTCTCATTCCTCCAGAATGAGAAAATTCTCTTTCTTTAAGTTCAGGTTGGTTTTTTGAAGAGAAATGATTGTTGTCTGTGGAGAAAGCTAGCTTGGCTTGGTGGAGCTGGAAACCCCTAGAATTGAATTAAGGAACTTCTCAGCTTCACAAACTAATTATTTCTCTTTTTTTGATTTCATAGACATTTTTTCTGGAGAGGCAGGGAAGTGAGTCTTGACTATATCCTGTGACCGGTTTTCATCCAGAATATGTTAACAGATAGACAGACATATGTGCCTTAGAAAATATCTAGGTCCTTAGTAGCCTTCAGCTAGCCGCCTTTTAAGTAGAAGATAATGTTGTATTATTTGACCTTCTTTGGCCTAGCATTGAAAAATATTAAATTATTTGGAAACCAGCTTTGACCCATCCATCACTTTTACATTTGGAGATTCTTTGAGAGGTGAGTGAATTCTCATTATGTTTCCGTTACATTTAAATGGGTCTTTGAAGATCTTCATAATTTTTTTTAATCTGTTCAGCTGGTGAATCAGTCAGTTAACCGATCAGTCTCTCTACTGCCCACCCCACCTCATCTCCTTTTAGAGTATTTTGGTTGTAGTTTAACTTGATATAACTTTATATGCCAGCGAATTTCATTGATCTTAAGCAGTGTATTTTGTTTATACTTCCCAGTCCCTCTGCAAAGTTTGGTGGAAATGTAATTTTAGGGAGTAACTTGGGCCACATTAAGTTTCTTCTTATACTTGGAGTGATGCTTGCTATTGTGGATCCCACTTGGGAGTAGAGAGCTGAAAGAAGACCATCGTGTTATCTTTAACATTTTGTAGGAATGAAGGAATGATGCTTAATTATGTTTTACAGACAAATAGAAAATTAAAGGTCTATGTTTTTGATATAATAGAGTGTGTACTGGGTTAGGGAATAGGAGACCAGAATTCTGTTTTTGGTTGTGCTATTCTGTTACTAGCTATGAAGCCTCAAGACAAGTCACTCTTTCTGGACCACATTTTGCTAGCTCTGCACTGGGCACAGACAGTAGGTGGTGTTTTTGTAAGCTGCTCAGGTACTAAGGATGCCCAGTATAGACTACTGGACTTTATCGGAGGAAATCGTAGTGGGGAGTTTGTAGCAAGCATGATGGAAAGACCCACTGTCAGGGATACCCGAATAAGTAGGGTTCTATAGAGAGGGGGTTCAAAGAGAAGACCTTTTTTTTGGGAGAGCAAGTTTGAGTAAGATTTTTAAAATTACACCTCTGATATTGGTGTAGAAGGTGAGAATCTGGTTTCAGAACCTGGGCAGGATACAAGGTAGACATGATATGTAGATGGACCAGATAGGTGGATACTGAACAAATTGTGCTTTTGCAGTGGTGTTGCTGAAATCCATCCTAAGGATTGGGAGGGCATTAAGTCTCTAGGTGATGAGCATTGGCATCAGCTATGGACTGAGGAAAGGAAACGGGCAAGGATATCTAAGAAACCTAAACTAATTTATTCGTTAGTATTATTGACATTCTGTTGCTAGGCTAATGGTTCTTTACAAGGTGTGGACAACAGACTCAGCTATTGAGAATTAAAAAAACCTGCATAACTAGGCTCTCCTCTCAAAGGCTTGATCAGGTGGTTGTGGGATGGGATCCGAGCATCTGTTTTGATAAAAGGCTCTGTTGAGGTCTGATTCCCCCCATGCCACCCCTTGAGAATCCAGTGCTAAGGTTCTGGGAAATTAAATAAAATGAACAGGAGATATCTTTGCCTTTGAAGTTGCCTTTGGGGTTGAGGGGCTCGGTGAAAGGGGTGAAGGGTTAAAGAAGTACAAATTAGCAGTTGACAGATGGTCATGGGGATTGGGGAGCATGGCGTGGGGAATGCAGTCAGCAGTCATGGCTAGGTGTAGAGCCAGAGGGGTGGTAGAGTAATTGGGATAGGAACGCATTTCATGTTCGATGTTGCCGGCCTTCCACTGGTTATGGCTGGGTACTGGGTTGAGAAGTGCTGTGGAGCCAGGTCTGAGCCCATCAGGAGCTGCCTGGTGTGTGACACAGGTGTAGAAATAGCAGAGCCGGGGGTTTTTCTTGTCAGGCTACATGAGGGGGTGTGTGTGTCTGTCTTTCTGTCTGTCGTGTGTGTCTGTCATGTGTCTGTGTATAAACTGAATTTTTTCCCCCGTGTTCATTGCTAGGAATACAGTTGATTTATGTATGTCGATCTTATATCCTACAGCCTTGCTGAACCTGATTAGTAATTCTGGTAGATGGTTAGTGGAATCCTTTGGCCATTTTTCCTCTTAACCTACTCTGTATATTCTTCATAGGGAATTTAACCAAAGTCATTTAACCACTTAAATGCACATGTGATATCTCCCAAATCTGTATCCCGTAAGTCATTCCTGAGACACAGAGCTGTTTGTCCACCTGCCTACAGGACAGCTTTCCTTGGAGAGCTAGATCGCAAGTACCTCATACTCACTGTATTCTAAGTGTGTGAATCATTTTACCTCTAGAACTACATTTTTTCCTGATTTCTGAATCTCGATATATAGCATTTTTACTTGGCCAAAACCTGAGATTTATTTTAGCTAACTCCCTTAACTCATTCCTTTAAACCTATAAAGACTTGTTGGTTATTATTCTCTAATATATCTCAAACCCATCTCCTGCTCTCCATTTTTGCTGTCATCCTTACAGTTCAGACAGCCATTACTTCTTATCTAATTTATTGTCAGGTGTGTTCCTTGCTTCCTATCTGATCTTACTCTAATTTGTTTTCTGTTGTGTTTCCAGCAGGGAATACAGGTCTTAAAATACAAGTCTGAAGCTTCAAAGTCCTTCTCTAATGTCCTTTAGCTATTGGGATAGAGCTATAACCCCTTAGTTTAGTATTTAAGGCCTTTTATAGTTTGATCTTTTAAATTTCCTAGCCTCCTGTCATACCCCTCCCTGTTTCTTTGCTCTAGACCAATGATCAGCACACTTTTCTGTAAAGGGTGAGATGGAATTTGTTGTAACTGCTCAACTGCTCCATGATAGAGTGAAAACAGCCAGAGACAAGAAGTAAATGAATGAGTACGACTCTGTTCCAATAAAGCTTTATTTACAAAAATAGGTGGTGGGCTCTAGTTTGCTGGCTCCTACCAAGGATTACTCTAGACATGTGTCAATTCTTCCATTTCTCAAGATGTCTTTGTTATTTAAAGCCTTTGTTCTTGTTTTTTTCCTCTGCCTGGCATGTCCTTCCCCCATCCCCCTTCATCTATCTGTCTGCTCTATAAATGAGTGGTTGGGCTGCCCCTTTAGAATCCATCTCTGTGTTGGTAAGAAAGAATACATTCATTTTATTCAGCAGAGTAACCTGCTGGGCTGTGGCCTCCCTGAGGGCAGGCTTCCTGTCTTAGCACTGTGTCATCGGGGTTCACCACAGTGCTTTGCTTTGAAATAGTTGTCAGTAAATTTTGGTTCAGTTGTTAATGTTTACTTGGCTTTGTCAAGCATGTGAAAAAGGAAAAAATACTGACGCACTGAGAGGCAGACTCCACGAGGGCAGGACCTTTACCTGCGTTATTTGTAGCTCTATTTTCAGGACTTAGAATAGGTGCTCAGTAAATATTCATTGAGTAAGTGAATGACTTTGGCAGAGTTCACATTTGAGAGCTCCGGTTGAACACTTGTGTGAATAGAAGGCCTGAAACAGGTTTTTTTTAAACCTTTGGTAGATGAAATCACAGTCTCATTAACCCACAAGGCTGTACATTCCTTCAGGGCAGGGGAAATTTGGTTTCCTTATATAGTATTTCCTGCACTGCTAGCGCAGAACCTTGCGAAGTTTAGACACTCCCTAAACTGATACTGAGTGCACTTACCTTTGCAGGTAAGATTATAATTGAGGAAATTATAGAGTTTTTACTGATGGCCAGATACTTACTCTGAGTCCCAGTCTTCACGGTTCTGTACAATGTTATTACAACTGCTCTTCTGTAGATGGAGAAAGTGAAGCTCTGAGAGGTTAAGAAACATGATGATTAAGTGGTAAACGCGTGTCTTCTGATTCCCGAGCTCAGGAAGGCTGTCTCTGTTCCAGGGGTTGGCAGATGATGGCCTGTGGGCCGAATCTGGCCTGTTTGTGTGGCATGTGAGCCAAGGATAGATTTGATATTAAAAAAAAATTGAAAAAAAACAAATAATATTTTATGACCCATGAAAATTATATGAAATTCAAATTTCAATCCTTCAGTGAAATTTTATTAGAACATAGCCACACTTTAAAAAAAATATATTGTCTGTGCTTTTTTTGCATGATGACAGAAATGAGTTATGCAAGAGACCATTAGGTGCACAGAGCTTAAGATATTTATTATCTGTCCCTTTATGGAGAATGTTTGCTGTCCTCTGTTCTGTGCCATCTAACCATCTGAGTATGGGTCCATTTCTTCTTGGAAGGTATAAAGTAAGGAGTATTGAACTTTATGGATTTTCTTATTACCTCTTGATTCTCAATTCTAAATTATATTTTAAGGAATTTATAACCAGGTACCACTCAATTTTAGATACATTAAATACCTAATTATCAAATTGCCAGGAAAAAGAAATTTTATTACTGAAGTAAGCAGTCTCCAATATCCAATGATCGTATGCCACAAGCTCATTGGTCATTGGACTGAGTCTATCAAAGTCTCTCCCTCTCTGTTATTTCAAAAATTTTCCCTGGCTTTAAGGAGTTCTAAGCCACTGGATGGCAGATTCTCCCAACACTTATTAGGTGGAAGAACCTTCTCAATAAACCCTTTGTAATTCTTCTTGGACGTAATTTGTCATGTCACGTTTAGCTCTCCCAGTTCGTCAGTAAGACGAATGTGTGATGCTTAGGGGCACGCTCTGTGTCCCCCCCCCCCCACCTTCTTCCCCTCCGATGGCATTGCCCACCCCTTTATTTCTGCTCCTTGTCCTCCTCCGGCTTTGCCTTTACTCCTGATCATTTTATTTGTTCCTCCTCCTGTTTTTTTGCTCTATCGGTCACAGTTTATATTTGTTGTCTGATATGTATGTTCCTACTTTGAGCTTTAGTCTCTTAAAATGTCAGAGCTGGAAAAGAGTTCCATCCATCATGTGGCTTAGCTCCTTCATCTCTCAGGTGGGAGAACCGGAGTCTGGAGAGGTTAAGCCAAGGACACGGACTGTGTGTTATTTATCTTTGTGGCCCTGTGGTGCGCAGGTAGATGCTTCTTGAGTGAACCAGCTCTGGTAAATGCTGTGAAGGATACAGACACGGTCTCTGTGCCCAAGTGGCTCCAAGTTTAGTCATCGAGGCCTGATTTAAATAACTTACTGTAGAGGCAGAAGAAGGGAATGAGTGCCTGGCTCATTTGAATTGTTAAGGACCGCTTTGAACTTTCTTTCCTACTTGCCTTGCTCGCCGTGTATGGGCCAGAAATACTCCCTGCATTTCCCATCATTCCCTGAACACACCATTTATAAATTGATTATCAAGTTCCTTTGGTTTAGAATGTTCTTTACCTGATCCCTTCTTCCGTCTGGGAAATCATTCACAGGATAAACTTTTCCCTGGTGTTTCCCCAGAGGGGTCTTCCTTGGCCTCTTCCTCCACGCAGGCCATCTGGCCTTCAGGCTGGTTCTGCACCTAACCGACCCCAAAGGTCGTGAGTCCTGTGCAGTCGTGGTCCGTGTGGGCTCGTCCTTTCCCCTGGAGTGGGCCGTGCTCATCTTCATTCCCGTGTGTGAATGTATGTCCAAGGCCATCTGAGGAGAGGGACGTAGGACAGAACGTGTGCCCCCAACCATCACGCCATGATCGACACCGATGAGCTGGGAGAGCTGTACATGCCGCTAGAAATGGATTTTCCAGGAAGAATTATAAATGGTTTATTAAGACGGGTCTTCAGTCGCTCAGCATGTTCCTCATTGCTTAGCACACAGTTTGCATTTAGTAAATACTGATGGGATGTAAAGAATTTACGATGACATAGTTACTTTGTTGGCAAAGGCACCTGATACCTTTGATTTCTAGACCTATGGTTTTCCTATTTTCCACAAAATTTTGAAGTGAAAGATTATTGGGAAAGTGAATGCCGGCCCCACCCCCCTCCGTTGCTTTTGTTAAGGAGAAAGAAAGAATGCTTTAACTCCCATACATCATAGTGTAGAGAATTTAATTTCGACTATAGAAATTCTGCTTTGGTTTGTATCTTTATCGAATCATTTTAAAACAATTATTTGCTTCAAAATGTGATTCATAAAGTAAGCTCTTAAGAGCCAGATGCTCTGCACAGTTAAGGAGGTACTGGGTAACACTGCGTACAGATATGCTGGGTGGAGGTGTTTACTGCAATGGAAAATGACGTAATGACTTAAATTATTTTCTACAGTATTGTCTATTTCTGGACTTAATTTCTGCAAAAATTTAATAGTCGTTTTAATAGTAAATCACAGAATGCTTAAAATATAACTGACCATTCATGTATAAACAGTGTCATAATGTCACAAAGCAAATTATGAACGTATTTTGGAATACTGTATCTCGATGTTCCTCTAAGTTAAAAAAAAGAGAAAAAAAATACAGGACTAATGTAAGGAACATCTAAGTAGCTACTGCCCAGACTTGGCAAATATTGAGATTGCCTTTTTTACATAAGGTGTGTGTGTATATGTACGCACAAACATATAAATGAAAGAGAGACGATTACACAAACAAAATTTCCTCCTTCCATTCCTTTGTCCCACTCTTCCCCTTTCTAGAAACAATTGCTCGCGTGATTTTGGTGTGCGACCTTCCAGGATATATTTATATATTTGTTCTTTACATTGCGTAAGTTTCCCTGAACAATTTATTGAAGTTATTTACTCATGTCTTTTATACATTTAAAGTATTTCTAATTTTCCTGCATTATAGTGATGCACAAAATGTTCTTTTACCAAGAGATAAATATACCTGTGTAAGATTAGTGTCGGGTCCCCTCAGAACATAGTTTGCGAGCTTGTTCAGCACATGCATTTATTAGGTATTGTCGTGTCATGTCATTCTCCAAAATGATCGCTCCAGTCTTACATGTGGTTCACGAGAGCTACTGTGGATTTCTCCTCTTGTGACTTGCTAATTTGTTGTCCATTTTTATTTTGGGCTGATTGTGAGACATCTTTATAGATCCTGGCTGCTAATACTCCGTTAATTTTACACGTTGTAACCTCTCCTGGTGTGTGGCTCGTCTTCCCACATAATGAATAGAAGATTTGGATTTTAGTGTGGTCCAGTTCAAAGGAGAATGACTTAATGATTCTAGGGTAAGAAAGTGTTTCTAGGTCAAGGTGCCAACTCATGAAAGGAAAAGTCATCAGTGTGGACTGCGTTGGCTCCTCTTAGAGCCCTACTTTCCCACGTGAATTGTGTTTGCTTAGTTCCATGACATCAGTTGGTTCAGTTCCATGAAAAAATTCTGTTGGGATTTTATTTGAAATTGCATTCAGTTTGTGGGTTAATTTAATAAGAATTGACATCAGTACAGTATGGAGTCCATCAAGGAACATGGTATTTTTCTCTCTTTATTCTATCCATTAGGTCTTTCACAAATATTTTGAAAATTTCTTCTTGACGCTTTGCTTTATTAAATTCTTAGCATTGTCTAGCACCCACTTTATCAGTCTGTGACACCCACTCCCATTTCCCCCACCCTGGTGCCGTGGCCCTTCCCGTCTCTGTGCCTCACATCTTACTCCTGAAGTCTCACAGGAGTGAGGACGGGCAGGGGAGAGCGGGGTCTCCACAGCACTGTTCACTCTGTGCCTCTTAAGGAGAAAGTTGGAGCTTTGAAATCAGTCCCTCAGGAAACATTTGTTGTGGATGCTGTGCTGGGCCTCACTTCTCTCTTTCCCATTGACAATTTTCATTTAAATTATGTGGTTTTACCCGTGGAACGTATTCCTCTTCCTGCCCTTTGGCTAGAGTTGCCCAGGAAGCCCATTCTAGCACAGTGATCCTGATGGATGATGAAGAAGCTTTATTTACCAGGCCAGGCATCACCATCAACCTGATTTCCTCTCCCCTCCCCTCTCCTCTCTTCTCTTTCTTTTCTTTTTCGTAATCACTTGTAGATTGGCCCTAGTCAACAAGTGAGTCCTGTAAAACAATGAAGTTATGGACCAAATGAACATCTTGAATCGAGGTTGGTACCCTTGGCACATATAACTGAAGGTAGCTCTTCAGTGGACGTGGACTGAGCTATCGTCTTCAGATACGGCTGTCATCTCTCCTAACACTTCATTCCAGGCTCCCAGCTGTAGTTCTCTCTTATTTGCCCTTAATTAGAGAGTGAGCTTTCTGCATGCAGAGAGCACGCCTTCTTCATCTCTGCGTGCTCGGTGCCCCGCACATTGCTTGGCACACGATAGCTGCCGCTTACCCATTGAGATGAAGTCTGCCAGTTGCTTCCTGTCAACACACGTAAGTGCACACGCCCACTTGCGTTCCTGTAGCTGGAGCCTCAGTGGCCCGAGTCGCCGTATCGTTCCTTGGAAGTAGTACGTGATTAGTCCCGTCATCCTGCCTCTTCTCTTCTCCACTTGCTCTTTAGTCTGCTGTGAATGGGAGGAAAGGCTGTTTGGAAGCAGGTATCGAATCACTTTTGTTCGTAATGGAGCTTATCATATCACGGCCAGTTTGATCTATGCAAGGCCATGATGTTGGTCAGACTTTCATAGGGAGGAAGTGTTTTCTGGTATCAAGACCAGAAGATATTAAATCTGGAACCTCAGCTCTGTCTCCTTCAGTAGTCAGGCAGCTTAGCGTTTTATGTGTATATTTTTTAATCTGGAAATTCGATGTGACATTTCCATGTCCCTCCTTGACATGATAATGCAGATTTATGTGACACCGCTGAATCTCTTGAGAGAAGAATTTTACTGTTAACATAAATATGTATGTTGCACATTCATCAGACAAAAATTATTTTAATTATTGGGGTCTGCTTTATCTTGGCCTTTTGGTGATTTGTTGAGTTTTCAGTGTTTATTATAATTACAGGTTACTGATTTTTAAAGACAGGTCTGATGAGTCCCGTATTTTCTATTTGATGAAACATTGATTACGTTTGCAAATGTAGATATTCAAAATGATCTTTTTTGTTTCTATTTAAAGGAGTTTTTCTCGACAAATTGACTTTTGCAAGACGTTTCCTTTAAGAAAAACGTGAAGCACGTTCACAATGGTGTACTGATGCCCTTGTCCCCATCATTAGTTTAACGGTCAGCTAGCTGATGGCCAGTTTGGCGTCATCTGTATCCCTAGTCATTCCTCCACCGACCTGCTCGATTATTTTGAAGTAGATCCTGGGGAAAGCATTTTATTTCTTTAAGTATTTCAGTTTTACTTCTAAAAAATAAGGACTCTAAAAAAACACAAACATGAAACCATCATCATAGCAGAGGTCATTAATAATTTGTTGATATCATCAAACATCCAGACTGCGTTCTCTTTTAACTCATTGATCTGCTCTATTTTCTCCCTCTCTTTTGTTGAGAGGGGAGAGAAGTACAGAGAGGGAGGGAGAGAGAGGGAGAGAGAGAGGGAGGAAGGGAGACTTCTGAAGACCAGGTCATTTATTCTGTAATTTCTTACTGTCTACATTTCCCATTGTTTAGATTATAGTGTTGTTTATTAAAATAGTCTTCTTTTGTCAACTGTATTTTCTTTGAATTGGTAGTTAGATTCAGAAGAATAATGTGATTTTATCTGCTCTGGATATACCTTTTTTTGAGGGGAAATTATTTTAGTGTAAAAGTATCATTTGAACAGAATGGTTGCTCTAGGCAAGTAATACTCACACTACTAGCTTGACTTTGGACCAGAATCTCTTTGGCCCTGGTGAACAGGTTTAATCACCTGTTATCTCTGAGGGTTGGCCAAGGGTAGAAACAGCCCAGTGGGTTGCTTCGGGCCGTCTTCTCAAAACTTGTTGCTTCCAGTTTGCTGTCATGTTAGAACCATCTGTAAAAGCAATAGGAAGACGGCTTTGAGTGACGGCCCAGCTTGTGCGGTTGCGAATAAAGCACAGTTATATTTATGAATTTGGAGATTTTGAGTGGGCCTCAGCCCGTGGTTATACCTCGAAGGATTCTATGCAGTTTTGCATGTTTTATAGCTGAGGATATGAGGTAGAGATGAGTTTCTTTTTCCTTTTCAAATGGTCCCTGTTAGCTTAGCTCAGACATAGCTGATAGAGAGAGCGTGTTCCAGAGAGAAGAGGGCAGCTGGGGGCCGTGGAGTCTGCGGGAGCGTCTGAGGTGCGGGGCTGGGAGGGAGGAAGGTGTGTCGTAGCTGGGCGTGTTTGCTCTGACGATTGCTGCAAACTTCGTGGCTTAAAACACGGTTAGTATCCCACTGTTGGGGAGGGGAGAAGTCCGAAGAGGGGCCTGCCTTCCCTTTTGCTTGTAAGGACCCTGTGGTTATGTCTGGCCATCTGTATAACCCAGGGTCGTGTCCCTGCCTTAAGGTCACTTGTCAGGCATCTTAAATCTCTGTAACGTGCTGTGTTCCTAGTTTCCAGGACCAGGGCATGCACATCTTTTGGGGGCCATTATTTTGCCCACTCCACAAGCCGAGTAGAATCGAGAGGACAGGAGTTGCTTCCTGCGGTACATCATGAGGTACTTATATTTGAAATGATATACTCTAAAAGTTAACATTGGTTAACATACCCGTTTAACAGTTAACCTTTTGCTGTGCCAACTCTAAGGAACTTTATAAAGTGTTTTCTTTCACCTTTCAATTTCTGTGAAGAAACTAAAATTGTTTAAGTTTTGCTTTTTCTCTGAGCATGGCCTGGAAAAAGGTAAATAATTAGTAAGATGATGCTCATCCTCTATTTGACACAATGGGAGGCTAGTGATGACAGGTACTGTGTATGTTTTGATGACAGATACTATGTTTTGATGTACAGGAAGCTCGATACTGTTTTGTCATCTGGGACAGCGGTGGATTGTGCCGGGAGCTAAAGTGGCCCTGACCACAGAAAACTCTGTTTTAAGTCGTTTTCTGGCTCTTGGGCAGCAGGGGTTCCTAAGCATAAGGGGAGGGACTTCTTAAAAAACGGAGACTTTGCGAAGTCTGTGGCTTCTCCCTGCTGTTCCTGTTGCCGTTATGGACAGCCGCCGTTCACTGGGAGTTGTCACTGGGAGTTGTCACACTGCTTTCTTTTCTAGACAGATAATTATGCTATCTGTTATACATTTCCCTGCCAGGTTTACTGAACATAAAAAATCATGACTGTTTGTGGTGATATTCAAAGATATTTATTCAAACATACATTTATTTGAATATTACTAAGAGAGTAGATCTTAGGAGTTCTCATCACAAGAAAAAAAATTCGTAACTCTGTGTGGTGACGGATGTTAACCACATTCACTGTGATCATTTCACGAATAAACAAACCAATTTTGAATTAGTAGGTTGTCCACCTAAAACTAGCACGATGTTGTGTGCCATTCTACCTCGGTAAAAGAATCATGACCGTTTGAGCTCGCTTATTAAGCAGCTTAATCTATATAGTGGCCATATATTTTTTAATTGGTAAGCGCTTGTCCCTGTTGGTAATTGGTCTCTAACTGCTAACGAAGTGTGACAAACAGAAAAGTGAGCCAGTCATAAGGGACAGCTAGCTCCTAAACAGTCTGACCGAGAAGAGTTACTTCTGTGTTGCTCTTTCCCATCTGCAGCAACCCCAGCTGTCATTTCTTAGTGACATCTGTAACTGCGCCCTGGTTGTGTCCGACGCACTGCTGTAGTGAATGCAAACGTACCTGCTGAGAGACTCGTCTGCTTATTAAAGTTTATTGGTGTCGATAAAGTTTCTTGATATTCAGTGGCCAACCTGTAAGACATTTTTCTCTTTTCTAAATTCCCATCTGAGTTTCAGGTGCTTGACTGTTTAAGACTTACCTCTGCTTAAGTGAAGGTGAAATTCTAATTGAAAAAAATTTTTTATTTTTTGTTCTTTCTTCTAAAATTTTTTACCTTCTGGGTTTAGAATATAATTAATCTACTTTACTTTTCTTTGTGAAGGTAACTATTTCTGCTCTCTTTATTTTTATGTTGTCTTGTTCATATTAACAATTGATTAATTCTTTTATTTATTTTTTTCTCTTTTTTAGACTTTTGCTGGTTGGTGGGTGTGAAACCGCTGGAGTGGGCATATCAAAAGCTTCCAGCTGTGGCCTTTCTGCCTGGCGAGTTCTTTCAGGGTCACCCTATTACAAGCAGGTCACTAACGGTGGAGACAGGGTCACTGCAGTAAGTATCAGTTGTGGCATTTCACTTTGCTGACACATCTTAGCAGATGAGATCTGTGTGAGTTACAGAGGAGGAAATCATTTGTCTTGAATGAGGAAAGTGATTTAATGCTACTGAAATTTTAGTATTTCTTTTAAATATCAAATTTATGTAAAACTTGTTGTATTTAACTTGGTCTCACTATTAGAAAAACAAACTAACAATAGTCCTGTGACTTGCATTTGTTATTTAGACATGAACATTTATTAAGCACTTTTTTGTGCTGGCAGCTGTTCTGAGCGCTGTCTGCTTTGTGAGCACGTTTGATGCTCAGTAACCCTGTCAGCTGGGTGTCATTACTCGCCCCATCTACGAGGAAGGTGAAGCGTGGGTCACCCACCTCGCAAGCTGCAGAGTTAGAGTACGAACTCTGGCAGAAGGTCCCCTGCTCTTAACCACCATGCCCTGCGTACTTCCTCCCACTTGGTTTCATTGGAATACGGACTGTTCATCCAACCATTTATTTGTCCGTTCTATAATTAAGCGTCTGTTTTGTGTCAGGCGCTCCTTTATGCGGTAATAGTCAGCATAGGCTCGGCATGATGTGTTAAAAACAGTCAGAAAAGCACAATGAAAAATCTGACATTTCTGTGGGTTCCAGTTGAAAATGTGCTCCTTGTTTGTGGCGGAGCCTGCCGTTGGGACCGGGACTCCCCCGGGGAGTTGGTTCCAAGTGATGGTTAAAGGACCCGCGGAGGCTGGCCTCTTACGGTCCCACTATGACTTAGGAGGGGAAGGGAGGGCTGAAAGGTAGAACTTTATTTACTGTTAAACCACAACTGCTATCATGTCTGCTCACAGTTCATTTATTGTAACTAATCATGTGGCTCCACTTATCTTCAAGGGGCTTGCAGGCAGTTTTCCGTGTCCAGAAAGGCAAGAAAAACTGGGTATTAGTGAACAGGAATTGTGTCTACCATGCTGGCCACCCGGTGATGTGGTACATCTTGGTTATTTGTGTAAACTGCGTAAAAGCAAATACTCGATCCAAGTTACACACCCTGTACTTAGCACGTTGCCTGACGTGTGGTGGGCGCCCAGGTATTTTTTGAGTGACGGAAGAAACCAACAAATTAAAGTGAAACACGACATAAGTGAGTGTGTTATGCTGTTTCTTCCTGTCATGAGTGTATTTGTCCCATTATTTTCTTTCTTAAAATATATTGATTTCAAAATAATCCTCTAAAACCACGAATGGTTAAAGGTTTTGTGTTGAAAACAAACTGATGAAGAATTACTTCCGAAAAGAAATATGTAGCAATCACAATAAGCTTTCATTACATTTTACTTTAGCTTTTAGCATATACCGAAATATGTAATTGTGAATTTAACCCCACAAAGTGGTAGTTTTTTTTTTAAAACTTTTAAATTTTTTATTAAGTTGACTTACTGGTTTATCTAGCACTAGACTTTAAACCAGTTTCTGTTTGTAGACCAGTTTATATAATAGTGTTGTGCTTTGAGCTTTTCCTTCCACTCTATCCGTCTGTTCGTTCTTGCACCCATTAATTCTCTCTGTAAGATCCAGTGACGAGTCCAGTTTGAGTGGTATTAGGCACGTGTCACAGATAAGGAGCCTGAGGCCCTGTGAAATCCTACAAATGAAAACAGGGAACAGCTGTGGAACCAGATCCTCTAGTTTTGGTTTAACACTGTCCCCCAGTCCCCATGAGAAATTATGTGCAGGTGGCATTGTCATTGTCATATTTACGCTATGATGATTATCCCATAATTTATTTTTATATAATATATATATATAAAGTGAGGTTGGAATTGCTAATACATATTGGGCATATTATTTCATATTTGCAGGAATAATTTAGGAATCTTTCTCTCTGATATAATTCATACCCAACTTGCAATTTTGATTGTGAAATATATCAGGGCAGATCTTGGAAAGACTTTGAACAAATATATCTGTAGATTCCATGTGTGACGTCTGCAGCTTATTTTTAAATGGTTCAGTTGAAAAATAATTTTAAAAAATTGTATACACACAGAAAAAAGCAAATGTGGCAAAATGTTAATAATTGGTGAAAGGTATACTGTATTTCATTGTATAATCATTTGAACTTTTCAGTTACTGTGAAATTTGTCAAAATTAAAAAAATAGGTGTGGAGCGTACAAGGAGAGATGAAACAGGCAAACCCTGAAGGTCTGTCTCAGTGCAGTGTGGTCACGTGTGTTTGTGGCCGGTGTCTGGAAGAGGGAGAGTCGGGGTACTGTCTGTCACGTGCCATGGAACCTTCCTAACCTTGGCTCTTGGCTTTTTCCAACTCTGGTGCTTTCACTTTGCTTCTTACTGGAGTAGTGGAATCCACGCTGTGGTGTGTGGTCCTTCTTCTCTGGCCTCAAGCTTTGATATTGGAGTCCTTTAAAAGAAAATTGGTTTGTGCACTGACAGAATAAGTGGGGTGGAATATTGAATTGCAAATTGAATGCTCTGCTGTATGATTAACTTCTTGAAATGCTGCAAGTGTATTTTAATTATGTTAGTGCCTTTTAAATGTATCTTGCAGCTAAATTTACAATTATTCTACATAGCCTTGCCCCACTTCCAAATAATTCCAATGATGGGATTAGTTCCTTTTGTTAGGTGGCAGATATTGTCCTCCTTGGACCTTCTCCAGTTGTCTGTTTAAGGTTGCTGTTGCATTAGGGTGGATATCGACTGAGCAATGCTGCTGACACATATATTCCAGTTCCTTGCAAGGCTCCTGGGTTGTAAAAGAGACTGTGCAAAATTCAATATATGCATTGTCCTGAGTTTCCAAATTAACGTCGGTGTCATCTGTGTGAGATAGTGTTATTTTTTCATTTGTTCAGCATCGAATCTCTTCTCTAGGTAATAGAATATCAGGGTAGCAGTTGTCAAGGGCTTTATTGTGTTGGAGGATGCAGCCGTGTCCATAAGTAAGGCCAGTAAACTATAACAGGTACCAGGTTAGAGTTCAGTAACTGAGAGGAAGGAAGGAAGCCCCACGCTCAGGAGTGAGAAGCCTGGGACTGGAATTCTAGCTCATTGCTTACCATTGTGCATTAAGACTTTTGCCAGGATCATATGAGATAATATCGGCAAAGGCACCCGATAAACCATAAAATATACAGTGTTGTTGTTATCTGTGTCTAAGTTATTATTATCTATTTCTAAGATCAACATTTTAGAAAAAGCATACAAAGTGAACAAAACCTTTTTTTGTTATTGACGCTGCTGCTTCTTCACCATAGAATGTTGTGGAAAGAACACAGGCTTTTTGGCACCCCGTTCCCCTAATGAATCCTATTGTCCTAAGAAGATAGAAGTAATCAGAAGAATAGAGCCACAGGTCCCACCACCGGCCTGCGTCTGTGCCCGTGCCCTTTCTCCTGGCATGCAGACAGACTGTCCCTGCACCAGTGACGGCCAGCCCTTCCATTCACCACGGATCTCACGTGCTTGCTTCTTGAAGGCTGTTTTCCCGACACCACGAATTTTGTTGTCTGCTAGACTTATCAGCATACAACATGCTTCTCATTTTTTTAATCGTAAAAACTCTTCGGTTCTGAGGGGATCTTGACTTCGCTAAATCTACCATCCTGTTTCAAGAGTTGTCTGTACTTTGTTTCTAGGTCTCTCTTGAATTCACTCGAATGGGGATTTACCTCTCATTTCACTGGAACTATCTTACGGATGTTATCAGTGCCCTCCAGTATTTTACAGTTTATCTGTTTTTTAAAAATATTTTTAATTCCTACTTGCTTATGCAAAAATTAGTTTATTTTCCTCTTTCCCTTTCCTTTCTTCTCCCTTTTATAGTTGTGTTATTTCTTCTTTGTCAAAACAGTATTTACACATTAGTTTCTACTGTCATCCTCACATTTCTTTCGTCTTAGATGTCCATTTATATATTCCTCAGTACTCATTGGCATTTCTTTGGTTGAAATTTTCCCAGTCTTCTCTTGATTGGACGAAATTATTCTCTAGTAGATGTTTTGAGAAAGGCTCATAGGTAAAGAAGTTCTTAAGTTTTTGTATATTCAAATTGTTTTTTTCTGGATAGTTGAAGGAAAATATGTCTGGATATAAAATCCTTGGTTTATTCTTTCTTCCATTGAGCTCGAATTCCACTACTCTGTATTGTTGCTTTGTATTGTATGTGGAATTGATAAGTCTAATGTAAGTTAAATTTTTTCCCTTTGTGTGGTATTTGGTCATTTTGCTTGGAGACGTTGAGTTATTTAACTTTGAAATCTAACAGCTTTCCTAGAGTATTTGTTGGAGTTGATTATTCTGGGTTAATTTCCCCAGGTACCCATTGGCTCTTTCCATGTGTAGATTCAGATCTTTTCTGTTTCTGGTTTTATTGGATTCTAAATTTAACAGTGGTTTTAGATGGGCCTTAGCCCCCTTTGCTAGCTTCCTTCGTCTATCCTCCCTGGGCCCTGAAGTTTTTTTTCAATCTGCTTTTGAAAAATGACCACCAAGCCTGGGTTGGGGGTTATGGTGGCCGTGGGGACATGGCGGGAGCAAGAGCAAGTGGAGATGACACCCTGGGATTTGGTGATTTTTCTCCTTCTACTTACAGTTATTTTGAAGGACTTTTTACAGCGAGAAAATATTACATTAATCTTCCCTTGTATGATGTGCTTTTATTTTTCAGGTACCAAAGACCCTGGGATTATTAAGGATGTTAAGTGCCAAGTTTTACAGTCGCCCAGGGCAAGAACAGGTAACTCAGAAGCTTAACCTTCTGCTTTGCAAATATTTTCACCAGGGTTCCTTTAAGGGCAGAGTCAGATGAGCCTGGAATGGTACAGATTTCATCTGGATGTGTTCTTAGTGGTACACAAGTGGGCATTACTAAGACTTTCTGGAGCTGTTCACTGAAGATATGTGTTTTTTACTTTTTGAAAAAAATCCCTGAGGCATAGTGATGCTAGGGGAGGGGTTCTGCTACCTACACGTGAAGGATCATGGGTGAGTTTCCTAACTCTTTTGCATCTCCTCCGGTTTCTGCCTCTGTAAACGCTGGAGGAGGGATGGAGAGATCTTTTAGCTCATAAACATCTGTCCTGCTGAGGCTCACCTTATGCCAAACCACAGAGCGGGTTGACGTTAGAGTTGTGACGGGAAATTGCCAGGTCCTGCATCTCCTACCCCTGTCTCCATCACAGGGGAAGCGGTGTTTTGCTTGAAGTGCTTTTACTTTTGTTGCTTCTCTTTCCCAGGTCCCAGGCATTTGTATTTTAATCGTACATTTAATTCTGGCATTCTGGGACAGACTTGTTATATCCGGTCCAGTTAAGGTGATTAGTCCTCAGAGAGATTAGAGGATGTCAATATTTTCATCTATCCACTCATCCAACAATGTGCCTCGCTTCCTGAAATTGTTCTGTTTTTGGTGGCTTGTGTGCCTTAGCCACTGTGACATGAGGACTCTAATGACTGCAGAGGCCAGGTACATAACATGGCGAACTGAGCCAGGTGTCTGTTCTGGACTTTTACTGTAGTCATGTTAAGTTTTCAGTTCTGTAGGGATGGTTGGCCTCAATCTTGGGGCCATAATGGAGAGTGTTGGGTGCGTTGGCTAAGTGGAAAGCTTATGGGTGACTATCGTACCTAGTTCCACCTGATTATTGCCATCTGGGGATGGTGGCCCCTGTTTTGCCAGATTTTCTAAAAATTTAAGAGAAATAAGGTTCTGGGCTACTATTTTCAGGTCTCCGTTTTATTCTTTGTGGTTAAACATTCTTAGACCCTGGCCTTAACAGATGCTTGGATGAGAAGTAGTTAGATGTCCAGTTAGTGTTTTTTTTGATTCTGCTGGTTCTGTTGTGGGTGGTAGGCAGGTGATGTCTCTGCTCGTTTGGTTTCCCTCACTGTGGCAATGAAGCAAAGCTGGTGTTCTCATAGGAAAGGACGGAGGATTATTCGGGTAGGTGGGACTTGAAAAACCAGAGTGTTCTCTCTATACCCTCAGGTCGGCCCTGTAAAATCAGTGTATTACAGAGTTTTTCTCCTCCTTGGCAACAATTAGATTCCTTAAATTGAATAATTTCCCAGCAGTTCTAGAATGTCTTAAATAGTCATAGCGTTCCGTAAGTTAGGGACTGCATTTTCCCCCTTCCTGCCTTCTGTCCCCATCAGCCTTGGATCCTCTTTTCTCCCGTCTCTCTCTTTCTCCTTCTCCCTGTGCTTCTCATGCACAGCATGAGGTTGTGACCTGTCTGTGATGTTCAGACTATTACCGACATTGTGTACAGAATCTTATAAAGAAATGGACCCCGAATTCAGGAAAATCTACTCAACATGAACTCAATGAAAGTTATTGAGAACTCATGGTAATGGATGTTTGATAGAAGGGAATATTTTAGTAATGCTCTCATCCTTGGGTTTATTTATAAATTATAACACTGTAACACAGATTTAAAACACCTCCGTAAGGGCGAGTCCGGGCCCTGTGTGCTGGAGTGCATTCATAGCGGTAGGAGCGGGTGGAACCATTCACTACGAGAGGCCATTTACGGCGCTGTTACCTTCTGGAGGGTCGTTCTGCTCAGCGTCATCCCCGCGCCCCGACGTTGATGTCATGTCATTATTGTGCAGGACGGGGTCTTCAGGATGAGCCTCTCTCCAGATGGTTCCCTCCTCGCGGCCATTCACTTCTCGGGGAAGCTCAGCATCTGGGCCGTCCCGTCTCTGAAGCAGCAGGGGGAATGGCATCAAAACGAGCAGGTATGTCCCCTCTTTGCGATGATTCTTAGAAGGATTCCCACTGAAGGGTGAGTACTGACAGTACGAATTCTATTTTGTCGATATTTTACAGATATTATTTATGATCATTCCACTTCTAATCTCGTCAGTGTAGCCGACGGGATTAAAAATGGAGTAGCGCTGTGTGCTGAGTTTAATTTGTCATGTAGCATAACTGTGTATGCTGAGTGTAATCTGTTCGTCGAATTCTTCGTTTTCCCCCGTTTCTCATTCTAAAAATACAGAATGGAGATGTTAGTTTTTCAGCAAAAGTCAGCAGACATGATGGAGACTCTGGAGAGTCAGTATCTGAAAGGGTTGCAATGCTTCTCCAATTCTGCGACACTAGCGTTACTGGGCTTCCTTAGGCCTCGAAGAGAGTTACCGTCTCTTCACTCCAAAGGTGGATAGTGACAATGTAGAGAAAGATAGAACTGTTTTTTTTTAATGTCTTGCAACGACAAGTTTTAAGAATTAAATAATTTCGTTGTTTATAAACAGATTCAACATCTATTATAATTTAATACCATGTTGGGCATGTAAGGTCTGCTCGTATAATGCCATATGTTGTGATAGGGTGAAGATTTAAAGAAAAATCTTCTCAGTTACATAGAGCTGATGTTATAACTCTTTTACTCTTCTGATGATGATTTTGCATTTCAGAACTTTAAGGGTTAATTTCCTTTTGTCACTTCCCTATTGCTCCTTTCCTGTAGAAATACCTTGTCATCGGCTTTGGTGGATAGTTTTGTAATTCTAAGACTGGAGCCTGTTCCCTGAATGATCTGAATGGATGTTTTCTTTCAGAATTCTTTGGAATTTCATTTCATCAGTTAAATTGCACTATTAAAAGAATTCTCAATAAGCAAACAGCATGGTTTTTTTTTCAGAATAGCAGAGGCAAAGAGAAAAGATCTACATTTTTTTATTCTTTTTCATAGTCTTAAATTTTGTTTTATCTTTCTTCAATATCTCAAAATCACTTTAGGAAAGTTTTTTTTCCTCACCTTAGTTGACACTCACGTTTAGTTTCATTTGGTTCCACATCTCTGCCACCTCTCCCACTTCCTGAGTCTAGGTTTGTTCTAAACAGAAGAGGTGCTGCTCAGTCTTTGCCCTCAGGAGCTACATATGAGGGACATTTTCTCTCCTGAAGTTACAGCTTATCTTGACTTAGATCTTCACTCTAGAAGTAGAATGGATCAGCTCTCAAACTATTTAGACAGACTCACGGACATGGACGATAGACTAGTGGTTACCAGAGAGTGGGGGGTAAAGAGGGAAGTAGGAAAAAATAAAAAAAAACGTTTTATGTATTTTAGGTAGGCATGTCAGGCAATTGATCCAGAAGGTGCCTGTATTTTACATGGTTATCAATGTGTTGTGATAAAACATTCAGCTTTTATCACTTGGGAAGATCCTGATGTTCTGTTATAGTGGGAGATTTTACATTTGGGCAAGTTATTTTCATTCACCTAATTGAAGTAGTGATTGAGTTTTGAAGCACACTTACTGTTTTATCTAGAATATATATGTAGAATGTCACACTAAAGCCTATTCATGCAAAATCCATTTGTATGCTTTTTTGTTTACTGAAATTCTGGATACCTTCCTTTTCCCTGCAATGATAAATGGTATCTGTTGCAATCCTTATTGGCCTACAGCAAGCTTTTTAACTGTTTAGACATATTTATGTCTTAGTTGCCAATCAATGTCATCATATATTAATCATTAATTAGAAATTTATAGTGATTTTTAAAAAAATTTAAAACTTGGTTAAAAACCTTCATACTGGGGAACGGATAAGTATAAATATTTCAGTAATTTGGACCAGGTCATCAGAAGAGTAATGGAGTAGGAAAAAAAGGGAATTCGCAAATAGCAGAAGAGGTGCATAGTGGGAAGAGATGAATTCAGGCCAGACGTTCGTCTCTGGTGTGTCATAGTGAGAGTCCTTTGAACAGAAATAACCCCGAGAGGTTAGCAGGGCAGTTCGTCAGGAATTGCTGTGGCCTGCTTTTTATTGTTGTACCTCAGGGAGCTTCCGTCCCACCCCCGGGGGCTCTGGCCCAGTGTCCCCCGCAGACAGTCTGCAGACAGAGAGGCCATTTGGTGACGCAACTTGGTTCTCAAGCTCGTTGTATCTTTTACTACAAATTGACCAAATCTGAGGATTGTATATCAGTTTCTTCGGATTTGGTTGATATAAATTTCCCTTGAATGCCTGAGAAAATGGGAAAAAATATTTTGGTTTTTGGACTCACAGCCCCACAAACCTGGTAGCCATCACCAAAGACATTTTGCAGGGAGTAGAATCCTTTGCCAAGGAAGCAGTGGCTTAGCGATAGCTACAGGGCCTAATCTGCCTTCGCTGCCCTTCCCTCTGTCGCTCAGCCTGCCGCCTGATTCCCGAGGTCATCCTGCTGTGGGAGCAGGGGCTGCCAGCCCCTCCCTTCCCTGGCTGCTGCACAGCACCTGCAAAGACTGTAAGAGCCGCATAGAACAGACTGTGCCCTCCGGGACCTCTGCTAATTTTAGCCTCAGAAGGAATTTTTGTCCAAAGTCGAAAACACAGAAGGCGTTTAATTTTATCAGTTCTTTTCTTTCAAATTCTAAGGCTACGGTCAAAGTGTAAACCCCTTTGTTGACCTGCCATCTTTTCTCTTGCGATCCTTGAACTGCTTGTCTCAGGATTATTCAAGTAGGCAGTTGAGCTGAGGGTAGATTCCATACCTCTTGGGCTCTGATGTTCATGCTTTTTCTATGACCATTTCAGAAAAGAAATACAGTTTATCAAGGTGGGAAAAGACAGTATTTATTAGGCTTTATTTGTTCGATGATCTTCAAAACAACAGAGATAAATCCTTTTTCTCTGTGAATGTAACACAGATTTCTTCAGCCTAATCAGATGTGTTGAACTCTTGACCTAGTTAGTGTATACCAGGTACTAGAAGAAGTAATTGAGACAGCCTGTCATTCGTAAACCCTTAAATTCATAATAAGTATCAACAGTACTTATGTGATGGGGCCTGAGCTGAGTGAGGGTGGTAACTTTCCGGCAGAAGGAGTTTGAACAACCATACTTTCTTGAGTCTTTCACCTATATCCTGGGCATCAATTGCATTGGATTGGGCATTTTCAATTTGGACTTTAATGTAGGAACGGAGTCCCTAAAATCTGACATGCTAGAATAAGTGTTGTAAAGCTTGTAACAATACTGTAAAGAGTAGATTGTTAACTATATTTGTAACGGCTGTAAAATAATAAAGTTCAACTGTTTATTGAATCGCTACCCAATGCTAGAGGAGAACATGCAATAAGTCACAGTCCTTGCCCTTAAGATGTTCATAGTCTTACAAAGGAAATTACAAACAGATCCATAAAACATCACGTTAATATTATGAAAAGATCAGCTCGGAGGAAAGACACATAAATTCAGTTGGCGGTGTCAGCGAGGATTGTTGGGAATAAATAGCATTTGTATAGCAAGGCCTGGCGAACCAACAGAGCAATTTTCATCTATTCTATTTGCTTTACAGCAACCCTACTAAGTAAAAAATGTGATTATTCTCATTTTAATAGATAGGAATAGTGCTCAAATTGGTTAACATAGGTCATGCAATGTTAGAATCAAGATTCCATTTTCACTCAAGATTCTCTGACTTCATAGGTAAGCTTTTTTTTCAAGAGTATCTTCTTTCAGTGCTTACGCTGAGAAATACTTGTGTGCTCGCTGTGCTCTTAGGCAAATGAGGTACTAGCTATGCTATTAATGGGAAACAAGAGAGAGGGAGAGGTGGGCCACGTCGTCTGTACGAGTGGCACCCCCCGGAGCTGTGCACGTCATTGTAGAGACACTGGAAATGAGATATTAATAAGTGAGAGGCATGCCATGTTCTCATCACCAGCTGAAAAACACTTTAAAACACTTAAGCAGCTGAACAACACTTAAACAGCTGCTCTTTTCTGTCTCGCAATAGTCAAGTGACATTGGGTCAGCCAGGTAGGTCAGGGCTTTGCATGCATCTCTTTATGGCTGCTCTCACAAATGAATGGATAAGCCTCTTAGTTTAAAATAGATTCAATAATGTGTTGTAAATAGCCAGAGCTTGTAATTTGAGCTGAAAAGAAACTAACTTTACGTGTGTAACTTTAAACTCTTTTATCCACTCATGGATTCAGCTCAGCTGGAGCTTTCTTCACATACTTTGCTACTTTATTAGTGCTCATAATGTGCTTTGTGTGATTACTCTCTCTCTCAAACCTAATGATCAAAGATTGTCATGGAAGTGCCTGTTCTGATTTACTCTCATCTAGTTTCGAGTTGATTAAATACTTTGGCTTTTGTTGTCAATGCGAAAATCCATCTGGCTAGAAATCTGTGAGTATTAAGTTCTGTTCACGTCTGGAGTATATAGGAAAATTGCTAAAGCGATTTTCATCTCAAACAATTCCCATATATTATGTTTTGATAGTTACGTCTCATTTTTGGCCCTAATTTTTTTTTTTCTGAAGAAGTTTTATTACTTGCCTATTTGTATTTCCTTGGATGTAGTAGACAGAAAACTTATCTTTTTCATTTTTATCTTATTTTCTTGGACCCATAGTAGATATGGACTAATTCTGTTGAATGAGTGAGTCAGTGAAGGATAAGGGAGAAAGTAGGTGACAGTTCGTGTGATTCATCTCGACACAGTCCAAAGCTGTATCTTTCATCTTGATACAATCCAAAGCTTTGTATCATACAATCCAAAGCTGTTTTCACAACTTTACTGGACTGCGAGCTCCTTGAGAACAGGCATTGAATGTGCGTTTCTTCCGTGGACTCTGACATAGGGCTTGACATATTAAATACTAATAAATGCTGTGGGGTAAATAAACTTTTGAAAGTTTTGAAAGGTTACTTTTAGGTCTTCAGAGGAAGAGGCCCATTATAGCCATTAAAACAAAATGGACACATCCTTAAATCTGGGTAATGTTGGTTTAGCCATAACAGGCTTTCTGTACTAAATCTGTAACTGTAGGAAGACTAGTACTATGTCAGTTAATTTTCCTATAGCACGGACATTCTAATTAGGGCTCAGTGATTTCAATGACAGGTTAATTCATTCACTCATTCGCCGTTTAGCAACTGTGACATGTGGGCACTGTAATGGATCTAGATGCAGAAGAACAAGTCTTCACCTTGTGTTTAAAATTGCGTTTGCAAGAATTCTTGAAGCCGTCTGCAGGGAGCAGTCTCGTCCCAGAGAGCCCGGAGACTGGCTCTCAGAGTTCGTGCATCATGCGCTTTCTCATCGTCGACTGTGATTAAGACAGGCGCACTTTGAATTCTCAAAGTACTTATGCCAGTGAGATGATTTCTTTAAAATACTTTCTGAAGTTGTGTGTGTGTGTGTGTGTGTGTGTGTGTGTGTGTGTGTGTGTGTGTGAGAGTGTGTGATTTCTTTGTGATTTGTATACCTCCTTAAATTTACCCAAGGCTGAATCATGATTATTGTTATTTGCTGGGCTTAAAGTTTAAAAGTGTCATTTCCTACTCCCCTTGTGTACTCCAGAATGTGAGTAGGGAAATACACGTGTCATCATGTAAACGAATGGCTGTGAGCATATGGTGCTGTTGGAGCTTGCACAACTGGTGATTCGGAGGCATTGAAACGTCTAACGTTCCTTATAAATGATCAAATAAGAATCATTAGTTGGTTATTTTCAGTAATACATACTTTATTGTATTCTACGACTTGGAATATAATCATCCTTTTATGATTAAGTCACCTGGGACAATCTATTTCTTCCCTTAGCATGTAAGTAGCCTTTTATGATAACTTTTTTTTTTAGATAAAGTTTAAAGAATTATATCTTCTGTTTTCAGGGACTACTCTGAGTGACTTATAGTAGTAGAGAGCACGAAGTTCTTTCAGACCATGGAAAGAAACAATGTTAATAATCTTAAGTCTTAGCCACTGATAAATTGGTAATTACAGATATATACTTATTGTGTCATATTTGATGCAAAAGATGCATTTGACTTAAGTACAGCATCACTTTTTTTAGGCTTAAAATTTCTGATAAACACCCAAATAATTTTTTTTTTGGTCTTTTCCCAAACTATCGTAATTCTTAAGATTAATTAATAGTGAGCCAAGAGGGTGTCTGTCTAGTGGTGGCTTAATCTTGATTGTTTTATAATAGTTAAGAAATAATGGTGTGTCATTACATTCTCAAAGTTGGGCATGACATTATGTTGCCATGAGATCAGAATACGAATGGATTCCATTCAGGGATTGCACGGTTATATTTTTTCACTTAGTAAATTTTTAGTCACAGAAAGTTAGTCTGTGGATTCCAGTTTCAGAGCCTTGAGAACCCAGGCCTGGAGGGCTTGCCTGGTTTATCAGTGGTAGACGCGGGACTTGGGTCCAGGCTGGTGTTTGCTCACAATAGCTGTCTTCTGCCAGTATGTAAGGAAGCGAGAGAGTAGCATGAATTGGTGCTTTCATTTGTATTCATTGTATACTCGCTGTTCTTATTATCATAGACTTCTTCTTTGTACCGATGCTGTTTTCATCAGATCGAGCCCCAGTCCTTGCATGTGTACATACATTTTAACTGTCAGAATAATTGCTTTTCAAGGTTATGGAGAGAAGTAGATTTCAACTAGGTGTAAGTAACTAAGAGATCAAAGGAAGCATCATCTCTGTATTTTGTTAATAAAAAAAAATCCGTAATTCTTGATGATGTTCTCATAATTTTCTTACATTTTTGACTCACTTCGTGTGTTTGTTTTTCATACTTAGCCAGGCTTCGATGACCTTAACCCTGCTTGGAGACTCTCTGCTGAAAAGAGAAAAAAAATCAAAGGTGAGTTGCGTGAAAGACGATAATTAAAATTCTGAGAGACTCCTTTGGTGTAATAAAGGTGCTCTTTAGTTGATATAAGATGGGGAGGAAAAAATCTTTTCACCTTCTTAGCTTCTCTGGCCGAGGCTCTGTAAAATTAGATTGATGAAAGACAGATAACAAGACAAAAATAAACAGAATTTTTATAAGCACGTACATGGAGGTTCCTCATGGGAGTACCCAGAAGTGAGTAACCCTGAAGGTTGGTTGGAAATCAGACTTTTATAGCATCTTAGCAAAGGAAAACTACATTTTAGAGAAGTGACCAGACAGAGGAAAAGAACTTTGAGTTTCTCAGATTCCTTCAGCTTGGAGTATTTATGTCAAAGGGGCATATTTTCAGGTGGCATATCCTGATCTCTTTCATAACTCTAAGAAGAAGTCAGTATTGAGAACTATTATATATCTGTCCTATATTTTTAAAAAGGGTATCATTCTCTCATATTGTTTGTCTGAAAAGTGATAGATGAACATTTTCCAAAACCTTTTATAACCTTTGAAATTTGTATACTTTGTACACGTCTATCTTTCAATTTTTTATGTTGCAAGTGGTGAACTATATCTGTATGTTCTTCATGTTTTGAAAGACTTTAATATACTCACCTCTGCATCTCTAATTTTTGACTTTCACTGGCAAATTCTTGGCACTCAGATATTTATTAAATAAACTACCATTTCGTAAAAATTTGAGTGATGACTCACTACTTTTTCTCATCATTTAACAGGCTTCTAGGGCAAAAAAATCTAGTTTTTAAATTGGCTGTTGAACTACATGTGTTGTATGTAAACCACAGTAACAGGTGCGTTTGTATCGATTCTACTTCTCCCGTCAGATAAAGGGTCCCTTTACCCACTGATCGATGTGAATTGGTGGGCAGACAACGCAGTGACGTTGGCTCGCTGCTCTGGTGCTTTGACTGTTTCTTCAGTGAAAACTTTGAAGAATTTACTGGGAAAATCCTGCGAATGGTTCGAACCGTCACCTCAAGTCACTGCTACCCATGACGGGGGATTTTTAAGTTTGGAGGTAATGCTTTTCCTTTTAGAGCAACTGGTGTGTTTGAAAGTTAAGCATGTATTTCACCAAAAATCGAAAGTTTTTTTTTTAAATTTAGTTATTTGGCTTTAAAAACAAAAAGGATTATTATTTAGTCAACTGAAAAGATACATTGTAAAAGAATGAAGAGAATTTATAGTCCTGCTCTTAAGCATTTTTCTTCATGGACATGATACATGTTTAGTCATCGTAACATGTAAACGGTATTGCTGCCTCAGAAATACAGTCTTTCACCTATTTCTGTGAAGTATGACAATTTAAAAATTTTGGATGTTTTAGTAAGTAAAGCTTCTTAGTTAGACTGGAAAGTGGAGGCTAGTAATTTCAAGTTAGGTTTAGGTCATTTAAAGTTATTTTAAGTCTGAAGGGTAAAAGACTTCAATAGCTTTCACGTCCTTGTCGATGGACAGCTATTTTATCTCAGAGTTTGTTACCGGGTCTAAAGATGTGATTTAGAGAGAATGATGGCTGAAAATCTGAGCCGACTCTGTTAAGTCTGGAATGAACGTTGTCTTAACAGCGAGGCTTTCGTACTCACAACTGTGTGAAGCCATTAGACATTTTTACAAAAAGGGAAGGTAGGAGAGAGATTCTTGGTAAAACAAATAAATATATTCATGTTAATTTTTAAATAGACTAAAAAAAAAAACATTTTCCACAGTTGATATGAAAATATCAAAAGTGAAAAATTAACACTCTCAACTCCTTCAATTGCCTACGATAATTACCAGGCATATAATTAGGAGATCATATTAATGACCACTCATTAAAACAGGCTTTAGTTTGGCAGCTCGGAGCCAGTAATCTACGTGTGTGTTTCTGGAGGCGTTGATGGTGGTGGTTGGGTTCCTCTGAGTTTCATTTAGTCTTAATAATCACATGGCCGAGGTAATGAATCAGACCAGAGTAGAATTAAGATTGTTTCTCATCACTTCTGCAACTTGTCTTCAATTTCTCATGATTCGTTTAACATCTTTTTCCATTTAGTGTGAGATCAAGCTTGCCCCCAAACGGTCTCGACGGGAGCCGAGGGGTGGGCAAGACGACAGAGGAGAAGAGGACTCCGATTCTGATCAGGAGATGTCTGCCAAGGCTCGCTACTTTGGGTACCTAAAACAGGGTCTGTACCTGGTGACAGAAATGGAGCGATTCGCCCCCCCGCGGAGACGCCCGCGAACCTTGACGAAAAACTATCGCCTTGTGAGTTTGCGCTCCACCACTCCGGAGGAGCTGTACCAGAGGAAGGTGAGGGCGTCGGGTGACCAGCCAAGGTCACGGGCATCCAGATTTTATTTCATCGTATTGAGAAAAACTAATGTGTTGGTAAAGGAAGACATTTAAAGAGGGATTGTTATATTATTGATATGTTAGAAATATCAGGATTATAAAGCTTTTGAGAATAATACCGGTCTTTGTGCCTGAGTAATCCAAATAAAAATGGTGGATAAAAGGCGCGTTCGCTCAGACTGATCGATCGCTTTGTGGCGTGGCCTGGGTTTCTGCCACCTTCCCGGGGCCTCCAGCTCCCATCGCGTCTGTGTTTCGGCACAGCTGTCTCCTAGGACTCCGGGGTGGGGGACACGAGCTTTCTAGTCTGGGCCTAGCTTGGGCGGCAGACTGGGTCAGCACTGGGGATTCGGTCACGTGTGCTGCTCCTGCAGTGTTGGGGGCGGGGCGCTGGACCAGGAGTCAGGCTGTTGGCGCAGCTCAGCCTGGTTTCACCATCATTTCACTCTGTACACGTGGGCGTTTCACCTTCTGTCTCTCAGCTTGCTTTCAGTTAAAGCGCTAAAAGAAATACTTGCTCTGTCTTCCCCTCCAAATGTTTGTGAGCCTGTGATGCCTCAGTGCCCATGAGACTAGTCGGAAAGCGTAATGTGCTGCGCAGGTTAGGGGGTGTCCATCATCCATCATGATATCACGCGATGCTGTGCACACTTCAGTAGTGAATCGTTCCTGTTTCCACTTCCTTGTCCAAAGATTGAAAGTGAAGAGTACGAGGAAGCCTTGTCTCTGGCTCAGACCTACGGCCTGGATACCGACCTCGTGTACCAGCGGCAGTGGAGGAAGTCGGCGGTCAACGTTGTGTCCATTCAGAATTACCTGGTATGTTGAGATATTTCGTAACACAGTGAAACTCAAATTTATGGACCCTCTTGGTTATAGGGCTTCATATTAGAGTTCCTTTACGTTGCTGACTTTCCAGTAGCTGATGAAACGTGTTTTACGTAACGTGGAAAATCCTATCCTGTTTTGTTGGCTCCGCACCTGGGCTTTGGTGACCACTGGTGGGCTGCCTGCTTTGGGCCTGCTCCTTTCTCTTCCTCTGACTCAGTTACTTCTCTTTACCTACACCAGTCAGGGTCCCATCAGGAGCCAGAGACCACACAATAATCTGAGCAGGGTAAGTCTTAATACGGAGAATTATTTTCTAGTAATGAGAGACTAACTATGAAGGGGAAAGAGAACTCTAAGGGAGCTCAGGGGTCCCCAACTTCCAGGCCTTGGATGGGTACCTGTCTGTGGCCTCCTAGGAACGGGGCTGCACAGCAGGAGGTGAGTGGTGGGCGAGTGAGCGAAGCTTCATCTGTGTTTGCAGCCGCCCCCAGCGCTAACATCACTGCCTCAGCTGCGCCTCAGATCATCAGGAATTAGATGCTCTTAGGAGCATTGGTCCCTGGTGCCAAAAAGGTTGGGGACCGCTGCTCCAAGGAATTCCTTCACTCTGGTTCTGAAGGAGCATCCCCGAGGGGGGAACAGATGTGGAAGGGAGGCTTCCTCCCGGGGCTGGGATTCAGACCTCAGCACAGGAGTGGTTGCAGCACTTTGGATGATGGGCTGGCCGGTAGCCGTGGAGGTTGGGAGGCAGATAAAGCGGGGGACGGATGGGCGAGCTGGATGCTTGTTACTAGTGTACACCAGTGAGTGAGGGTCAGAAAACTCCAGAGCCTGGTAAGCAGGAGCCCCCGCACCCCCTGCAGAGTGTGTGCAGCTCAAGGCTGGCAGATAAGGACCATGGACAGCCAGGGCTGGAGAGAAAAAACTCGCGCTGGGATGCGTGGGCGTCTCCTGGGAGATGCGCCACAGAGGGGTCTGCCCCCTGGGAGTGCAGGTGCAGTTCCACGGGGCATTGTCTTCGCCGGGAGGAAGAGGGGAAGTAAGCGCCCCCGGACGCCCCCTACAGCTTTGCCAAGCAGAAGGGAGGAGCGGGAAGAGCCAGGATTGGAAACCCGGAGCCTCTTCCGCCGCGGCGGCCCTCTGGCGCCCTCTGTCGACAAGGCGTGGTGTTGTGTCAGCTGCCGATGGGAAATGCTGTCTATTCCACCCCATGGCTGTTGTCAAGAGGACTTGAAGCTGACACATCAAGCTTGCCAGTACCCACAGTTTTTCATTTAAATTCTACGAATTGGTTCCTCCCGCCACCTGCTACCACAGTTAAAGTTATTACGTAGCGCGTTTGTTTTGACCCTTCGCACTTTGTAAGGAAGTAGTTAGATTTATGGCATGCTTTTAAAAGGGCCTTACCTCTCATCCAACATTTAGAAAGGAAAATACCTGTGCATTTAGGAAGATTCTAAGAAATGTTGGAAAAATGACATGATACCGTATTCCCTAAAGATTTATGTACATGAGTAGTTAAAAATAAAGAAAAACGTAAAAATTATATATAAAATGTTGATACTTCAATCAAAAAAAGAAGATAAACTGTTGATACAAGTAAGACATCAGAGATGGGAGAGCACGAGAGAGAATGGAATAAAGGAAGAAGTCAAAGTTGTTTGTATTTTTTAGAATATCATAACACTAAACATATTATTTTTCTTCTTTTGTGACTCAGGACAATGAGCTCATGAGTTCATGTATACCCATTCCACGGCTTTATCTGGCACACAATAAAGGGCAGTTTTGGTTTCTGAAGGAGGTGACAGGTTTTAGGAGAGAAAAAGAAGTACATTTTGTATTGGGAGAATTATTAACTCACCTAACAAAATAGGCAGTTAATAAAGCACTGTGCTAGGGATGGTGAAAGGCTAGGAGAGCCGTGTGAATGGTGTTTGCGTTTTGGGAGCTTATCATTTTACCGAGAAGATGAGCTTCAGTCTAAGGTGTCACTAACCAGACACGAAGATTCCACATGAACGCTGTGGGAACCTGGTGGGGTGGCCGTAATCAGAGGTCTGACAGTTATGAGAAGGTTTATATAGTGAAGATGTTTTGAGCAGGGATTGGAAAGGATTCAAAGTGGGCCTTCTGCAGTTAGAAGACAGGACATTCCCAATGGGACAAACGGCATGAGCAAAGTAAAAGCAAATAAACACGGGTCCCGAGGCTGGATCTGTGTTAGTCATCGCTGTATCCTCAGGTCTAGTGCAGTGCCTGGCACACAGTAGGTGCCCGGTAAATACTTCCTGGGTGAGTAAATGAGCTCTGTAAGCTAACCAGTCTGCTGGGGCTGGTATTCCTCAACAGGGAACGTTGTGAAATACGGTTAGAGAGGCAGATTGATTTGCGTTCGGGAGGGTGTTGAGAGCTTGTGGTGACGTAGGCTTTTTACTTTAGGGTGATAGGAACTGCCGTTTTTCTGGGCAGGTGCAGAGGAAGGTGTTGTAGATGATGAACTGGAGTGGAAAGGGAGGCGGTGGCAAACCCTGCTAAGGGCCGGGGACTCATGCCTGCAGTGTCCCAGGTGCTGGGTGTCGGTGACATAGAGTGGCGTGAAGGCCGCATGTGTGGAAAAAGAGAAATGGGTTAAGAGACATTTGAAGAAAGAATTGATGTGTGAGAATGTATAAAAGAATATAGGGTGTATGTCAGATTTTACATCAAGTTTGTAACTACGATAACTCTTTCCAGAAAGAGGGCAAGTCAGGGATACTGGATGGAGTTGGAGGAGGCAGTTGGGAGTGAGGAACAGACCCTTGGTCTTTCCAGAGAACAGCATACCGTCTTTTAATGATTCATTTATCATCCACGCTTTGTGATAGTCCCATGGCCAAGTAGATACAGAGCCTCGATGTGCCATGCCTCGTTCGTTTTGTTTCAAAGTTAAGCGTGCTTGTTACAATAGGAATTACCTTGCCTTTCTGCTTTATTCTCTATTTTATAACCCAAATATAACCTAAAGAGCAACAGTAAAAGTTTGGAAAGACCTTTTTCTGTTTCCAGAGAAGAGTGCCGACTGTGTTTCGTTGTGGTTCTCTAGGAGAAGGATGAAAATGGTCGGAACCTCACTCCCTCATCCAGGTCTAATCACCAATAGGGAGTTAGCCTTTTTCTTTGGCCTTCTCTAGCAGTTAGTTACCTGGAGCCAGGTTCTTAGGTGGCTATACTCCTTAAGGGATAGCTTTATAATGCTAGAAGGCAGTTGTCACGTGCCATCAGATGTTACGGGCTGCTTAACGCCTCTGTGCTTTATTTTCTCTGTATCCAGAGTAAAATAAAGAAGCGATCCTGGGTTCTTCACGAGTGTTTGGAACGAGTTCCTGAGAACGTGGATGCTGCCAAAGAACTGCTTCAGTACGGCTTGCAAGGCACCGACCTGGAGGTTCTTTTGGCCCTGGGGAAAGGAGCGGATGACGGCAGGTTGGTTACAGAGAGGTTTGCATTCAGAAGTAACGGTGACTTTGTGAAAACGTTGAAGCTGAGACTTTGCCAAGGGAACCCTTTTCTTTAGGTCATTCTGTAGTGAGGCAGTTGCTTGTGATCGGTGCTTGCTTATCTGAGGTCACAGCTCTCTGGCCTTTAAATGAAGTGTGTTTACATTTGATAGCTTGATATAAATGCTGGCCGTTTTTAGGCTGGGAGCTGAAGACACATACCCGGATGCACGTGCTAGTCCGAGGGGTCTCAGCTTCATTCACTCTTTACCTGTAGCATCACACCGTCTGGGTGAGTGACCTGCGTCTTGTGGAAGCACCTCACAAACTGTCACACACCATAGAGATGCCAGTTAATAAAGTAATAATAAAGTTATTTGCTACATTCGGAACTTTTCAGAGATATAAATGTGGTAGTATATCTGATAAATAAACAATGTAAATGAGACATGCATTTATTACCATTTTGCGACCTTAAAGAGAAGGGATTCAAATTGTAAGCTCTGGGCAACATTTTCCTCACATTGGATGAATATAACTTCACATGTTTTCTGAAGTAGTCTTCATTTTCTCGATTTCTAACATTTCTAATAACGATGCTTACCCATGACCTGAAGGCTTTTCGCCCATCCAGAAGATCTAATGCGTGAATCACTGCGCTTACATAGCAAAGGCTTTTTTCCCCAATAACTGGTCATTTCTGTGGAAATCAGCTAAATAACAAAATCAAAGCAGGAGATAGCAGCTTTTCACTCCATGAAATGAAAACTTAACGAAGACAGACTTGGCTTCCTTTCTCCTTGTAGATTTGCATTACCTGATGAAGTAGACATTGACGGGGTCCCTTATGAGGACCTTCTACCCCCTGGCGAAGAGCCTGCCCAGAAGAAAAAGAAGGCACTCAAGAAGAGAGGAGAACTGCTGAAATTAGCGAACTTCTCAAAGTAAATGAGCCATGACTGTTTATTTGGTAATTTCTTGAAAATAGTCCCCTAAATGGGTTCTTTACTAGAGATAATGGCTGTAATTTATTTCAGTAATTTAAATTAAGGGCATTTCCTGTTTTACCTTTGTGCTTTTGTGTACTGTTCCATGGATTTTGAGCTCAATGGGATAGTGATCGTGTTTATTCTGTTTTCCCTGTGAGAGAAATGTGCTTTTATGTAAGGAAAAATGGCCTAACGTGGTCTTTTCAAACAGGTTAACACTGGAGCAAAAGGAACTCTGCCGTTGTCGACTGAGACTGTTGACCTACTTAGATCGGCTTGCAACGTACGAGGTGAGGAGCAGCTTTATTCCAGCCACTTCTCTTCATTTGACCTGTCTCTGTAAACGCCATGGCTTCCCTGGTATCTGCTGTCCTCGCTCTTTAGAACTGTTTATGTAGGAAAATTCCTTTTGGACAGGAGCAGTTTCCTTTGTCTGCCAGTTTTGGAAAAATCAGAGATCATGAAGAACCGGAAGTTGTTTTGATAATCTAGGGATTAGAAATGCAGTCACCGCTTCAGTGTGTCTCTGTGTCCCACGTTTATTATCCTTTTCATTTCCTTCGATTTTACATTTTGGCGTTAAGGTTATGACATATAGCTTTCTCCAGCACCGAATTTAAGTAAACACTGGGTTTTAGTAACCCTGATTTAAATATTTCTGATTCGTTTTGTTTTAATGATTTGTTAGTGGGTTGAACTTGGTTGAACTTTGATCTTAATTATTGCCACACTTAGGCACTTGAACTTAAGTATACTTCATATTTGTTTCTTCGGGCACACAAGTGCAAATTTTTTCATGTGGGGGCATTTCAGTAGCACTCTGTACTGTAAGATCAGTTTAGGTGTTAACGGTGTGAGAAGCGTTAATAAATACACATCAATAAATATACATTAGTAAATACACATCAATAAATGTACATAGCTTAGATGGCTTTTTTAAATGACCCTTGTACCGAAGTTACTCAGGATTTAATATAAATTTCTAGCCTTCGAAGTGTGACTGTGCCTGCAGGCGGCTTAGTCTGTGTTACGCCTCCCTTCTGTGGGCACACCTCTCTTGGCTCTTGGTACTGGCACAAAGTGGGCACTCCGTAAATGTCACACCTGATAATTGACTGCCTATCCCCAGAATAAGGTAGATATTCAGTACTTCCGATGCCTGCAGGCAAATCCAAAAACATTTGATTCCACATCTGCTAATAGAAATGTTTTTAAACAGAAGACTAGTGACAAAAGAGGGCTCTTCCTGTGGTTATCAGAAACCATAGCAATGAGTTTATCCTTTCACGCAAACAGGTTACAAACACTTCCCACTAGTTTTATCTACAAGTACAACTAGTTTGGCTGTTGGATGGTTATGGTTTTTAAAGCAAATCCTTTGATTATGTGATATTTTGAGGCAGTATGTAAGCATGTTGTGAACTGCAGAACTTAGAACAGATATAGTTTATCCTTTTTTATTATTAGCCTTAGTTTTACTGATGATGAGATCTCAAAGAAAAGTTCCATGAAATGCTCAAAGTTTGTCTATCCAGTTAATTTTTTTTTCATTCTTTAATTATTGAATTGGTATTTCCTGTTGGACAGTAGGAAGTACATTTATTATTACATGGTAATAGTGACAAAGTATTTGTTGAGCCCACTTTTTAAGAGATTTAAGCTAAGCTTTTGAAAAGTAAGTGAAACTGATGAATTTGGCTATTAAAACTTCGAAATGAAGATGTATAGATATAATGGCTAACCAGGAGATAGGGGCAGAGATAGGCCTTGCATTTTAATCATAGGACATGGCTTATTTTATTAATTCTGTGATAAATGAGATACAAATGGAGTCATTTAAATTTTACACTGTGCCTACTGCATCCCAGATATAATGCCAGTGCTGGAGGTGCAGAGATGACAAAGGGATAGTCCTTGTGGAGTCCTCATTATGTAGGCAATAAGTGATGAGAACGAAGACGTGAAGAATTGATGAGGGAGCATAATGGAGAAAACCATTAAATTTTTCCTGGGGATGTCTGAGAAGACTATACATAAGAAGAAGTAGGAGTGTTATTTCAACTAGTCCTTGAGAAAAGGAAGGAAGTTTTAGCATGTGGGGGTATGAGACTGGAAACCCCATAAAGGAAGGGGTTTGTGTTGTTTGCTGCAATATCCCCAGTGCCCAGAATGCTATCTGCCTTGCGGAGATGCTCAGTCAATATTTGCTGAAGGAGCCGATAGGTAAGAGAATATCTTAAGAAATATCAGCACATTTGTTGATGGCTTACTGTTTGCCAGCCGGCGCCTTGTGTACTTAGTTCAAATTGTTTCCCATCCGTCCTTGGAGGCAGGTATTACTAGCCTCTCAATTTCACGGATATGAAAACAGGCTTAGAGAAGGGAAGTAATTTGTCTAGATAAATAGGAAGCAAGAATTCAGCTAGGTCTCCCAGGTTTAGTAGCCTATGTGATAATCGGGATGCTGTATAAAGAAAGAGTAGTGGCATATAGATGGTGAGCGCCTGACAGTGAGCCAGCCAGGGCGGCTGGACTGCAGGGGCTGGGGCAGGGCACAGAATAAAGGTAGGAGAGACGTTGGAATGGTGTGGGCCGTATTTTGAGAAGTCTTTCATGCTGCGTAAGGAGTTGAATTAAATTACATTTTTTGTTGGATCTTAGGAAAGAATGGGAAGTGAGGGAGTGGAGACAGTGGTTGTGGGCAGTTCTTTCACGTTTTCTTGTGAAGGAGAGCAGAGGAGAATGTGGTAGCTAGAGGAGTAGAAAAGATCGGGTTGTCGTTTTAATAGAAGGAAGAGGTGTTGTTTGTATGCCGGTAGATGAACCGCAGGGCGTAAGGAGGAATTTATTGGCCAGAAGAAAGACGAGATACGTATGCATTAAATTCCTTTTTTCCCTTTTCTGTCTACAACTCCATCTACTTTTCAGATACAGAGTCCCTTTTTCTCGCTCATCTTTGAAACGATGTTGTTTCTCAGTCTCTTTTCATTTCATGCTACTTAATCTCCCTTGGAATCATATTCACTTCCGAGGCAAGAACTCTGCGTCACGTGTCTAACTCACGTTCTTCTCCAGAACTCCTGACCTGTACGCCCACCTGCCCACTGGGCAGTTCCTTTAGATGCGTGGCAGGGCCAAACTCAGCCTTTTCCTAAGTGAACTTCTCACTCTCCACGTTCCCTTCCTCACCTCCTCTAAACATCCTCATTCTTCCTTCTTTCCTATCTCAGTAAATTAATTTAGTGAACAGTATTTATTGGATGTTGATTTATTCTGTGAAAGGCAGCATGCTAGGTCTCTGGAATTTAGCACTCAACATGACACACGGGAGCCCTAAGTCCCACGTCACGGCGGCGAGACCTGTGCTTGCAAGTGCCCAGGCTAACTGCTGTTTGTCCTCTACGTTTTAGCTTCAGGGCTGTTTCTGGGGGGCCTTCCCTGCCCTCCCAGAACTCGATTAATCACCCCTCCCGTGCGTTTCCCTGTGCCTGGTCCTGTTTGCTTGTTTGGCTTCCCTGCTAGGTTTTAAGCTACTTAGAGAGCAGGGTCTGTGTACTGGCCCTTGTGTCACCACCACTGCCTGTCACAGTGCTCCTTGCATGTGGTGAACACTCAGTAAGTATCTGCTGAACAAATGATGGTTCATTCTGCGTGTTACAAGGACCACTTCAGCCACAGTCAAGTTATGGTGAAGTTCTCAGACAGATGTGGCAGATGCTCAGAATGCACAGCCATGTATAACTGTTACTTCTTTGTTTTAATTAGGTAGTGGGTTTTAATTGTCCTACTGCATATAATTTAATTTGTACTGCCTGTTTCATTTACTGATGGATTTGAAAAAATCAACAGCATTTATAAATATAACCACTTTCAAAATAAAGGCAGGAATGCAGATGTAGGACCTCAGTTAACAGAGGATCGTTTAATTTAGGCCTTATTTACTTAGATAGGCAGGATTATAAAGGTTTTTAATATTTTCTTGTCATCAGTATTTAAAAGCCTTTTCATTAAATCGCTGTTTCCCTTCAGGAAATCCTAGGAGTGTCTCATGCGTCTGAACAGAGATATGATGCTGAATTCTTTAAGAAGTTCAGAAATCAGAATATTGTTCTCTCAGCAAGAACTTATGCTCGGGTAATTTCTTTTTTGTACATAAAACAATTATGGTTATAACAATTTCTGAATCTTCGAACCATGCAGTTAATGTTATTACATGTGTATATATATATATACCATCATATTTCCTTTTTTTGTTGTAATATTAAGAAATGTACAGAAAATGAACCATATTTTAAAAAAATTTCTTCTGAGCTTTAAAAATAAATTTTTGTAATAGCATTAGATTGAGAAACATAATATAGAGTAGCAAGAATCAGGAATATCTCAAAATACTTCACATCAGAACTGCATAAAAAAGTCATTTATGAGTTTTTGAACGTTGTCGTACAGAATTACTCCTGTATCTCCAAAATTCACGTTGGAAACGTACCCCTTGCCTTTTGTCCAGGAAAGCAACGTACAAGCCCTAGAAATTCTGTTCACGTATCACGGGTCAGACCTCCTTTCTCACCGCCTCGCGATTCTCTCCAGCTTCCCAGAGACCACTTCTCCTCATGAATACTCCTTTCTGCTTCCCGAAGCTTGGTATGTGACTCCGTTAACTGGATTTTACCTTCTTTCTAAAGGATGACAATTTTTTGTTTCATGCTGAGCACCTTAAGTTGAAAAATAATTTTAAAATAATCTACTGAAACATTTCTTCTGATTATAAAAATGATTTCTAACTTAACTTTTAAATGATGCTGAAAACAATATAATATGTGTCTGACGTGAACAGGATCACTTTAACTGAATGAACATAAACTTTCCCTTATTTTGAAAGCCTCCTGATCTTACTGCTGTGTACTCAATATGTACTGTGTTCTGGTTAAGAACAGGGTTTTCGGATAACCATATCTGTTGGTATTAGTTGTGTCTTGTAATCAAGGTGTAGCTCTGACAATATTAGGTAAGAGGTCAAGGGGACCCAGGAATGTCTGAATTCTGTTTCTCTCTGAAGTTTCAGAGGCACAAAAACAAAATGGGAAAGCCAAAAGATACAATTACAGAAGTTATTTTTTTCGTAGAAATGTATTCTCTGACTCCTTGGCATTCATTTTCAAATCAGAGGGAACCATTAGGCCAGATGAATGCCGAGTGTCTGATCCTTTGGAGCCTGCGTGCTTTTCTCTGCTTACCCGTCACCGTTTGCCCAGCTCCTTCCTGCGCCTGACAGTGTGGTAGGGATTTTGAAATGAGTAAACCACAGTGCTTCTCCAGCAGGAGTGATCGGGTATGCCTGACAAGCCAACAGAAATTCCTGCTTACAGCCTCATGTTTTCAAACTGAGGAAGAAATAAGAGTCGAGAAGATTCTAAATAAAGCTGCAGGCTTTTCTGTGTTCTCAGTTGCAGTGCTGGAAAAACTAGTAAAACGATCTCACCACTTCCTCCTGTACTGCCGTGAACAGCTGTAGAACTTTCTGTGGGTATGCCTTGCTTTTCTGTGAGAGAATATACATGACACAGCGCAGGAGCCCTAGTTTCATCCTGCTTTATCTGCGCTTCAGCCCCCTGACTTTATTTTGCAAGTGATAATGGCTTTTTAATAATCTGTTGAATTGATTTGAAACTAGTCAGTAAACTCTAAATCTGTGGCTCCCGAATGCAGAATGGCTGTAACGCACAGCCTGCAGCCGCGGTTAGGGCGATAGCTTACGGGCCCCTGCCTTCTCCACCGCGGCCACACAGGCTCTTGCTGTCCCTCCAGCGTGCCGGGCCTGCGCTCCCGACGGGGATCCTGAGGTTGGTCTGCCCCCTGCCTGTGTGCTGTTCTCCCAGATCTTCGTGTGAGTGGGCCTCTTATTCATTCACAGGCTCTGCTCTAAGGCTGCCTCTTCAGAAAGGCCTTTGCCGGCGACCCCTCTTTGTCACACGGCCTTCACTTCCTCTCACTCTTTCGTCCTTACCCAGTTTGCCCTTCTTCATGGCGCTTACACCTAACAGGTGATGTGCCTATTTGTCTTCCTTGCTTTATCTGATCTTCTTTGGCCATCCTATTTTTTACTCTCACTTTAAATCCTTCTTTCCTGCTTCATTTTCTTTCTAGCATTTATCACTGTCTACCTTAGTTTGGGTTTTTCCTAACATGTCAGCTGCAGTCTCCAGCCATACCACCCTGAACAAGTCTGATCCTGCCTGATCTCGGAAGCTAAGCAGGGTCGGGCCTGGTTAGTACTTGGATGGGAGACCACCTAGGAAGACCAGGTGCTGTAGGTGTAAAATAAAAAAAATAAAAATAATAATGGATTGTAAGCTGACAAGGTCCTTGCAATCTGTGAGGTCATCCAAGGGTTGCCTCGCCTAAAAAAAAAAAAAAATGTCAGCTGCAACTGGACAGAGAATTTTCCATGATTTGCTCCCTTCCTCACCTGCTGTACCTAGGATAGTGCCCGGTGTGCTGTCGGCACTCAGTAAGTACTTTTTGGGTAGATGGTGAATGAATGAATGAATGAATATAAATTCCATAAGGGTAGGACTTTGCGTCTTGTTCATTAATGTAGCCTCAGTGCCTCGAAGAGTACCTGGGCTGAAGCAGCAACTCAGTAAGTTGTTCTGAATGAGTGAGTGTGCGTGGGAGGGTAGGTGGGGTTTTACATTTCAGAGGTTAAGCTGTGTGACAGTTTGGAAAGCGATAGTAAGTTATACTAACAAGGTGACCTTTTACCTACTCTATATTGAGATCCCATCGGCAGAATTTTTATCTCTGCATTTAATCAAAGTTTGATTAAACAGTTTGATTCAACCAAATTTTATGATTATGATTGATGGAGAACTTCCATGGTATGTGTTATTTTGTGTTTTATATCGTCACTCTTAAATCATGTGTATTGGACATTGATGAAATGTGATGGAGTATTACAAAACTTTGAAATTACGTTTTCTGTCATTGATGATACATCTTTTTATTAGGTACCTATCCTTAGATTATCATTGCTGTAAAACATGTACATTTTACGTTCTAGTTGACTGTTTTAAATTTTAAGTAGAAAGGTGACATTGTTTTACCATCTTTATTAGCTTTCACAATTTGTGGTAATAGAGATCTTCCATAAAAAAAGATATTTTTTTGACTTCTGGTATTTTGATGTTTATAGCATGTCTTATTTTTAATTAAAATTTTTCTGATTACAGTTGACATTCAATATTATATTAGTTCCAGGTGTTATAATGCTTTTTTAGAAAGATTATTGAGGTGTTTCATTTATACCTTTTATTGTAAAACCTTCCCAGAATGATGAAAGCAGTCAAATTTAAAAGGTCGTATTTTAAAGTCGTCTGTTGAAAGAGCACATCATAGAACATTCATGATCTTGGATAAGTTTCTTAACTGCATCTCAGTCTTCTCCCCTGTACAATGGTGATTTCACTTACTTCATAGTGTCGCGAGGCTGATTAATGAGTTGATGTACATGACTTACTGAGAACAGTGCTTGGCACCAAGTAAGTGCTACTTAAGTGTTAGCTTTTATTAATGCAGAATCTCACGTGTAGGCCTTGGCCTTATATGTTTATATACATCATACACTTGTGTTTTGAACTTTTTATTGGAATAATTCTGTAGTTACAGGAAAGCTGCAAAGATAATAGAGACTTCCTGTCTACCTTTTCATCTGGCTTACCCTTGCTTTTTACATAATAGCGTATTTGTCAAAAGTAGCAAATTACTGCTGGGATCGTCAGTTCTGTATATAACGTGACATATGTGTTCCCCAAAATCACTGCACTTTGCAAAACTGTGCAATGAAAACCACAGGGTTTATGGGGAAAATGGGGTTAGGGTCCAGCATTGAAAAACTTTGTGCAATGGAACAAAATTAGGAACCTGATAACAATCGTCCTGTAGTTTTACGTGTTAATTGGTTAAGAAACATATAAATATTACAATATGGCACTTTACCTTGAATAAGACCTGAAAAGGACTTTGCTTGTGTAAGGGAGTGTTGAAAGAGTTGCAGCTTGTATGTTGTTGGGAAGCGGAGGAAGAGGGGGATCAGAAATCTGATGGAAGGCTGTAACACCAGATGTGGGTCTGAGGTCGGGGGTGATGTTTGGAGGGTGTGTGTCCATGCACGCGTAATCTGATGTGGCGTGTTCCAGCTGAGTGCACCCTTCTGTGCTTACCTAATGTTTCTTGTGCATGAAGTTGTGCATTAGCAAACATGAAATTTGTGTTATGCTCGAGTTGTTCCCCAATATATCAATTCCTTGGAACAAATTTGCATCTTCAGAACATAGCAGAACTGTCTGAGCAATACTATTAACTAAGCTACATATTTATTTGGACTTAACCAGTTTTTTCTCCTGATATCCTTTTTCTGTGTCAGTATCTGATCCAGAATACAGTATTGCATTTAGACTTCATTTATATTGACTATGTGGAAATAAACTCTGTTGTTCAATATTCACCAGTCAAGAAATTCTTCGACATGTATATTTATTGGACAATGAAAATTGATACTCGTGTTTATAGTCCTGGATTACCTCCAGAATCAACAGGAAAGATTGAGTTCCATTCAGTGTATTTTGAGATATTGCAATATTTAAATTTTTTATAGTATAAGTGGCAAAATTCTGTTGATGGAAATAGACTATCCAGAGCACCTCGTGTTTTTTTTTTTTTTAACCATACTAAAAAAGCTGTTACTATAGTAACTTGGCAGTTTGCTTGTGAATATCTAAGCTTGTATTATTCGATGATTGCAAGTTGGACTGTGAAAAGCGTGCTGTACAATGCAGATGGCCCATGCCTGTGTGAACCGTGGAATCGTGTTTTAGCTGTTTCCATCTTCTTGTCTGAATTTGTGACTGTCTGAATTATTTGTTGACTTATAATTACACTATACCTTTAGTTCCACAGTAATTTATGTAATTCATCATTAAGCATAAAAATAAAAAGTGGCTGAGTGAAAATTTTAAGTCACCGATCGTTTAGATCATGTAGAGTGTCACTCTGATCGTATGTCAGTATGTACCGAGTCCCCCATTCAGAAACTGCTGTCGTCCTAGAGAGTAACAGGCACCCTTACCTGCCTGCATTTAGAACAACCTGGCGAAACAGTATATGACGAACTGTATGACAAACCCACTGTGAGCTGTGGACCCAGGGCCTCTGTGCTCTGCGTACTTTGATTCATGGGTCTTTGGCCTTTTATTTCTTCGCTAACCTGAAATCACCACTGCTCGCTTTCTCTCTCTCTCTCTCTGCCCCATTTGATAATGCAACAGAAAATCCAGGGTCCCCAGGAATTTCCTTATTACCATTTTTCATTGAGAAGTACCGTCAGGTAAATAAGCTTTTCATCCTTTTCTTCTCGCTGATAAGTCTCTGTCATTCACCCAACACCAGGAGGCCTTCGGGTGATTAATTTGGAGGATAGGTTTCTGTTTGCAGAGGCTGCTGATATTCTGTGACGGGATTTTTTTTAAATGACCAGACTTCTACATTCTCATAATAAAGTGCCATGAATATAGTGACACGTGCACTGATGGTTAATGACCGTCCACTGAAGAAACGATTGTCATGTGAAGAGATTTGGAATTTACAAGGGATTGGCGTGACAGAGTAAATAAGATGCAGCTACAAGCTTTCTTTTTGAAACGATCTGTAAAGGAAACGTGTCTTTGAGTTTTTAGGCAGCAAGGTGCTACCCCAGCTGTGCTCCCGACTGTCCTGGTCACATGAATATCTTCTGTGTGCTCATGTTTTTGGCTTTGTGTGTTTTTGACTCTGTAAGCCTAGGGGACCACGAGGGCCATTTGGCCATGACACACTTTTAATTTTATTAAATTTTTAATTATTGAGTACACATAACTTAAAAGTCACTAGATTAGTCGTGTCAGTGTTAGCACACTCACAGTGTTGTGCAGGTGACGCTGCCCCATGTCACAGCCACGCCCCATCCCCCCCCTTGTCACAGTCACACCCCATTTCTTCCTCAAGAGCACCTTTCCTTCTGTCTCTGTGGATCTGACTCTTCAGTGTTTGGCTTTTTGTGACTTATTTCACTTAACATAATGTCCTCAAGACATGACACACCTTTAGTGAAATTCATGTTACGATTAAATACGATTTAGAGTGGCTTGCCACCTGTGGGTCATGTTTTTGCTGCAAAAGTATTTCTTAAATGATGCTGGTAAATGCTGCCTCCGGACGGGAGGTTAGGTCACCGTCGTTGCTAACTGCTTGTGGATGGAGCACATTCAGTTTCAAACTGGTGATGTTCTGGTACTTTCCACTAGTTTGTGGTGTTTTCAGAGGGAAACTGCTTTGAATTACCTTTGTCTTTGCAGTCAGATTTGACTGTAGGCAACTTTCAGTTCAGAAGGTAAATTATTGTTTGGTTGATTTTTATTTTCTCTTCTTCCTTGAAAAGCAGCAGAACCCAGTACCAGAATCAATCACTGCTGGCTTATTAGTTTCATAGTTTTTAGGATATTCTGGAAAATTTTCTCCCATAAGAAACATATTAATGTTCCTTGCAGAACAGATGTTGATATTTAGATTTCCTTTTCTTAGTGAAATTTATAATCATGAGTACCTGCGAAACTGATTTAAAAATTAAAGCATTTCTAAATTGCTTTGTTAGTTTGTTTCACTAAAAGGACGCTTTAATGAATGAGTCATAGAAAATTTTGTGTTATTCTAATAAAAACTTAGGGAAAACATGCCATATACAGGCATTATATTATATGAAGTAGGTGGATACAAATATGAGTCAGATATGGTCTTGTCCACAAATTTTTATTTGAATTTAGGAAATATTTGAGGGGTACTTTTTTTTTTTTTTTAAAAAAACTGTTCCCCTAAAAAACATATTATTAGATTGAGCATTACCTGGTGATACCAAATGGTACTCTTTTCGTAGAGATGAGATTTGTCTTTCAGTAGTTGTTTTCTTCCAAAATTTAAAAACCTTGACCAATAATTTCAGAACATGTGATCCTTAAGAAGATTATAACGTCTTCTGAATGGTTGAATGACCTCAGGGAAATAGTACCTATAATTCTTTTTGATCACCCAATGTTTTTTGCAGTCAGGATTTCATTAATATGTAAATACTCGTCTGTAAGAGCAGTGAATCTCTTTATCACACTATATTTAATTAACATATAAATAACCCTGTGAGACAACTTTCCCAATTTCTGATGCGGGCAAGCCTGTTTAAATATTGTATTTGTAATAAGTAAAATTCTATTAAGAATCAACTTTATGTTTTGTAGGCAAAGCATATGCATTACTTAAAATAAAAATGTTTTGACCTCAGTGTGAGGCCATTTTTTAATCCTGAAGGTTTAGATACTACATGTAATAACTGTGGAGGAAAAAGTTCACGACATGTCCATGGTGGGGTCGCACCACATGGTGTTGACATGTATGTGATGTGAGAGGTGACACTGGGAGGAGCGAAGACTCTCAGTCGGAAACATGGATGTGTGTCCTGGTCCTGATGCCTGCCAGCAGCGTTACTGTCGGGAGGTTGCTTAGCTCCTCTGAACGTCAGTTTCTCTGAGTGTTAGCTGGGGACACTGTGGGTGTCGATACAGTAATCTCTGGGCTGTGGCATCGAGTTTCTAGCGTATAATCGGGATTAAACGTATAGCAATGGTGGTAGTAATAGAGGATGCAGCTATAGCAGCAGCCTCAGTTTCTTGGTGCATGTTGGCAGGACTGTCACAGGTGCCTTTTAGTTTCCAGTGCGTTGAGAGGTCTTACATGAGACGGATGAATAAACAAAATGCGAAATGATAATAGGGAGTATCCTCCCTGATGACCCTGTCTGTCGCTTTCATCTCTCGGCTGGGGCAGTGCCCCCGTTCCTGGTATCAGGTGCTTGCGATTTTATCTTTTTAATTTATTGTTCAGATCAAGTTTTCTATCTTGATTAAATCTTTCTAGTCCTTAAAAGGATTTTTAATTCCTAGTTGTTTTTGAGAGCTCTGATTTTAGAATTAAGAGAATGTCAGTAGATGTGTGCCTTCTGATCACCAAATCATTTATTCATTCAAAAAGTTGATGGTGATTTTGGAGCTCATGTAGTTATCTTAACCTGCAAATTTATAATGGTAATATGTAACCTTTGGGGTTTTTTCAGAATTACATGAATTAGTGCATTTACATAAATTTAGTTAAAATTATTTATTATTGCTGTACGTATGACACTACTAGGGGGTGTGATGGATGGAAATTAGTATTTATTAGAAAGGAATGTGTACTTGTCATGCAGAGTCAGAATATTTACTATGAACTTAAGACAATAATAGATAAGAACTCCAGAAAAGCGTGGAAAGAATATACCATCTGCATGTTATCATAAGGTTGAGTAGGAGTCAGTGCCAGATGAATTGTCCACTTGCAGGTAGTGGGAATTTAGAACAGGAAAAAAGCAGTCTGGCTTGGAACGGTCACAGACACATCTGTGAGAAGCAGCACTTTGAGTTCGAAAAGGTGTTATTCAGGTAGGAAGAATATCGGCGTCTGAGAGTGTGGTCTCTGGAGCTGGACTGCCTGGGTTCAGCCTTTTGGTCGTGTGACTTTGGACAAGTTACTAAGCATTGCTGTGCCTCTGTTTTCTCCACTGTAAAACGGGAAGGATCCTATCGGTTATCTCTCAGGAATGCTGTGTGCGTGTGTGCGTGCGTGCGTGTGTGTGTGTGTGTGTGTGTGTGTGTGTGTGTATGCTTAGACTTTATATCTGTCCCCACACATAGCACCGCATAAATGTTAGCCGTGGGCTGGGCACAATTAGCAGCTTTCATAGTGTGTCAAATGCCCGTTCAGCTTAGGCCTAGATGAGGGATTATGCAGGGGTCTTGAAGGGCGATAATGAGACAGCCTTGCTGTGGCCTGGGGTCTGTGTGGGCATCGTTTGTGGTTTTATGTGGTGCTATGAATGAAGGATAAAAAACATTCTTCTCTAATTCTTTATTCGAACTCCATTAGCACTACAACCTTATTTAGGTTCAGGGTTGTAATGGACATGGATACAGTTTACGAACGTTTGGTGCATTTCATTAGCTTTGTAGCTGATGAATTCAGATGTCATCTACTTTTATCTTTGTCCTAGAAGCCTCTTCTGGGTTAATGAATAAACCAAAGGAAGTTTGTCAGGCTCTGGTTGTTTTTAAGTAATAATGAATAAGGGCCTCGCCATTCTCCCTGCTGCTTCTGTGTCAGTCTGAGTAGCAGAGTGACAGGGGGTGAAAGTGACTGGATTTCTGTCATCTGACTGTGGGTTGTTGTAGACATGTGGTTTCGAGCCTCCCCAGTTTGAGGGACAGTCCTCCTCAGTGCTCTGACACCTGGACCCTTCAGCACCTCCCCATTTCATACTGGTTCCCTCTCAGCGAGTGAGGTTCCGGCAGCCCAGAGTCCGCAGTGTCCTTACGGGACACGGAAATTGTCATTCAGCAATTTTGACTTGAGCCCCTGTTTTCCATAGGTGCAGTATTACAAGTATGAAAATCATCACAAAAATAAATAAAACATATGCACTTATAAATGTTTGTTAGAGATATAACACCAAATGCTGAATGTAAAAGTTATTACATAAGTGTTTTGTTTGGGGAATTTTTTTAATGATGTTCTTTTAGCTTGTTATTGTTAAAGCATAGGCTATTGAAGTTGGGTTTGAGGCTGCCGTTTTTTTCTTAGTAACTTATCTTGTACAAGCGTAGATACTCCTCATTGTTCTTCAGTGTCTCTTCTGCAGAATTTGGGATCGTCTGTCCAAGTGACAGGTGATAGTGGTGATGATGTGTCTATTCATCCGTTGTAGCCTGTTATGTGACATTAAACACCTCTGTGAAGCGCAGCCTTTCTCAGTTATTTAACTGACTTTCCTAAAAAATTCTACGAGTCTCCACAGGAGTTTGTGGCTGTCTCTTAAACTTTAATGATTTTACACACCAGTTCTCCTTAGAAATAATCAAATCATCCCTTGCGCACGATTAAAAATTCATTTGCAAACTTGGTTTTAAGCATTTGGGAGAGGGATGATGCCTCTTGGAAACCGTTACTTATTTCAACTCCATAGATCAGCTCATCACATTTCCTTATTGCCGTTTACTGCATTGGCCAGGTGCCACGTACTTAAGATGGTGTCGGTGGAGTTTAGTGCAGGTGTTAGGTATTTGTAAATATAATCGATGATAACGATTGTTAATATGGTGCTACTATTTACCATAGGGTAGATTTGGAAATGTCAGTCAGTCACATGGGTATTTCATTACCCATGAAAAGCTTTGCTGGTGTTAATAATAATAATGATGCTCCTTTTGATGGTTTACCACTTACTCTATTCCAGGTATTGCTCTAGGGGCTTTGTAAGATGTACTGTTTTGATCCTGTCCAAATCCAGATGAGGTTGGAATGGTGACTATTCCATTTCACTAACGAGGAAGTTGAGGCACAGGCAGACTGAACCCCTGGGTCAAGGTTATGCAGCTCTGCGGGGTGGAGTCACGTTCTAACAGCGGTTAGACTTCGGAGAGCATACTCTTAGTTGTGATGGATTAGCATTCAGGAAAAGATTCGCTCATCTCTTCATTTGGGGCAGGTATTACTATGGCATGGACTAAGTAGATGGAGCCGGGGAGCGGCTGGGTCCCAGGGATTAAGCCCGTGGTGGGGGTGGGAGGAGAGTCTGAGTCCCAGAGGCTGGTGTTTGTAATCTCATCTCTTTTGTCCGCATGGCTAACATCGAGGATGCTGGTAAGTTTGAGGATGTCTAATTATTCTCTGCTCTGTTTTCTAAGTAATTTTTTAATGAAATTGATCTTCACTGGTGCAGCAGAGAACTCCAAATGATGCCTTCAGCTATTTTTTTCCCCCCAATTTGGCATCTGAGTGATAACTAGCTTTTTGATTGGTTTCCCTTCACGTTTTGGATCAATGTGACTGGTTCGGTGACATTGGCCATAGAGTAGTTATTCACGTAGGCCCAAGTCATTATTTTTTGTCCTTTATTTACCAGAACATTTTCTCCTGTGCCAAATAATAGAAATAAATATAACTCCACATCTTAACACCAGCGCCTAAAAGGCAGCAATTAGTAGTAATTCACTGTCTGTTTAGCGTTTGTTTCCAAGGTATAAGACATGAATAAAAGAACTTTTTGTAAGTGTTTTCTTGATAACATTTCTTTGAACTAGAACATTTATATTTAATGTGAGAAATAATTGGTGGGAGAAGAGTTGAACATAATAGAACTTGTTATATGTGTTCCTTCCCTGCTGACAGATAAGCGTTCTCTTTAAAGGAAATCAGCAAAGTTTATTTTTTGGGAAAAAAAACCAATGGAACAGAGTTCTACTATAAAGAATCCTAAAATTAAACAAAAGCACTCATTATTTTGTAAAGAGATAATTTTAAGTTTACTGTGTACTTTTTTGTGTGTGTGTGGGGATGATGCATTTAAATTTTAAGACTTCCCAAACCAAGTGGAAACAATAGCAGAAAAAGCTGAAATAAAGTATGTAAATGTTGTTTTGTGTTTATAGAACTTTAGATTCAAAGTGTAAGTTTTATAACTAACCAAACTTTATAGTTTTTTAATAAAGAACTATTATGTTTTCTAAGCTTTTTTTTGAACCATAATTTTACTTTACTTTTTTAGTTATTAATTTACATGACTGATATTTTTGTTGTGAACAGAATTAATGAAAAAAGTTTCTCTGAATTTTATTAAGTAGTGTATCATTTTACCTACTTTTTGAAAGAATAAGTAGCTAAAATGTGGGTGTTTTTTAGAAGGTAATGACAGAACAAATCGATTACTTTGAAATGTAAAAAATAATAAGATTTAGGGAAATATATTCTAAAATCTTTTCTCCCCCTGAAGTATAATGCCATGTCTAATTATCTAGATTATAGATACGTTCCATTACTAGTATGGCCTGCTCTTTCATCAGAGATACTGAGCGTTAAAGCAGTTTATTCTGTCTGGACCATAGTAAGAGACCTTTAAATGTTCAAGATTATTACCATAGCTAATCATCACTGATACATTACTAGTAGCACTGTGATTATCGCGGGCGTTCAAGGCACACCCAGAAACCTGAGCACGGCGACATCAGGCCCTCCGCGTGCGTCCATTCCCAGCCACGGGTCAGAAACGCTCTCTCAGCAGCGACCAGCACACCGAGAGATGCTTGGTCGTGCTGGGCCTTGAGACGCAGCGAAAACCTGTGCTAACCTAGCCCTCTCTCAGGTCTGCTTTTTGGGGTGGGCCTCTGAGTGGAACTTGTCTTCAACGTGTGTTATGATAAAAACAGGTCTGTTTTCTTAGCCATTTCCGTTCAGTGAAGCATAACAAAGTTTCACAACTTTTTAGTCTTTTAATACCAAATAAATATTGTTTTGCTGAGGGTCCCACAGCATTGCTAATCACTTTAGTAATAAAGCTTGTATTTAGTATATTCTTCGTCCAGAAAATACAAATCTCAATTTACGATACATTTTTCTAAAATTGATTTTGAAAACATGTAGCTTATGGAACTATGTCTGCATTCATTAGAAAAGGCAATAATAGTTTGTTACGTTTATTGTTTTTCCTCATTCCTCAATTCTTTGCTATAATTTATTCTTATGTTGGAAGAATGAGCATTATCATCATTGTATCCAAATGTTCTTTTTTACTTTTCGGTGGTCTGTGATAAACTATTAGTTATTGACTAATAGGAAGAAAATAAAGTAGTTTTTCACTTGGTAACAAATGGAATCGTGTGATGATGACATCCATTCTACATAATCATCTGTATGATTCAGAAATTTAACAACATGAACTCAGACGCCTTCAGATGTGTGTCTCTGTCACATAGTTTGCTAGGATGTTGCAAAGCTAGTTACAATGTGGGTAAAATGCTGTGTTTTTAAAATGCCTTATACTAAATTCCTCATTGCATGTGTCTAATGGGGAACTTGGGGTGATTCGCACCAACAGTATCTCCAGGGGGGCTGGTGTTCAGCGCCGCCCCTTCCCAGGCCTTCTTCGTTCCCTCTTCTGCTTAAAAACCCACCAGTGGACTCCCGTTATCTTGTACATGAGTCCTAATCTCTTCATCAGTGTAATTTTCAAGCGTTTATGAAGCGTTTCTTGTGCAAGGCATATTTTATCACCTAGTAGGATAAAAGAGTATAAAACATAACCTGATAATATACAAAAAGCATCATTCTTTTATCTGGGGCTCTGATACCTTTTAGGAAAATGATGCTATTGATACTCAGGAATATGAGAGAAAATGTTTTATTGAATTATTACGTAAAAAAGCAAGGCAGTTGAAGTTTGATTTTTAAATTTTTGTTTTTATTCTTAATTCAGAAGTGTTCCGTTTTCACGGTTCTTGGGATGTAGAGCTAAAAGGGACCTTAGAGATGATGTTTGAAGTGTTTCACTTTAGAAAGTCACGTGCCAGACTGCATCACTAGTTAAAAGACAGATGTGTTGTTTCCTTTGCTTCCTGATTTGTAGCACATGGCTCTGCTTATTACCATACTGTTTTTACCTCACTTTTCCCTTTAAACTTATTCTTGATTTTCTTCATCAGGCCTTTGCCTCTTTTAGAGTCTCCTGTTATCTTTTAGTGATATTTTTAACCCGCAAAATCATTTCTTCATGCTTGCTATTACCCGTCCTCTCTGTCTGTCTGTGTTGTCCAGTAATGGTAGTGCTTAGTCACATCGCTATTTACATTTGAATGAAAATTAATTAAAATTAGAGTTCTCCCTCTCAGTATCAGTGGCCACACTTCATGTGCTTTATACTTATACGTGTAGCTAGTGGTTACGTCCTGTGATCCTAGGAAGCTTGATTGTAAGCTTTTTGAGGGCAAGGGGCCATTTATGTCGGTATTAACATAAAGCATGGGGTCTTGGTAAACGTTTTGGGATGTGTGAATGGGTACGTACCCACACCATCCGTTAGTTTCTTGCCAAATACGTTGTTTTGAATTCTCCCTTTTGACTCTTTTATGAAAGAAAAGAAATCAGCCATTTGGTATTTTTAACTTACATGTTGTATGTAACACGCATCCCCTTATGTACCATACACAGGAGTCTTGGAGATTTAAGGTGCCAGAGACACGTTTTGCTGCACTGATGTCCCTTGTGTAGCCAGGCAGTGAGGTAATGTGTATTTTAGGTGCTTATGTATTTTTTTTCCTTTCCTTGCAGTTATGACGGTGACTCGCTGGTGATCATCCCTTGGCACGAACGCAAACATCGGGACAGGGACTGGTGCGAGGAGTCGGAGTGCAGGTGGGCAGGATGGCGCGGGTGGACGGGAGGCCCGGGAGGTGCCGTGTGGTGTGCGAAGCTGGTCCTTGCCTTAGAGGGTTTGAGCGAAGCTTTAAAAAAGAACTGGACTTAGTTAAGTAAAAGATTTTTTAATGCAAAGATATGAAATGCTACAGAGGAATTATTCTAAAAGCGATCCTTATTCAAACAACTCTGTTTCATTCCGAGGTATTCCTTTTCACTCTTTGACATACACAGGTCATTTTTTTTTTTTTATAGTTTTTATGGTATGCATGCACTTTTGTTCTTGATTCAGTTTTAATGTTCGGTTTTATGAGATTTAAGCTCGGAAGGCCTCAGAATGTGGAGGCTTCGAGTCTTGCGTGGAGGAGTGGAGATGAGGATGGGGCTGAAAGGCCATGTGAGAAAAGCTTGAATCCCTTCATCTCTCACTCCTCAATGTCGAACAAGCACTTCATCACTGTTTCTCCTTCCATGATTTCCCTACTCGAGAGCAGAAATTTATCTGCTGGACTCGTGGATTGAGCCAGAGAAGCTCCAGACGGATCCAGAGAGCTTCCAGATCCCTGGACAGGGTGGGGGTGGAGGGACTGGATGGAAAATCGGCGTTTAGTGCAAGTTTATAACCTGAATGTCGAAGCTCTGGTTCCTTCCCCCACCCTGCTCCTAGAATGCAGGGATGCTCACCAAGGTGTGAAGTGTGGAGAGTTCTTTTCTGGAGAAATGGAATAGCCTCCGAGAAGAGGCCTCTAGATACTGAGATACAGTCCCAGGAGGTTAGTTCACTATTAGGTCACAGTGAATCCAGCAAACGAACAGGTCCTCCATACCTACAGAGCTTCCTGTCTGCCTGACGCTCGACGTCAGCAGGCAGAACGGATGGACAGGAGAGCAAAACAAGGAGAAAATGGAACTGAAAGACAGAGGACATGTTAAAAGAAGAAAACTTCAAAAATTATAATTAATAGTGCTTGGGAGATAAGACACTGTTTTTGAGAAATAACAGTAAGATTTTATAACATAGGAACAATGAACGAAGGGAACTTTGAGAAATTAGAAAATATAATGGTATGGAAACATTAGAAGAGTTGGAAGATAAAAGTAATGAACTCTACTAGAAGTTAGAGTAAAAATAATGAGCTAGACAAGAAGCGAGCAAAGATAAAGAAATGTCTAATATGCAGATTACAGGCGTTTTAGAAGGAGACAGCGCAGATATTAAAAGGGAGGAAGTTATAAGAAATAATTCAAGACTATTACTCAGAATTGAAGATGATGAGTTTTCAGATAAAAATGCCCTCTATACTAAAGCATGAGAAGAGAGCTTGGCTGAGTGTTTGGATGAGCTATTTAATGGCCGGCTGCGGAAGACATTCTAGCAGAGGTGACTGAACAGGAGCAGCCGTAAAGATGAGAGGAATCAGACGGTATCGCGTGCTGGAGTCCAGGAGAAGCGAGTTTCCATGGTCGAATTCCATCAAATGGTGCTGACAGGGAAATAAGGATGAAAAATATCTGAAAGGACTCAGAGTTGCTTGTAGGTGTTTTTCCCTGCTGGAGCAGGGCAGCTTTGAAGGGAGAATTTTAGGGGGAATGATGGAGCTTTTCCACTCTGGGGGAAAATCACCAGTCAGAATGTTATCAGCAGTTGTTACACTAGATAAGTAAAGGCCACCAGTTACAGGCACGGGGGGTTGTCCAAGGCATGCGGATAAAGTGCCCAAATGTTTATGGGCGTTGTGTCTGGTTGTATGTTATAACTACTAATAATTCCAGTGAAAATAATATCTAGAAGTAAAAATTAGGATTCGGCACCTATTCTGTGCCAGAGTTCTGTCTGCCCTTTATTTATATCGTTTTTAATAATCTTGGATAGTATTGTTCCCATTTTCATGTGAATAAAGCGAATCTTAGACTACCTTTCGCTTATTTAGACAAGGTTTCATATCTCCCAGTGTTGGAATCTTGCTTCAGCCTCAGCTCTGACTCCAAAGCAGTAACCGTTCCAGCACCTGTCATTTATTGCCCACTTACTTGAGGTGAATGAATATTCCTCATGGTACACAGCATTTTTTCGTATGTCTCTGAAATACATTAGTTTAAATTAACTTTTTTTCTTTTTTAGTCCTTAACCGTGGAAGGTAATTGGCCGGGATCATCCTCTAAAACACTCGTAATTTGTGATCCCCGGGGGCCCACCTCTGGGTGTTTCTTTCTCGCTCCTGATGAGGTGTGGTGTAGTTTCGTGTTTTGCAAATGCTAGTGTAGTATTGTGTTGCTGATACCTGCCTACTAAAGGCATTTTGTTGACAGATAAGGCATGTTTTCTTTTTATGAACACGGAAAACCTGGGTTTCTTATATTGGCATCAACATTGCATGGGGATGCTTTTCATAAACAGCCTAGCTGGACGTCACAGGTCATTTTTATCTAGTAGGCCTATGGCACGTACCCAGCCGTGTGCATTTTGGAAAAGCTTCCCAATGTGATTTTCATTTAGTTAATACTCGTTTGATTGATTTGTGGCACAGTTGTGATTTATTTTCCATTCTCATTTTTTTTTTAAATTGGGAAACTGATAGGAAAATAGTCTCCAAAAAAAGTCCCATTTATCTTGTACACGTACATATAGGAACACACACGCACGCGCGCACACACACACACACACACACACACACACAGCCACGCATGCGTACCTGCTCCCTCTCTCTAACTGCTTTCCCTCTCTTTCACAAAATTATATATTTTTTTCAACGTTCCAATCATTTATTGATCGTTCCTTTTGTGCGTTACAGAATGGTGGCTGAGCCGAGTCTCCAAGATGAGAGTGAGTTTTTGTACGCTGCCCAGCCCGAGTTGCTGAGGTACAAGGCCACCCAGCTGGCGGTCGCGGATGTCATAAACTGGTATCAGACCAGGGCGGAGGAAATAGAGCATTATGCTCGACAGGTGAGGGGACAATGACAGCTGCTGCTCGGTGATGCCAGCAGTGCTGCTTTGGATCCTCAGGATTCAGTGCATGTAGTGGCTGCTGACAGTGGTGCTCGCATCATGTATGTAGTTTGCAAGGGATGAATGGATATTTCTTACTACCTTTGTTCGTTTGTCCTTTGCCTCAGACTTCTATGTGGCTTTTTTTCATTATTAAAGAGCAAATAAAAGTTGTTCATAATCTTTCTTATAATGTAAGCTGTAAAATATGGTCCATGCTGTTCCAGATTTTCCATAAATTTTTAATAGCTTAATATCATATTAATTTAAAAGATTGTATCAACCTAGAGATGCTTGATTAGTCTCCTGTCACATTGCAGTAATGCAGTGAATTGTTTTGCTTTTCGGAAACCCTGTTCGCAGCTCTGTTTTCTGATGTTTTTCTTAAATCCAAGCCGAATCTCTCTCGGTTCCCATGTGCCTCTACTGAGCATAGCCGTTTATGGAGAAGGGGTGTGGGAGGGGGATGAGGCTCATGCCGATGCTTAGGCCATCTAAATACTCGTCGTGACTTTTCCACTAACACACCTTGTGGCTGGACCTGCTTCTTACCTTCCCAGCACCTTGGTTTTTTTCATGATTTAGTTCTTATGCCAGAGTCAGCGAGAACAAAGAACATATTCAGGAGAGAACATTAACAGTTCTGCTTATTGAGTGTTCTGCAAATGTAACCAGTAGTTGTCTTCATCTCAGAGAACGGAAGTTGGCAGATCTGAGCAAAGAATGGCAGGATGCACTTTGAACTCTCCTTCAAGGTCTGGCCAGTGGATTCCTCCTTCTTTCTTCTTGCGGTCGTGGCTTTGGACCCCCTGTCCTACCATCAGTTTTTTGTCGTACGGGAAGGGGGATTCCAGAGGGTCTGGTGAGCAGCAGTGCTGTGGAAGGAACGTACAGCCCTTTGTTCAAGTTTCCCTGTAGTGTATCTGGCATAGCCCTGTGTCTCCATTTGATAGCCTTCTTGAATTTCTGCTCAATCTAATTCCTGTGTTTAGTTAGTATTCATAGAATTGAAGATGAAGTATTTGCTGGAGCTGATGGGAATATTGTAGACCCAATTTTGGGGGGATGGCCAAGAATATTTATGATGGACTTTTCAGAATTTTGAAGATGGCAAAGGACCATAGCAGAAAATGTTCAGAATCTTAAGATGCTATAATGAAAAGAAGCTCTGGAGATGATGTAGTCTAATTTTCTATGTTATAAGTAGATAAACCAAGGTCCACACAAAAGAAAATGAGCTCACGGATATGCAGTGACAGAGCCATTCAAAATCCACGTCTCTATAATATTTCTTATTGAGCCCATATAAAAAATGAACAATGAGTATTTCTTATAAAGCCCATATAAAAAATGAACAGTTTCACACATCTTAATCACTGAGCAAGGTAAATTAATCTAGAAAAGGGATTCTCAGACCCATAGTATCTTTTTTGTAGCAAATATTTTCTGGTACTTTCTTATTATCCTGATGAGAAAATTGTAGACATATTAATAGAAAATTTCCAAAAAATAATTTGTAATGACTTGATTGCAATATACAGGAAAAATAAAACATGTAAATGTTGAGTCTCGACTATACTAGGAAGTAAACTCAGTGGGAAATCACTTTGAATGAAATAGTTGAAGTTGTAGATTCAGTTATGTTGTATTGTTTGAGCTAAATACCGCAAATCGCTATCCGGGATGTGAACAACTCGTGGTAAACTTTTTAGCAAAACAAAGTGATATCTTCCCTTTATTATATAGTTGCTGCATTCTTGGAAAGTTCTGTGTAAATTAAGCCATACAAAAAAGAGCTTTGTGTAAATGAAGTTGAGATATGGACTCAGAGCACTGTAACTAGGTTCTTCAGGATGTTTGAAGGGTGGGCGTGGTCAGCTGGTTATGTGGGACCGCCCTGCCTGTGTGGGACATCTGGCATCCCTGGCTCTACCCCTTAAATGTCAGTAGGTCCCACTGATTCTTGTGATGGGCAGAAATACATCCTCAGATTTTCAGAAAGCCTCCTGGTGGACGTATATGCTCCCATTGAGCCCTGTCACCTCAGACCCATACCTGGCATCTGGAAATGACCTGTTTATATCGGTCACCTTAAACAGAGGCATTTTTATTTTGCTAATACAGGAGAAACTCGCTTTGGTGAGAATTGCTGAAGAAAGCTCTCAAGTGAGCCAGGGAGGCCCATTTTTGTACAAGTAAATGCAGGTTGTTTAACTTGTATCTAGACATTTTTAAAGATTCCAGGGGCATCATATGATTTACAGGAATTTTACAAATGCATGGAGTTTCGTATTGTCTGTCCAATAAGAAAAAGGTTTCTGTTTGGATTGGTTTTGTCTGTGGTTTTTGCGGTTTCCCAGAAGAACTAGATAGAGCTTTTTGAGAGTAAGGAGAAATATACGTGTGAGTGTATTTGTATATACACTTAAATAACTGATTTCTAGATATATGTTATTTGAGCGAGAAATGAGAATTCAAAAATTTCTCATGTCTGTAAAAAGTTCAGGGCAGCCAGCCTCATGCGTTTCAAAAGATCGCTAATGACTCTGCAATTTGTAGTATTTAAATATTTTGTAACCTAGATTTTAGTTGTCATGACACAGAAAGTACAGGATTACCACAGACCCCTTCTTACCCCGCTCCCCACCAGTTATCCCTGTATTAACATCTTGCATCCAAATGCTGCCTTTGTGACAACTGATGAACCAGGATGTCCTTTAGTCGGTAGATGGATGAGCACTGGTACCATCACACAGTGCAGTGTTCTTCAGTGCCCAAAAGAAATGAGCTATCAAGTCAAGAAAAGACTTAGAAGAACCTTAAATGCATGTTACCAGGTGAGAAAGAAGCCAATCCGAAAAGATCCATACTCTATGATTCCGACTATATGACGTTTTGGAAAGGCAAAAAAACAATGGAGATGTGAAGAGATCAGTGGTTGCCAGGATTTGATGGGCGGGGGATGAATTAGTGGAGCGCAGAGGATTTTTCAGGGAGTGAAACTACTCTGTATGGTACCATAATGATGGATACCTGTCGTTATCCATTTGTCCCAGCCCATAAAATGTGCAGTATCAAGAGTGAAGTCTAATGTAGACTGTGGACATTGGGTAATAACGATGTGTCAGTGTAGGTTTATCAGTTACAACAAATGTGTCACTTTGGTGGCTGATGTCAACAGTGCAGGAGATTGTTGGTCTGTGGGGGCTGGGAGTAGATGGGAAATCTCTACTTCCTACTCATGGTTGCTTTCAGCCTAACACTGCTCTAAAAAATAAAGTCTGTTGAAAAAAAAAACAACAGAGCTTTCTGAAATTAAAAGTTTTTAACAGTCTACTAATAATTTCTAGACATCCTTAATTCTTTCTTGAATAATTAAGAACAATTATAAAGAAAGAAAGATGATTTGGGGATGCTTTACTTAGCTTCCTTCTATTCTTTTGTCTCTTTCATTTATTTAAAAACACTTGTAACAGAGGTATTGTTCTTCAGCTTCATTTTATATATTGATATTTCGCGTGGATTATGCTATGATCAAAGTGAAATCTAACCTGGTTTTATCTTTTTCATTTTTAGAGATTTAATTGATAATGGGACTTCTTTTTTCTTAGTGCCTTAGCAAAACTTTTTTTCGTTGTTGGCTTAGGAAAATGTGTATAGTGGTGAAATTTATCCAGCGAGGGCTTGGGGATGGTTGTATAATTCTTTAAGTCGCATGAGAGCCTACTTTCATTTAAGGTGTCAGTTATTTGATTCTAAATCATTCTTGCTTCAGTAAGTATTTGAGAAAGCCACAAATTCGCAGTTGATATTAGAGAAATGAATCTGGATCACAAAATTGGTGACTGTACGTTGCTAATGTGCTACGTGTTCAGACTGTTACTGCACAAAGTTACGTTTTAGGCATCATTTTCCTCATGTTTTCTGAAAAATCATCTGAGGTAGGGATGTTTTTTAAGTGGTATACAGGTAGATGGATTCTTACGGACATGAATTATCTTTTTATTATTAGGCATCAGGTAAAAAAACATTTGATGAAATATTACCAGATCACTTCTGTTTTGCCTCATGCCTTACCTAGCTGTCGTTTTTCTCTTCATGTTTATTTGTACCACTCTTTCCAATTGAGATGCATTTCTTTTTTTTTCCACTTCATCTTCCTCCATCAGTACCTGCATCTTTGAAGGGTTTTGGGTGGACCTTCAAAGTGCTCGATGGTTTCGTTTGCAATCCATGGCTGTTCCCTCCTCTCTCATGCCCTCATCATTCTCAGCAAATTCGAGAACTCACTTCCGTTTGTCTTTACTTTTGCCACCTTTTCCTTGAGGAAGTGGTCTCTCTCTCCTTGCTTTCAAGCTGCTTTCTTTCTGTACCCGTACTCCGGGTCCCACCCTCCCAACCTGCTCAGGGTTGTTCTGTCAGCCACCTGGTCTCTCTCTCCCTGTATTTTCAGCCTCTCCTCAACCGTGTCTATTGCCTTTTTTTTTTTTTTGACATAATGTTTAAATCAATCCTATTTTATAGATAACACAACAAAAATAAAGTCATCTTCTCCCGGCTTCTGTTTTAGCTGTCTTCTTTCCATCACGGCCCAGCTTGGCGATCATCGCCGTGCTTGTCGTGGTCCCTGCAGTCTGTTTACCCCCTGTCCCCCTGGAGTCTGGCTGCTCCGCCCTCCCTGCCGACACCGTGTCAGGAAGGCCATGTCGGGCCCTTCCCGTGTCCTAGAAAGAAAGCATCGCCCTTCGACACCGCTGCTTCCTCTTCCCTGCAGTCTCTGCTCCTCAGGCTCCTGTTCTCTTCGTTTCTCGCCTTGCCTTTGCCATCCGTTTTAGTCCCTTCTGTGTGGCCGGTGCTCTTTGGCTTGGTCCTTAGATATTGCTGTCCCCCAGGGCGCCACTCTTGTCACCAGCAGAGAATCTTTCAACGCCAGTAATTGCAGTCCTCCCAACTAGGCTGCCGGCTCTCCGTCCAGCCCGTTTCCAGTTCCTCACTCATCGCTCCGTGCATACTTGCTAAGCATGCTTCCTGAAGCGCACATCCGTGACATGCTCCAGTGGAAAGTCCTCTGGGAGTATTGCCTTTCAGGATAACCTGCGCATTCCTTAGCTCAGCAAACAATATTCTTCGTTACCTGGCCACTCGAGCCGTGTTTCTCACGGCTCCGTTTCATACCCTCTTTCCAGTCTTATGGAGCTAGTTGTACTTTTATGACACATTGTGCATCTCTGCCCGCCATGCTGTTCCCCGGCCCTTCTCCCTTCTTCACCTGCTGTTTTGTAAGACTTCTCTAAAGCTCATTCTAAGTTTTCTCCCCTCTCGGTGACTTTGTGACACTCGCGGATTGGGCTATGTACCCCCTCCTTAGAGATCATCCTCATCCTCCTTCACTCTGCTTCATTCACTGTTTTCCTGGATTGTGTTTCCTAGAAAATGGAGAGAGCTTTGAAGGAGAGACCTTCTCTTATTCAGTTTTATATCCCTAATAGCTAGAATGGTGCTTAGCCCACAGTAGGTCCTCAATAAACGGTAGTCTAGGATTGTGGGAGGAAGTGAGGAGTAAGAGGCACTACAGGTTTAGGCCACATTAGGTAATTTTGCTGTCAATCAGAATATGTTATTTCATAAACCTAATTAAGCGATAGTAGTCAAATCGCTGTTTACTGAGCATCTATAGGAAAGCCGTTCATTTTTGTCTAAGTGGAGTTTAAATATTTGAATTGGGACAGAGAAAATGTCTTTCAGAGGCAGTCATTCAGCAAATATTTATTATAGGGGAGGCATTGTGGAAGGATAGGAACTGAAGAAGAATCTAAAAGCAAACGTTGTTTTTGGAGCAAATGTTATGGTGAAAATAGGATTAATTTGGCATCAACATGAACAGCTGTGTTGTTTTCCCTGCATATAGAGACTATATGTAACACTGCTCCGTAAACTATAAGGCTCTATGCATTAAAGACGGTTGTTTTTCTCTTGTTATCTTTACCTTTAGAATTTCTTGCTGTTTGAGTCCTTTGAAACAGTTTGATGCTGACACATTTGATAAAGAGGTTTTGTACTAAATATAAAAGTTACTGTTACTGTGATTTTCTATAAATTGATTGCAAGAATCAGATTCTATACAGGAAGCTCTGAGGATACATCGAAAGATACAACACTCGGAGACTCACTGTGGCTTTCCCATTTCAGATCGACTGCGCACTGTCACTCGTTCGACTCGGAATGGAGCGGAACGTCCCCGATCTGCTGGTTCTGTGTGATAATTTGGTCACCCTGGAAGCACTGGTTTACGAAGCCGGGTGTGATTTAACCTTAACCTTGAAAGAACTTCAGCAGATGAAAGACATTGACAAACTAAGATTACTGATGAATACCGTAGGTTTGATTTTAACTTTCTTTTTAAACATTCCCTGTGTCCTTTGATTAATGTGTGTCTCAAAGTCAAAGATTAAATATCCTCCAAACCTGAGAATTTAGTAAATAAATGTGGGTTTCTTGATTATTTTTTTAAATTAAATTTTATGAATAGATTAGTGAAGGCATCCGAAACTATTTTGGCTGTTTTTATACCTTGCTTGCCCATTATTCATACTTACCGATATATAACTCCCAATCCCTAATTCTAGGTAGGCATATTTATAAACCGGCTGTCATTCTAGTATTCATGTTTCTAATCCTTCACTGTGTGAAAATTCACAGCTACTTATATATTTCAAGGTCCTAAAAAATAAATGCTGGAGTTCAGAGGGCTAGATGGTCACGTGATGGAAACATCTTGGCTTCAGGGGTAGTAAGCTTGGGAGAATTGGCCAGCCATTCCTGGGTTTTTCTCGGGTTACCTTGGGGAGAAAATACACCCTCAAAGTTAGTCTCTGGTTTCTACCAACTCCACTAAGCCGAGAGAGACACCTGTCACTCAAGGACAATGGGGCCTGGAGGTGCCAGCCGCCAAGCTAGCCTTTTCTAGTCTCTGCCCTTCGGGAGCCTGGCCGAGTGGCTGAGGACGAGGGTGGGGTCACAGCTGCCACGGAGGGTTTCGTTTCTCCCTCGACTCTTATTTCTCTCTCTCTGTACTTTCTTTTAATCTTCCTTTCTCTTTCTCATCCCTTTCATCATCTTTCTTCCTCTTACCAATCCCCTTTTCTCTCTCCCTCTGTCCCTACCTTTCTTTTCTCTATTTAATTTCTTTTCTTGATGATCCAGTGACAGACAGTTGATTTGTGTTATATGTAAGGCTCCTCTTAAGAGCTGTAGGTGTGTCTCGCGGGGTCATTCAGAGAAGATGTTCTTTATAACAGGGATAATAAGTAAAATGATGTGTGTCATTTAGAGTTTTGTGAAGCTGGGTGTAAAGGGGCAGAATGAAACAGGAGGAGGAGGAAAAGGCAGGGAGAGAATAGGGGATTTTCTAGACGAGACGGATCTCAAGCGGCTCCTTTCTAGAGCTTCTCTGTGCTTATCTACACACACCCTTTGGAGCAGGACCTTTCTCGGCTCTGGAAGACCTCCTGATGTGGTGGTAGAGTGACTTCCAGCGCTGGCCTCAGGCAGTGAGGGACCCAGGGCCATCCCTGGGGGGAAACTGAGCAGACGGGCTGCAGTGCTGTTGCTGCTGTCAGCCTAAAAAGGACACTGTGTTCTTTCTAGAAAGCCTTGGGCTTTAAACACCGATGACCTCAATCTGATTGTGAGTTTTAGAACTCATCTGGTGTAATCGGATATTTATTATTATTATTATTATTTTTGGTTAATTGTATTTTCAGTGTTCCGAGGACAAGTATGTGACCAGTGCCTACCAGTGGATGGTTCCCTTTCTTCACCGCTGTGAGAAGCAGTCTCCTGGTGCGGCTGATGAGCTGTTAAAAGAATATTTAGTAACTTTAGCCAAAGGGGACTTAAAACTTCCCCTGAAGATATTTCAGCATTCCAAACCAGATGTAAGTAGAAACTCTGATATCTTAAAAAAAAACATTTGTACTTTTTCCCCCTACAGAATTAGGTTCTATTGATCAACTTAAAAAAAAATTCTTTAATATCACCACATATTTCATTTTTTTAATGATAGGCTTTGCAAATAATTTTTCTTTAAACAGTAAAAGAAATGGTGGTCATTCTTTAAAAATGTTTCAACAGTTGAGTCCAAAGCTTTTTTTGGAATTTGATAAGCTTACGTTTATTTTAACTGATATACTCCACGGTTTGTTGACTATTGTATTTTGGAAATCGGCTATATCAAAAAGATGAACAGTTCATAGGTATTGAATTCTTACGATTAGAAGATGCTATATGAGTGTTAACTCATTTAATCCTTTTAACAATCCTGTGAGGTAGATATTTTTATTAATGTTGCAGGAAAAGGTAATTGTGATGCAGAGTGGTTTTGCAGGTGCCCAGGGTCACATAGTAAGGCGTGGAACTTGGGTTCAGACATTCTCATGTCACAGCTGTGTTCTTAACCGTCATGCTTTACTGTAACACCAACAGAAGACAAAAGATTTCTGCTCTTGACTACCTTCAGATTACTTATGAAAATCTTCAGGATCTCATTAGGAGATCTTATAATTATTCTTAATAACTCTTATATTTGCTTAAGACCCCTGCATTTATCTCTCTGTATTTCTATAGGATTCAGGTAGTTGTTCAGCATAGTTCTGCAAAGTAACCCCTTAATTTAGACATAGATCGAATAGTAGTTCCCTTTCTGCTGGTGGGGACTCAAATAGTCAATCGAGGTACAGAATTTTGTAGTGAGATTCAAAGCATTCGATTGGAAGTGGCCTTCGATGACTTCTGCTTGAATCCCAGTGTTGACTGCTAGACCAGTATCATCCAGCTGAAAAGGGAAGCATTGCTTAGTTAACCTTACCTATTTCTGGGTTTCCTTCCGGAAGGCTTGTCTGTGAGAAATATACCTGTTCATTGGCTGTTTCAAATTTTCCATCTTCTTATATGCGTTTCCACTTCGTTTTAAATCAAGAGTGGTTTACTGTGAGCTGAGGGTAGGTTGCTTTTGACAGCAGAACACAGCGTGCAAAGCAGGATGGATTGAATATGAATGTTTTATGAGGAAGAGAGAAGTGACTTAAAATTTTTGTCAGTAATCTTGTTCTTGATACTTCTTCCTTACAGAGTCTTGTAAATCCTTTGTATATAGTCAGGTTTTTTTTGTTGTTGTTTTACTTGACAATTTAACGTGTTCCTTTTGAATAAAACATAGGGCCATTTGCCTTCGTGGAAATATGTAAATATCAAAGCAGAGAACGCTGTGTGGCTGGGCTCTTCCCTTCCAATCCGACGTCTATATTTCTACCAGTGTTGTCTTTCTGCCACACAAATCTGATCATGCCGGGATCCGTGGGAAGCCGCGAGGGGCTTGCGCTGCCTGCAGGGTGAACGTGGGCCTCTGTCAGTGGCCGGGGAGGGTCTTTGCCGTCTGCTTCTCGTCTGCCCTTCGGCCTCATCTCCCTCCGTGAGGGCGCTGGGTCACTCACTCTAAAGTCCTCACCTGTCACGTCCTTCAGGCCTCTTTGCGTCCTTGTAGGCTGGGTCACTCCCTCCACTGTGAAATGTCCCGCGGCCTATCTGTGCTGTGACAGGTCTTGTACCTGTCTCCGTAGTAACACGGGTCACCCTGCGTTGTGATTATTTGTTCCCATGTCTGTCTGTCTCTCCCTTTGGTTCTTATGTACACCCTCTATGTCTCGTGCATTTCTTTAGTACTGGGGACTAAATTTTGGCAGGGCGAATGAATGAATGAATGATTGAATGATTGAAATTGGGTCTTATTATGATGTTTCAGATCATTTGATTACATTTGTTTGCTTTAGTAGCATCGTGCTTATTCTTATTTCACCTGACTGTCTACAAAAAGAGTGTCCCTTGGATCTGCCATGAATCATACATAAGGTATTTTCAGTAATGTAACAGGAACAATGGTTTCTGTATAACTCAGCCTAGGCTGAGTTATGCCGCATTGACAAATGCCCTCTAAATCTTAGTAGCTTACAACAGTAAATATTCATTTCTCACAAGTGTCATATAGGCTGTGGTTGGGCTTCTGTTGTTCCATGTCTTACTCATTCCAGGGCTCAAGCTGAAAGAGCAGTCCCCAGAAAAAGAACAGAGGAGAACCACTTGCGGCTCTTAAAGCTTGAGCTCAAAGCGATTCAGGTTACTTCCTTTCACGTTCCACAGGCCAGAGGAAGTCCATGGCTGAGCCCGATGTTAGCAGAGCAAGAAAGAATAATTGTTTTAGGATGAGGGGGTAAATAATTGGGAACAAGAATACAAATACAAAGTTGTGTTTTATTTTTGGCATTTCTATGTCTTTTATAACATCCTGAAGCACTCATCTCTGGTTTTAAGCCTTTGCTCTTTGCTCAGATCCACCTTGGAAAGTGGATCCTGTGAAGAAACTTGGACAAGTCTGGATAGAGATGACTTAAGAATAAAATGTTCTTCCTTCTTATATAGTTCTGTCTTCCCTGCTAGTAGTTTTTTGAATGCATCTATGCATCACATTGTGGATTTTTAAAAATAAAATATGGTTTCTGGGCCCAACAGAGATAAAACGAATTGGTATTTGGGGAGTATGTGATATGCATTTGACAATTTATCTGGTGATTCTGATGGAAAGCCAGGGTTAGGAACAACTGCTTTAAATGTCCATTTCTTCTTTTAACTAATGAGAATTCACTACATATTATAATTTCTTATGTAATTTTTTTCTGATGATATACTTCAAGAGCAATTTTAGTTTTAAAATTACTTTTTTTAACTTAATACTTATTCCAGAATATTTATAAAACTCAGAAAAACATAGAGCTAGAAATATATATATATATGTATGTGTGTGTGTGTGTGTGTATACACACACACACACACACACACACACACACACACACACACCTTTTGTTTTCTTTAATATCATTGACTAGGCAATCTGAAAACCTTTCTGCTCCAAAATATCTAGATGTGTTCATTCAGTTATTTAAAAAAAAATCTGGTTAACTGCCTAGCTGAGCTTATAGGAAAGCAAAGCACATCTCTACAGGCCAAGTAAAGAGGAAGGTAGAAGTCTTAAGAAAAACTCAGGAGAAGGAGGCATGGCCGCCTGGGGTGGGGTCGCAGTGCTGGAAGCCGCTGGAGGCGTGCATTTCAGTACCTCTTTGAGGAAGAGGATGAAGTCTTTTAAAGTGGCGAGTTGAAAGTGAGACGTCTGCATAATGTCATGGCCTTTAACAGGCGCATTTCTCTAATTATGAGTGACCTTGAACTTTTTCTCATATGTATGAGAGGCATTATCTCTTTTTTGGTGAAATATTCATTCCTGTCTTTTCTCCATTTTTCACTTGGATTTTTGTTCCTTTTTGTGCCTTAATTATTAAAAACCCATATGTATTAGTAAGGGTAGCCCTTTTTTTGTGGTATATATTGTGAATATTTCTCACAGTTAGTAGGTTGTCTCTGTTTATGGTGAATTATGTCATGCAGAATCATCTTTTGATTTTCACGTAGTCAAATCAATCTTTTATTGCCTTCATATTCAGAGTCAGTAAGAGGAAGCCTTTTTTACTCCAAGGTTAAAGAAGAATTCACTCATGTTTCCTTCTAGTACTTGTATGGTTTTATTTTTATATTTAGATTCTCAATCTATTTGGAGTTTCTTCTTTTGTGGGATGTAGATCTAATTTTATGTTGTCCCACATGGTTAACTAGTTGCTCCAGCACCATTTATTACAAAATGTATCTTTATCTGAGTGATTTGAGATTAGTGATGTACAGAATTTCTATTTATTTGTGAGTCTAATTCTGGAGTTCCTTTGTTGTTCCCTTTGTCCATGCACTAGTACCACACTGTTTTAATAAAGATTTTTATAGTTTTGAAGTCTGGTAAGGGAATATTTCTTTGTAGATATTTTCCCTAGTTCTTTAAATTTTTTTGGCTGTTTTTTAATGTTTGTTTTATGTTTGAACTTTGGTATCAGCTTGTCTAGTTCCACAAAATAACTAGTTGGTATTTTTTATTACGATTGTATCGTATTTATAAATTAACTGTGTGAGACCAATATCTTTATGATGCCCAGTCACCTGTTCAAGAAGAGGCAATATCAAAATATTTGTTCATGTCTCTTTGAGTGCCTTTCAGGAGTGTTTACATTTTTTCCTTGTATAGGTTTTGCACATTTCTTGTTAAATTTATTCCTAAGCATTTAATTTTGTTTCTGTTATAAATGGAATTTCCTCTATCTCATTTTCTCTGTTTGTTGTTTGTGTTTATGAAATCTGTTGATTTTTGTATGTTAATTCTGTCTCCTGAACTTCACTAATTTTTTGATTGCTTGAGTTTTTGGGGGGTTTTCCAGTATTCTATCTTATTGTTTTTTTTCTAGTTGTCTGTAGTGCATAATGTTAAGACTTTTAAAAAAACTTTACATTTCACCTTGCTATGCAGTATGAAAAATAATGTGCTATGTATGCATGGCAGGGAGGACTTAGTTTATTGACTTCTTAGAAAGTCCTGGATGAGCTCTCTTCCATTACCGCAAGGTGGGGCTAGTGGTGGTTTAACAGTCACGATAAGATGCTAGGACGAGAACGATGGAAGTAAGGGGAAGTGTGTTTTCCTATAGTGTACGAAGTGAAGTTACATCTTGTAGGGAGTCTAACAGGGCAGGAATGAAAATATCTTAAAAATTTGAGCATTAGGATTCATGTACTAAGTAGATTGTGTTAAGATAGATATAATGAATGGCATAGGAAGAGAACAAAAAAATCAAAGAGGTACACAGAAGAAAAAGGACCTATGCATGATGGTAGTAAGAGGATTTAGTCTTGGGGCCGGCATTTACTGAGCATAGGTGAGAGACTGTAGACATCTGAGAACGTCCAATAAGTCAAGTCCAAGTGGAGATGAAACTGGATTGTTAGGTTTAAATAGGGCCGGACGAAGTTCTTGAGAAGACAGTCCAGGTAGGATTAGAATAAGACAGGGAGACGTAGCCTGACTACTGCCATGTTTAGATAAAGGCAAGGCTTTAGATAAAGGAAAGAGTTTATTCTTTACCTTTCATATGAAGGACTACTGCAGGGTTTTCTACAGATTTTGAACATATATGATCAAATGTGGAACGTTTAACTTCCAAGTGACACTTTAATGTCACAGGGAAGGAAAGACAGGAAGCAAGGTGGAGGAGGAGAAGGGCAAGGACTTTGGCTTCAGTGTCAGCTGGTGTCCCAAACCGTTCCTTGACCGAAACTGGTTTCAGTGTTTTTGTCTTCCTGAGATACTCTCTTACCATGTGAGGTCTTTATTACCGGGTTCTTCCTCAGTCTCTTCATCTTCCTGTACGTGAAGTTCTTCTGGAGGATTCTGAGAGCCGGTGTTGGCTCGGCGTTAAGCGCTGACCCCTGGCTCGATGGTGATCAGTTCTTTCCGTGCCTCGAGCAGGTTGCTTGTTCTCCTTGTATAGTTTCCCTTCTACGTAAAATAGAAATAGGACTAGTGCTAACCTCACACGATCGTTTTGGGGATTTATGAACTAATATAAGTAAAGAACTTAGAAACAGTACCTGGCACATAGTAAAAAATCTGGAAAAGTTAGCTATTTTAATACTTTTATTACCTGCTTATCCCTGTTTTACCAGTTTGCAGCTTCGGATAACTTTTTTGTCAAGTGTTGATGTCAAATTAATGGTTTTTTATTTTCTTAACACCTTCAAGAACGGTATATAATCCTTTAACTGAACTGCTTTAAAAAAAAACCTTATTTCTCCAGTAGCCCTGAATGTTTCTTTTTTCCATTCAGTGATGTGATTTTTTTTTTTTTTTACTGAGAAAAGGCCTTCATTTGGCAGTTTCCCTCCATCACTTTCTTATGTTTTCATATTTCTATTAAAACATGGAAAACCACTAGATCTTTATTATAGAAATTACCTTAAACTTATTTTGTTATTGAGAAGGGCTCTAAGGAGATAATTTGAAACTTCCATTTTGGCTTTGGTGGTGGTAATAATATAAGCATTCTACATGTATGTATTTATTTAATCCACTCAACAATGATGTTAGGATGTCGCTAATATCCCCATATCAAAGATGAGAAAACCAAGGCGTAAATCTGTTATTTTTATATCCCAGAAAATACTAAGAATGGGACTCTGTGGTTGGCAATGGGAAGACTTGTATCTTATATAGAAAAGTGACCCAAAGTATCAGAATATGCATCAGAATATGGAGTGTGTTCTGGGATTCAAATATTACTGCATTACAATGCGACTTCTTTAAAAAAGAATGTACAGTTTAGTTAAATGACTAATATATTATGCATATTGAAAAGTAACTTCTAATATCTCTGAATATTAGTTAAGGAATTTTATATATTTTTGTAATTGAAACACATAAAATTTGGCTTCAGGGTTAAATATGTTGTTTTTAATGAATTGCCTTTTTAATTTGCTGTGTTCTGTCTTGAATGGGTCATAAATTGAAGAATCTGCTTTTAGCAGATGTGACGCTTATGGGTACAAATTATCTTTTCTAGCTGATTCTGTAATTAAAATGTGATTTCATGTAGAATTATTAAAGATCCCGAAAGTCTGTAAGCTAAAGAAAAATCAAGATTTGTTTCTGCCACTGATTAATTGCACTATTTAATATTCTATTGACAGTGGTACTGAGATGTAAAAAAAGCAACTGTAAATTTATTGACATTTAGTACAATGTGCTTTATTTTCTCTAGCTGCCGAAGAAAATTATTCCTGATCAGGACCAACTGATGGCAGTAGCATTAGAATGCATCTATACCTGTGAGCGAAGTGATCAGCTCTCGCTCTGCTACGACATCCTAGAATGTCTGCCACAAAGAGGTTATGGGTAAGAATCCGCAGGGTGCCACTCTTGTTGTGTCTTTTTATTCTAACCGTTAAAGTGAAAATGTTGCTGCTCTGAATGTTCATTATAGAGAATTTGGGAATATAAAAGTATAAAGATAATGAAATCATCTGCAAATCTGTTGCCTAGAGAAAAACTTTTGTTTCTCTAGCAGCGTATGGGAAGTCACTATAATTTTGTCGACCTTGTTAATTCATTATCCATTAAAAAACAAAAATACCACTTCCACCCAACCAGAAATATTTTTTGAAGAGTATGTGTTGAAGTTGTGTTTCTATTTAAGTAAGCATTTTCCATATTCGTGAGCTAGTTGTATTTCTTCTATGAATTGTTTGTTCTTGTGCTTTGCCTATAGTAATCCCTTTAAGCAGTGACATGTGAATATATAGAATTTATTTTTTTCTCTTACTTTTATTGAGATATCACTAACATACAGCATCATATAAATTTAGGATGTACAGCATAATGAGTTGACTTACATAAGTTGACTTACATATATTGTTGAATGATTACCACAGTAAGTGCAGTTAACATCCATCGTCTCATAGATACAGAAAAGGAAAGCGAATGTTGTTTTCCTTGTGATGAGATCTTTTAGGATTTACTCTCTGAGCCACTTTCAAATATGGCGTACAGCACTGTCAGCTACACTCGTGCGTCACATCCCTGATACCTAGTGCTTATTTGCCTTATAACTGGAAGTCTCTACCTTTTGACTATCAGTTTGGTGGTGTTTTTGTTTTGTTTTGTTTTGTTTTACATTCTACATATAAGTGAGGTCATACAGTATTTGTCTTTCTCTTTCTGACTTATTTCACTTAGCATAGTGCCCTCAAGGTGCATCCATGTTGTAAATGTCAGGATTCTTTTTTTTTTTAATGCCGAATAATAGTATTCCATTATGATAGTTCGTATTTTCTTTGTCCGTTCATCTTCTGATGGAGACTTAGGTTGTTTCTGTGTCTACTGTAAATAATGCTGCTGTGAATGGTGGTGTAGCTATCTCTTTGACACAGTGGTTTATTTCCTTCGGATCTATACCCAGAAGTGGAATTGCTGGGTATTGTAGTGGATGCAGAGGGAACGAGGATGTGAAGAGGTCCCCCGATTATGTAGAATCCTAACGGAAACTTCCTAGGGGGTCACAGGCGGTGTAGACCGGACTAGGAGAAAGCCAGCTTGCAGGGCTATGCTTCTTATCTATTGCATTGGTTAAAAGAACAGAAATAAATGATGTTTTCCTTTTATCCTTATTAAAAAAATATGCAGTTAATTTATAATTTTTTTTTTTTTTTTTTGCCTTTTAGCAGAACTGAGCTTCAAGTTCTTTAGAAAATTGTTACCCATCTCTTGCTAATCTTGCTAATGGACAGTATTGTTCTACTCCAGTATTTTTTATCTTAATCTCTTGAGACATGAAAGATGCTGAATGAGTTCAGGAGATAAGGCTGAATTTTTACCTGGACAGTGTAAGATTGTTATGTATTAAGTACAAAGAGAATATCATTTCTTTTTTTTTTTCACCAAATTGAGTTTTGAGTTTTATTTAAAAAGCTACTACCAAAGTATAATTAATTTTTTTTTCCCTCTTAATCCTTTAGTGATAAGACAGAGAGTACTACAACTCTTCATGACATGGTAGACCAGTTGGAACAAATTCTCAGGTGAGAAAAATGACCGTCTGTGGCTCTGTGCTGATTGAGGCCTGTCTAAGAAATACTACTTTAAATATGCAAACTGGTCGTTTCCAGTTTGACCTTATAGATGCTTGGCTTCCTTGGGAGTGAATTTTCTTAGTAACAGTGTACTACTAGCTTATTTTACAAACTGCAAGAAGAAGAATGCAGACTTTGAAAACTGGCAAGCTGCGTTCAAACCTGGGCGTTGCTACTTACTAGCTGCATGATAGTTGAGCCTAGGGTGTTCATATCTCTAATATCTAACTCGTGAAATTGTGCAGTTAACATCAGATTAAGCATTTATAGTGCTTTACATAGAGTAGGTATTCAAGAAATGTTAGTTCTTGCAGTAATTATTGCATCTATTAGCAAACAGTTATTATACTTCTCACTTTTCTGTTTTGGACGGTACATTTGATTGAATATTTGGATTATAGCAAACTGTTCTAGAACCTTCAAATAACTTTGTAATGATATTCTTTTACTATCAAAGGGAAAATTAAGCTATCTTTTTTAGAGACTGAGATTTCCAAATTTGCCATTTAAGATGCCTAATATGGTTTACTGGTATTTATTTTTATATGTGTACATAATTGTGCTGGTGTGTAATTTAAAAATATTTGTATAAAATAATTTTAGGAATAATAAACTTGGTCCTTCCAATATGTAATTATAGAAATTGTAGGTAGTGACATCACTTTATCAGGGTAATATGTATAATAAAGTATAATAATTTGTAAGCTATTAATTAGAAATTTTATTCATTCAAATTAAAGGACTTTAAAGATATTTAAGGAAACATGTTTTCTTGAATCATAATATGTGAGTTTAATGAAGAATTAACTGTTCAGTTTCCTCAAGACCTTTATTTATTGTTACTTAGCCTGACTCTTGTTACTATAAGTTCTGAAAGTTATACAGTTTTTTTCTTGGAAAATATTTAACAAATCAAGCATCTCCTGTTATAGGTTGGCTCGTGTCTCTCCTATATTCAGCTTCCCTGAAAAACAGCATGATTTGACTAAGGCTTACTGAGTTCCTCCTTACAAATCCGCATGGTTGCCTTTGTTTCTCTAATAAAACCGAGAAGAACAATTTTATTTTTCTCTAATAAAATCAGAGATACAGTGAAATAAACACAGTTTATTTTACCGTCCGTTCCTGGCTTTACGTGTGGGTGACCCTCATGGTCACATGGTGCTCTCAGCACCTCGAGGAGGCGTGACATCCTGTAAGCATCTGGATGACACCGAGGTCCTTCACTGCTGAGCTTAACTTACTGACCTTTTAAAATGAGAACTTGTTATTCTTGTTCCACCTCATAACCAGTCATAGTTGATAAGTGTTTTAACATCACGTTGGGTGACATGACCCATGAAACCTACCTCTATGAAGAGTTATTAAATTCTGTCCAGCCTGTCTGTACCCCTGGTGGTAGTTAATTCATAAACGTGAGAGTTGGCGAGACAGCTCCTGTATATATATGATGCTGGTGATTATGAAATGGGATATCTCCAGAAGATTCACATGAGACCAAGAACTGTTTGTGACATATCTTGTGTTTTTATAGTATGGATCTTGCGGGAAATTGAGCTTTCTGATATTTACGTGGTTCTCCAACTATAAAATTCTTTGTTTATTGCTTTCCTAGCAGCCTTGCTCATAACAGAATACTCAATAGGATTGTTAAGAGTTAAAGCTGGGTATTGAAATGATAGATTTGCTTATATTACTGACTCGATACTTTTAGACTACAGAAAAACTATACTAAAAGATTTTTACAAAAGGATATGTCATATATTTTTTTTTAAGAATGTATTGTTCTAAGTATATAGTAATAAAAGCCAGTAAGGGAAATAAGATTTGATATATAATTATTAGCTTTTTTTTTTTTTTGCTGAGAATTAATGTAATATGAAAAACTGGGTCATTCCATATACTCTTTTTTTTTTTTTAAACTACCTAAGTGCTATTTGTATATTTAAGATTTTTAGACTTTTTTTGTTTGGTAGCACGTCTTTAAAACAATTCTTTTGCTTACAGTGTGTCAGAGCTCTTGCAGAAACACGGCCTTGAGAAACCAGTTTCATTTGTTAAAAGCACTCAGTCTAGCTCGGAAGAGGCACAGAAGCTGATGGTTAGATTGACCAGGCACACCGGGCGGAAGTGAGTCAAAAATTAAGTGATGCTTGTCTGTGATTAAAAATAAGTACTGTGCTTTTTCTTCTTCTGAATTCATTGACCTACCATAAATTGCACATAAATGTGTAATTTGAAAAGTTTTGATATGTGTATAGACAGACTCATGAAATGACTACATTGAAGATAATACACTTATCCATAGTTCCTAAAAGTTTTCTCTTGCCCCTTTACAATTCCTTCCCGACTGTTTCTCCTCGTCACACTCTCACCGCATCTTCAGGCTACCCCTAATTTAATTTTATGTAAAAGAAATCACACAGTACACACTTTTTTTTTTTTTTTTTGGTTTCACTTCTTTTATTCAGCATAATTATTTTGTGATCCATCCATGTTATATCATGGATCAATAACTGATTTCATTTTATTTGCCAAATAGTATTCTACTATATGGATTTATCAAGTTTTGTTTATTCACCTGTTGATGGACATTAGGCTTGTTTCGAGTGTGGGCTTTTTCACGTACCAGTCTTTATGGGGACATGTACTCTTATTTCTTTTGAATGAATCTAGAAGAGTGGAATGGAAGGGTCATATGATAGGTGGATGGTTAACTTTAAAAAACTGTCAAACTGTCTTCCATAGTATTTGTATCATTTTATTTTCTAACCAATCTTGTAGGAAGGTTCTAGTTGCTGCTCCATATCCTGGTATGGTCGCTTGGTGTGGTCAATCTTTTTAAGTTTAGCTATTCTAATAGGTATGTAGTGGTACCTAATGTTGGTTTTAATTTCCTTCTCTAATAAGTAATAATAAACATCGTTTTATGTGCTATTTGCTATTTACATAGCTTTTTTTGATCATTAAAAAATTTATTTTTCTTATCAATTTTGAGAGTTTTCTTATTCAGGATATAAGTTCTTTATTAGATATGCTTTGCAAAGATTTTCTCCTATCTCTGCCTTATGTTTTTATTCCCTTGTATCTTTTCAAGAGCATACTTTATTATTTTTGACAAAGTCCAATTTATTGATTGTTTTTCTTTTTTGATAGTGTTTTTGACATCATATTAAGAAATTTTGCCATCATAGATTTTCTCCCATTTCTAGTAAAATTTTATAGTTTTGTAGATTTATAATAAGTCTTAAAACTCCATAAAATTAGTTTTCCAACTTTGTTTTTCAAAGTTGTTTTGTTTATATAGGGCTTTTGTCTTTTCATATGATTTTTAGAAGCAGTTTGTTATTTTTTTGCAAAAGAGTCTTTTGGATTTTTGATAGGGATTATGTTGAATCTATAGATCAATTTGGAGAATATTGCTATCTTAAACAATAGTAAGTCTTCTATTCAATGAACACAGGCTATCTTTTCATTTACTTAGCTCTTTAATTTTTTTCAATGGTCTATAGTTTTCAGTGTACACATTTTGTAATTATTTTGTTAAGCTTATTCCTAAGTATTTTATTCTTTTTGGTGTTATTGTAAATGGGATTGTTTTCTTCATTTCATTGTCACATTCTTCATTCCTAGTGTATAGAAATACAATTGATATTTAGTATAATGATCTCTTATCTTCCACTTTAGCTGGACTCATTTATTAGCTCCAAAGTGTTTTTTTGCAGATTTCATGGGTTTTCTGTATACATGCTATCTGCGAATAAAGACAGTTTTACTTCTTTCCAATGCTGTGCCTTTTATTTCTTTGTCTTTTTATTGGTGTTAGCATGATGTATTTTTTGGTATACAGCACGATCCATAGCTCTTCCCTGTTAGAGGGGTATCTCTTTTATTTCTAATTAATTTGTGCTTTGTATCTGAAGTGCATTTCTTGTAGGCAGCATGTAAGTTGGGCCTTTCTGTCAAGATCTGGTTTGGAGAGAGCCAGGCTGCCAGGGGATGCATAGTTATACTGGGGGCCTATGGGTGTTGCTACCCATCAGACCTGCCCTCAGACAGTAATAGCCATGCGATGTTAGATGAATAAACCTACATCTCCCAGGTGACTCCTCAGTACTAATCCTCAAATGGACAGTGATAAATTGCTTATGTAATGCAACCACTATTGGCTTCTACAAAGAACTCTTCTTCCGAAGAAATCCCTGTTTTGGTACCTATCTCTCTTCCTATCTTTGTCTCTTTCAACCGTGTATTATAGTTACTGACGTACTGCTGTATGTTCCCTTCTAGACCATAAACTTCTCCAGGGCGGCTGTTAGAGTCACCATACATCTAATATGGGGCCTTACATAGCAGTGGCCTTCTCTCAGTACTTAGTAAATGAGTAGTTTAGAACGTTTCGACAACTTAAGATTTCTTGACAACTGTAAACGGATTGTTGACATTTTTGATCATGCTGACTCTACTCTAGAACCTCCTCTTTGGTTAGAAAGCCTCGCTGTTGCTGCTAGATCGACCACTGCCATCCACTGAGTCCCTCAGATACTGCTGATGTCCTGGAAGTCAGTTTCTGTTCCTGGTGTTCTTACTGCAGAGATGTAAGAGGATGGCTTTTTTCCCAAGGTAGTCAGTGTGAAATGAATCTTAATTATCTCATGTATGCTACAGTAGCTTTGCCTTCAGTCCTATAGACTATTATGCATGATCCTAAATGGTGGCTGATTTCATCGAATCTGTCACAGGTCGTTTTACCATCTTGAGCACAACACCATTTCTTCCTGGAAAATACACTTTCATTCCAAAACTATAACCAATAAATAATGTTCGTAATCAGAGCTCTCTCTGTTAACGTGCAAACTTCTTGTATAGTGCCTTCAAGTTCTACTCTTGGTTTTGACTTAACTCAGTGTATTCTGAAAAGGCCATTGTAAACGCCATATAATTTATTTTAATTAGAACCTGTACTTACTGCTAGCCATGTGTGAGAAAACAGTAATACCATCTGTCCTAGTGTTGATGGCTCCCAGAACAGCTGGGCCACGGGGATTTGAATTCAGCTAGACAGTTCCTAGGTATGATTTTATGTAGCAGGTGCAAGATGGACACTCATTTCATCCAACATTTTGCCATGTCTCTGCAAGCCAAATCTGAAAGAGCCCTCTAATTCTTTGAAGCCCACCCAAAAAGTTCACATACCAGGGTTTAACTAATGAAAACATTTCAGGGATTATTCTGGAAGTCTTGCAGATATATCAGTTTGTTTTGTGTATTTGTATGCCGGGGAAAAAAAATGTGTTCTTTAATGCTTTATTGCATATGAGATGGAAGTAATTATTCATTTTGTATGAGAAATATAAAATACTATACGCAAATGAAGCATGTGCATATTAAAAATTTTAGGTGAAAAATTCTTGAAGACTAGAATTCTCACAGAAATGATTCTAAATATACACTTATTCCACAGCAGTGTTATTATCTACAAAGTCTATTTGCCCTGGTTTTAATGCATAAAAAAGAAAAGCATGGAAAAGAAACATCCATTTGGTATATGACAAACAACAACAAGACAGAACAAACTCTGCCCTTTTCAAAAAGGGAGATTCATGGTTATGTAAAACTTGAAGACTCGCAAGCAACTGTAAATGATAGTTCTCAGCTCATATATATTCAACAGAGACAAACATCTGAAAGAGGCAGAGAGAATTATGGCGCCGTCTCCTTCCCACTAGACGGTAATCGTGATCGTGGCTTTGACTATAGAAAAACACTTTGCAACTTTCAGATTCATTCTCACATTTATTGGACCTTATTTTATACCAGAAAATTGGGGAGAGTGCTTTTCCATACATTCTTGTGTAAATCAGTTCTGAGAATAGACAAAAAGGAAGTCTAAAGCTCAGGGAAGTGAAGAAAGGTTTTAAATCTGTACAGGTAATTGACTTTATTTTTATCATATTTAGGAACTTCTTGCTTCAGTGCCTGTGTTTTATCAAAATTAATCTCATGCATTCCTTGTCACTCTCCGAGGTGCGCTTTAAGTGAGGAAACTGAAATTCAGGAATATTAAGTGACTTGCTCACAGTATCGCAGCTAATGTGTGATTGTGGTTGAAATGATTAACAAAGCCCATTCCCTGGCTGCAGCAGCATCTGAACCGTTCATGCTAACTCGGTAACCCTGGGTACCAACATGAGATAGCATTTGATCAACTAGCTTGTGTAAAACGGGCCCCTGACTGGTAACTTGCGTCTGACCTGGAAGGCTTGTAAACGGACTAGAACCCCCGGTGGAGGCTCTATGCTTTGGGTCTCCCTGAGTATGGTCACTGGCACGTCTTTGACGAGACCCCGCAAACTATGCCTATGGAATTATTACAAAAGGTATCGGCTCTCGTGGAGCACGAAGCTTCTTCCTAAGCCAGAAAGGACATCTCTTGCGACTCCCCTATGAGTCTGTCTTTTCACACCTGGGCTGTCAGCTGGGAAGAAGGTAGCCCCTGTGAGATCTATTATTAATTGCTCTGTGGACTACAGCAAGACTCCCACCGAAAGGAACAGCCCATGCTGGTGGCTGTGGTTCCAGCCTCTAGACTGATGCCGGCTGTGGCCTGTGGTCGCCTGATGGGTCTTCATGCATAGCAGAAATTCAGAAGGTCCCCTCCTGCGGACTATGGAGTGATAAAGATGGAATTTGAGACTAACTCTCCTGTCTCCAACTGCTTGTTCTGCTGTATCACAGCTGCTTTATCTTAACGTGCTTTATTTTACCTGAGAAACTCAGAGCTCGTTTCCCTTTGTCGTGACCATTTAGTGCCCCTCTAGGTCTGTGTGCAGGCCGCCTCTGGCAGAGCCAGACTTGGCAGCATCTCTAGCACGGACACGTAGCTGCCCAGCTTCTCCTCCTGTCTTGAATCGAAGTTTATTCCTGGAAATTCAGAAGAGATATTTTCCTGTTGATTGTTTGGGAACTTGTGTGGCATATAGAATGGTGGTACCAGTTCTTTTTTTACTTTTGGCCAATTGTAGAGAGAGAGATCTCCTGTATTATTATTATTATTTCTTTTCTCCTCTCCTTCTTTTCCCAGGCAACCTCCCGTCAGTGAGTCTCATTGGAGAATGGTGCTACAAGACATGCTAGCTATGCAGCAGAAGGTTTACACGTGTCTGGATCCCGCCACTTGCTATGAGGTAACGTTAGCAGACCTTATTTCCTTAGGGTTAGACGTTTTGGTCGTCACAGATCATTTATCGTACGCAAAGGCGATGGCCAGAAAGGGTTCTCATTTGAATTTTCTTGTTAAATAAGCCAGAGTGTATCTCCTGTTGCTGTGCTGTGCACTGCAAAACGTGGCCCATTGATAAACTGAGACTTAAAAATTAGATCTCTGTTTTGTGAAATAGGTTGGTATTTTAATCCAAAGCGATTTTATCAAAAGAGCACTAATGTTAGACTGTTGAGAAATGAATGGTTTTGTATTTGAACTGCAGGTTTTTCAATGCTTGAATAAGCGTAAGGTTTATATTTGTGGTTACAATCTCAGACCTCGAACAACTGCCATGAACTTCCCTTTCTGTTTCTGACGCAAAACTTGAAGTCCAGTTTCAGGACTTCAAGTGCACATGGGGTCCAAAATGGAATTCTCGTTAGTAGTGTTTTTAGGTTGGAGTGGCATTATTTTGGCATTTTCCAGTTTTTAATTCTGATTGAAAAATTGGTATTATGTATGTTACACTTGAACTAGCTCCCGTGTAATTCGTCATTAATAAGTTGTCATATTAAATCGATTTTGTTATATCTTAACATCTTCCTATTAAGATTTGATATTGTAATGACTTCTGGCTTAGTCTCTCTCCTTAGAGAAAACATTTGAAAGCATATTATAACTGTTTTGAAATGGTTCTAGAAGATGGTAATATAGATTTGGCAGACTTACATTTTTAAATACCAATTTAGTACCTTTTAAATTATGCTGTATTGTCTTACTGACTTTTGGCAATTATATTAGGTTTTGATATCCTTGGAAAATAATTAGAAAGTTCAATGGAACAATTTTGAAAATGTTACACACTCTAGATAGCAGAAATCTATATCGTTGATTTTAGAAAACCTTTTAGAGTGAGTGAATTATATTTTTCAATATTGGACATTGACTTCTTATGGCTTACTTGAATAAACCAAAGTAATAGAGAAACTGTTACGTCTGAGTCATTTGGGTCACTGGGAGTAAGCCATTTTCACCTGTCAGGTAGGAGTAATGAGGGTTACTTACTGACAATACGCTTTCTGTCACAATATGTATTTTATAGCATATTCCTCATAGGTATTAATTTATCTGTATTAGCAATTTCAGTAAAGGCCTGTCTCATGATACCTTCCCCAGAAGCCTAGAAACAAGTGAAAATAAGGGGATCCTATGAAAATTGGATAGTTTTATTAATTATAAGAGGAAATCTTTTTTTTTCATTTCTTTTGTTTTGTCTTCAACAGTAGCATTAAGGGAAAGAGCATTCTCACAGAAGTTCTTGTACTAATTATGTGTTGACGTCATTAGTCTAGGTTTAAAAGGATCTCTTTGAGATTTTTCTAGAGCCTTTTTTGTTTACTCCCAGAGGTGGTATTAGTATTTTTAAAATATTTTTTATTTTTCAATTATAATTGGCATCTGGAGTCTTTTTTGCATAAGGGACATCTGCCCTTTGCCTGTCTTAAATGTTTTATCTGTGTTGCCGACTTTTTATTATATATAATTTATCTTTTACATTGATATTTAGAAATTTTAAAAATTTTATGGCCATTTTTTTTTTATGATTTCTGTCTTTTGTGTCATCCTTTGAAAAGCTTTTAATTCCTAAAACATTAAAATAGTTTTTCATATTGTTTCTTACTATTTTTAATTATCTCAATTATAAAAAATATTGTTAATTGACGCTATTAGTTTTCTAGAAGAATACAGTGATATTTGCATGAATACCTTCCATTAGTTGCTCTCGTTTTAGTTAAATAGTTTTAAATTTGCAGATTGAAAAATACCTCAATGTTATATGATATATTGCAATTTTAATGACTAGGTATAAGCAGAACATTTATAGCTTGGCTTTTTAGTTTGTAGACTTAATGGAGATGCTTTAAGCAGTCATAAATTACACGTATCACTTTCAAAGATGTTCTTTTAAAAAATTGAAATGGTTATAAATAGTTTAAGCAGAGTGGACCATATTGAGTTTAGGACAGTATGTCTAATGGATCCTGTTTTGTTTTTTCTATTTTGAGCTACAGTTGATATTTAATATTATTCTGTTAGTGTCAAGTGCACAGCATAGTGGTTAGACATTTATGTAATTTACAAAGTATGGATCCTGTTTCTAATGAGAATGAACTTTAGATATTTTACTTCAGTAGTCATTGTAACGCAGTTCAAAATTATGCTTAATATTGATTTGTTCACTTAATTTATTTTTTCTTTTTCCTAATAGAAGATTTTTTTTTTAATTGAAGTGAAATCACGTAATATAACCTTAACCGTTACAGTGTACTTCATTGTCATTTAGTGCATTCACAGTGTTCTGCAGTGGCCACCTCTGGTTGGGATATGTTTTTAATTTATTTCATCTGGCTGTCAGAGCTTTCGTTTGGTTAGAATCGAATCCTCTTTCTTGAAGCATTTATTCCAGTTTCTTTTTTCCCCCAGGTATTTACAGAAAGCCTTCTGTGCTCCAGTCGCCTTGAGAATATTCACCTGGCCGGGCAGATGATGCACTGTAGTGCTTGCTCAGAGACTCCGCCGCCCGGCGTGGCCCAGAAAGGCAAAACCCAGTCCCGGGTCAGCTACGAGAAGAGCATCGACTTGGTTTTGGCTGCCAGCAGAGAGTACTTCAATTCTTGCACCAGCCTCACAGACAGCTGCATGGATCTGGCCAGGTACAGTAAGTGTGTTCTTCCAGGAGATAGAGCGGGCAAGTCAGAATCCACAAACTCCATGGCTGGCTTTATGCTTTCCTTCACACACTGTATTATCACAAGTATAAATAGGCTGCGCTGTGTGGGGCACACTTATTTATTGCTTGAATACAGAAAGAAAACTTAGTTATGATTATTCAGCTTCCTCGTCACCCCTTTTTGCCAGAATGCCTTCCCATAGTCCTTTAGGCTGACTATCTGTAAGGTTGTACTTCTCTTCTGTTGGAAGAGATTCATGGGGTAGCCTGAAAATTCAAGTTCTGTAAATTTCCAGCCCATTGAAGTGATGTCTGTAGCCCTCACATGGCTTTTGTTCTGTTTAGGGACACACCCTCTAATCACCTGATTAGAGGACAAAGTGCAAAATTCCCTTCCGGATATTTTAGTACCTCTCTCGGCTTGTTGTACTGGAAATTCATCAGTCATCTTTTTACCATTGATTCTAGCTTGTTTTGCGTGAGGGACATTTACCCTTTGTCTGTCTTAAATGTTTTATCTGTGCTGCCAAGTTTTTATTATATATGGTTTATCTATATATGCAATTCAGAATTTTTTAAAAATTTGATTGATATTCTTTTCTTTATGGTTTCTATATTTTGTGTCATCCTTTGAAAAGCCTTTAATTCCCAAGGCCATTAAAATAGTTTTTAATATTGTTTCTTCTTATTTTTATGGTTTATTTTTACATTGAAATTTTGGGCTCATTTGGAATTTTTTTTGATATAATGTTTAGATTTACACCGCCTTCCCCCCCATACCCCAAGGTCATAGTTGTTTCAACTCTGGCAAAACCTAGAGATAACTTTTTTTCAGTGGTATCGTACCACAGAGAGAATCATGTTTTCTCAAAACATGTTATTGAACCTGACAAAGTTATTCGCGTATTTTTTCTTTTCTCTCTAGGGATTGTATCTTAGATGATGAAAATATCAAATAGAATAGCAACTGGGAGTTGTGGTTGACCTAAATCTTTTTGGCAGGTGTTTTCGTAGATCATTATTAAAACTATACTTCCTGTATTTCCTCTTCATTCTATCTTTCTTTCTCCCACAAGGACACACGTTGATTTTAAAAAGATATCATGTGTGTAATGTGGCACCAAATTCATAGAGACCTCTGAGTTTGGATATATTTAAATGTTCACAGTTGTATTAATATAGAAAATGGCCCATACATTCTTGTCGATTAAATTATTATTTATTAACTAACTTTTCTTATCGAGGAAGCAATATAAGATAAAATAGTCAAACAATATAGAAAGCATATATATTGATAAGTCTTCTTCCTCATTCTGGTTTTCTTGACTTTATCCCTCAGTAGTTTATCCCTAAATCACTTTCCTATGAATGCCTCTAATGTGCTTTCTACTTCTACATACTTTTTTGTATCTATATTGAAGGGTTTTTTTATATGAGTACAGGTACGTTTGAATTCTTTTTTGTTGACTATTCCATTGCTTAATTTTTATAGAATTTAATTAATGAGATCCTGATTTAGTGTATTTTAAAAACATTGTGGTGATTATTCATAATTATATCTGGGCATGCATGAGCCTATCTATATGATAAGTTCCTAAAACTGAAGTTCTTGGGTTCAAAAAGGTAAGTGCAGTTAGAATTTTGGTAGATACTCCAAAGAACTTACATACCTTACACCCCTGAACTGGCGGTGCATGTTATCCCTCATCTGACGTCATCGTATAAGTCACAAGAGGAGCCTGTGTCCGCTGCTCAGTCGCCGTGTGCTCACTGCAGTCCTCTGCTGGCCCGTGACCTTGGCGTCCCTGCCCCTCGTGGCCCGGCCTCCAGTGAGACTTGCCAGTCTCTTGGTCCAGCCTTCTCCCACGTACACCTTTCCAGCGTAAATTTATTCATTTATTACAATATTTAGTGAGTACGCTCTCTGCATTTAAAAAATCGTTTGGAATACTCCAGAGATATCACCAATTCCTAGATGAGCAAATCAGAGGCTTTCTCCTGTATTTATCTCAGTACCTCTTTACCAACTGATTCTTCCTTTGTGGTCAGCAAAATCTCTTGTGCAGTTTCTTAGGTTATTCTTTTGGGAAGGGCGACAATTGTCACTGAATCAAGATCTTTCTGTTTTTCCTAGGAGAATAGCTGGAGGTTATCTGCGTTCTGACTATTTTTTTTTTTTTTTATCCTTTCTAATATGGCCATGACCTTTGGGGTGAACAGGAAGAAGAGCACTAAACACAGCATTAACATGTCTCGCTCCATTCCCCGGCCCCACGCCAGGCTGCCGGTGTAACTCTGCACCAGTCTCTTCACCTCTCTGGGCTTCAGTTTTGGCTTTCTTAAAAAGCAGATGATGATATTTGCCTATCTCAAAGCTTTATTACAGGGATTAAGAAAGGTGACAGAAAGCATCTAGCAGAATACTTGGAATGTAGTAAGCTTTTAATAAATAACGTGCTGGATCTTGTGTTGAATATAGAAAAACAGCTTAACCAAACATACGTGACTTCGCCTTTTAAAAAATGTCTCTTATTTCTCTTAGGTGCTGCTTACAGCTGATAACAGATAAACCCGCTGTTATTCAAGAAGAGCTAGATCTTATCCAAGCCCTTGGATGTCTTGAAGAATTTGGGGTAAAGATCCTGCCTTTGCAAGGTGCGTCTTCTGCTTGGTGTTGCACTGTTATTATTTTGCATTGATTTGCGAGTGTTTCTTTTTAGTTTCTTAAACCAACAAGTACCTTTGGTTATAATCTAGCGGCAATGGAGCCTGCCCTCTGCACCATTTTTCAAATGAAATTTAAGTGGACATCCAAAAGGAAAAAATAAAGCCAGCATTTTATTACAAATTTCTTTTTTAAGTTCACAGTTATGACATTAAAAGAAATAACATTAGGAGCAGCAGTAAGACTGTAGAAATTGGGAATTACGGATGAGCGTTTCAGATTTCTATTAGTTTTGGCATACAGTTTATTTCTGTGTTTTGTTTCAGTTACATAGATATAGAAGTAGTTATAAATGATAAGTTTCTCTTTATGCTTGCTGCGGAATATTCTTTAATTAAGTCGATACTGTTATTTTAACAGTATGACAGGGAATGACAGGAAGTTCTTGTTTAGAGTTTAATTATTAGCCATATCTTAACATCGCTCAGGCTCTTTGACCTAAATGTAAGCATTAGGTAAATCCCAGCCAGAACCAGCCCGTTGTCACACTGTCACTTGTTACTGTCGACGTCCTACTGCGGGCACTGCGGGCACCTCCCAGTGCTGACCCTTACCTGACAGGAGGGAGGTAGATGTTCTGTGGCTTCAAACCCTGGACCTCACTCGGTGCCCTAAGTGCAGCAGGCAGCTGGGTTATTAGCGGTTTGCTTAGCTGGCTTCACGGTGATCTCTTATCTTGATTCTTAACTCTAGAAATGTTTAGAATTAAGGGTAGGGGAGGTGGGGCTGAGTTCCTTCTATCTCTCTGGATTTGGGTCAATTTTCACCAAAATTATCTTTCCTTTCCTTTCATCTCCCAGTACCTTGGGCAGTGATGGATGGCCTGTGATAGGTTCCTTGGTGTCTGTGTCCTCTGTAGTGTTTCGAGTCAGATGGATCCTATTGGATATCTTAGGGAATGCCACCAGAGACATTCACGTGTTTTCATGTGGGTTTCCAGGGTAGTTTTACGAAAAATTAAAATTCTACTTGTTAGACTTGATAAGGTAATATTACTATTATCTTGAATATCATTGTTTGGAAATAATTTGTACATGATTATAAATATCTTGAAGCATCTTAAACAAGTATAGTAAAGGTGATTGTTAAATCACTGGACACTTCTATTTAGTTGTATCACTCATGTAATTTTCGAGTTTAGAGCTTCTTAAAATTATGAAGATTAATCAGTTATTAAGAAGCATTTTCAGTTTATTCTCAAGTGTCTTAAATCATTAACTACCCTCCCAACAAAAGTTATGTTTTTAATTGAAGTTTGCAGTCACAAGAGAGTACAAAGCACTGCAAAGCTAGCTCTTCTCATATCTCTTGTTCGGCCAAGTCGTTACAGCTTCCTCCCCCTCCCTCATTCGTTTCTCTTTCTCTCCCTCCTTGCCTCCCTCCCTCTCTCTCTTCCTCTCTCCTCTCTCCTCTCTCTGCTAGTTATTGAATCTAAACAAATTGATATAATGCAAAACATTTTTCTTACAGCTCCCCAAATGCTACTGAACTGTGAAATATTAAATTGAGCTCCCATTTTTTTCTGGTGCTCAATTAGCTGTAATTTTGTTGGCCGTATCTGCCCATCAACTGATGAGTTGGAATATCCGTAACCAAACCTGCACTCCTGCTGTAGCTTCTGAGAAATTTCCTGACTGAGGAGTGTCTTAAAAATGACATCTGCTTTCATGTCTTGACAGCTTCCCAGCTTAATATATTGATTTGAAGTTTCTTAATAGAATGACTGTCAGAAAATCTTCCGGATGTGGAGATGAAGTATTGCCTTTGTGTACTGTTTGTTGTTTTTACACCATGGATACAATTTAAGTTTAAGCTGTTTTTGTATTCATCAGGAATACTAGACAAGCAAAGTAACTTGATATTTCAAGAGTATGGTCCAGGTATCTTAATGGTAGTCTAACAGTTCATTTCGTCGCTTTGTTTCAAAGCCTTCTTTGCCTATACTCCCGGAGCTGCTGTTTTTCATCAGGTGAAGGCTGGTGGTATTAGCTAAATGATAAGTAATTAGTTAACAGAAACAGAGTTAGAAATATTATGTAAAAGCAGTTCTTCTTACGGATGAGTCTCCTGTGAAGTGTTCATGTGTGTACGTGTGCGCGCTTTTCCTCATATATCTTGAGTGTTTGTGTTTGTGCAAATTATTCTTACTATTCACACGAGCAGGTTTAGGGTCGTTCAGTTGTCCCCCAGATTCTTTCTATAATAGGGATGTCAGTTTTCCGGGTGCACAGCAATGTGGTTAACCCAGCCTGCAGCCTGTTTTGCCGCTTACTGCCGGTAACTGGGCGAGAACCTTAACCTTTCTGTGTGTTTACGTTTCATCGTGTACGGAACTGGGACACTAACAGCACTTTACAGAATTGCTCGTGGAGATTCCGTCACACGCGTACCGAGCCTGGGACGCTGTCAGGGCTCCACAGGCACCTGCCGTCAGCTTTGTTTTTCTTCTCCCAAGTACTTCGTCCATGGTGGTAGAATTAAAGCGGACGTGCTTGCTTTGTCATTCCCCCTCTGTCCCTCCCAGCCGTCTCTTCATTCTCCTTTTTTCCTCCCTTTCCCTTTCATTCCATAAACATCAATTTAGGCACTTCCCTCGCCCCCCGCCCCCTCCCAGGAACCGAAATAATGAAAGGAGTAAGGGCCACTTCCTGACTTAGAGGGACTGACACATGACAATGTGACAGAGTAACACCAGTGTCATGTATGAGTTTAATGTATGTCTTTGAATTTCACCTTCTTCCAATGGGGGTAATAAATATTCCTCTGACAGCCTGAAAGTTATAATCCCAAAACACTGAAAATCCTTACGTTAGATGATCCCATACTTAATTAGCATTTTTGTGACTATGTCACTAATAATAGTAGTAACTAATATTTCTCGAGTGATTTTTATGTTCTAGGTATACTTGGCATGTACTTATTAATTCTGATACACACCATGTGAGGCAGTGACTTGTTTGCAGTTTGTAGCTTGCTTAAGTCACACGACTAGGGAAAGCTGTAGCTAGAATTCACGTGTAGGTCGTCTGGCTCAGGAACTGTATTTATAAACAGTGAACAATACTGATGAAGAGATGTGAAAGTAAAAGGTGGTTTGAAAAGGAAACTGGCTTATTCTCTTACTCATCAGCGAGACCAGCAGTCTCCAACCATTTTGGCACCAGAGGCCAGTGCTCCTATGAGAATCTAATGTCCGATGATCTGAGGCGGAGCTGAGGCGGTGATGCTGGCGCTGGGGAGCGGCTGCAGATACAGATGGAGCTTCGCTCGCTCACCTGCCGCTCACCTCCTGCTCCATGTCCCAGTTCTTATCAGGCCTCGGACTGATACCGGTCTGCAGCCCAGGGGTTGGGGACCCCTGAGCCAAATGACTAACTACTGCATTGTTCCCGCCGTCCTCACCTGTACAATTCAGATTTGTGCTTCAGGTGTCACGGTTAACTGTATGTATTGTGCACCTTTGATGCCATTTATGAGTTACTGAAATTGACATTTTACATCTGTGGTTCACGGGACATGCACTACCCTGCCTCATGAGGTGATTGGAGTGTTTATCATGTTGATAGCTAGTCAATAAATACTTCATAAGTCTGAGACCTCTGTGTGTGTGTATGAGTATGTTGTATAATAGTTTTTTCTTTTTTTTTTTTTTAATATTTGAGATATGTTTGTGAGAGCCACAGGACAATGAGGTATCTTCAGCAATTAAAAGATAGGTGCATATGTACATATCCTTTTCTTGTTCATTAATTCCATTTTAAAAAGGAATTTTATGAGCTGAAGATCTTTTCCTTTCATGGACACAAAATAATATCTAAATCTTGAACTTATTTAAATAAGAGGTCACATTTTGAAATACGATTTAGCATGTCCTACCTATGATAGGCAGTAAAAAGAGAACTGGTACAGTGTTTGTCCAGGGGCTTGGAAAAATAGATGAATAAAAAGTCATTTTAACATGGCATTTGCACTGTTAGAATCCTCCTCTCCGAGTTAATGTCCTTGAAATATTAGTATTACGTCTTACTTAGGGCAGCAAGAAGACAGATAACCAAAATTTAGTGTTTCACCGAAAGGAGGTTTAGAGAAAATGACCCAAACTGGTTTCAGTTTCCACCTTGATTTTATTGAGCTGGAAAGACAGTGACACTAGTAAGGAAATCAGCTTATTAGAGTTACTAAAGCTAGAATTTCTCTAAGAAGAATACAAGAATTCATCAATGGCGATAAAAACATCTGTGAAAACCCCAGGTTTTTCATGTAGGTTAACGATAATATCTATAACAGTGTTGTTTTGAAAATCAAATTGAGAACATGTAGGAGGCACCTTTCTCATAATTACTGAATCTGAAGTATTGATGTAGTACACATTCTCTTAAAATATATACTAGAAGGAAAACCCATAGAACAGTAGAAGATATCGAGGTAAAAAAAAAAACAACACAATTTTTTAATTGAAAAAAACAATGGAAAAGTGTCAAGTATATCAGTCAGTTTTGCTGGACTGTGCTATAGTGAAAAACCCAGCGGCATGTGACATCAAGTTCACTGATGCCAGCGCCACTCCACGAAATGGGACATTCTCAAGGTGGAGGGGAGAGGTCGTAGTGAGGTTCCATGATGGCTCGTAAGCCTTTGCTCAGGAGTGGCCCATGTCACTTCCACTCACACTTCGTGGCCCATAGGAGTCGCACGGCCAAGCCTGCTGTTGGTGAGTCAGGTATCTGGGATGTGAATAATCTCAGTGGACACTGGAAAACAGTGACACATCCCGCAGAGGCTGTGGTCAGATGTAGTTACTGTGAAGTAAGTAACCGCAGTCTCCATCCACCTTACATTGCGTAGTCAAGGCCACAGCAGGGTCCCTGTACAGCAGTCGCATAAGTAGCCGTCTTGAAATGGTTCAGCGCACACAAAAGTGTTTGGAGTAAGAGGATGTAGTGTTTGCAACTTATTTATTCTCAAATGGTTCAGAAAAAATAGACGTGTGTCTACACATATTTGTGTATATGCTATGGGTGGGGGGAGTGCGTGAGAATGGAGCCAATCATTCACAATTGGTTCATCTTGGCCAAAAGTATAGAGGAGTTCCTTGTGCCATTTTTGTCACCTTTCTGTAAGTTTGAAATCAAAGTCTTACCAGTAAAGAACCCATACTAAAGAGAGGCTGCTACCCCTCTCCTTATCTCCCCAGCCTCTGGGCGCCCCTCTACCTAGAAGTTTTGGGAGAACCTGGGAGGCATGGGGTGCAGCCATGGATTTAGGAACGGATAAAGGAACGAAAGTGTGAAAACCATTCAGGAGCTGTGTTAGATTCTGGTCCCATCACTCTTTTGGTGAACTTGGCCAAAGTACCGAAGCTTTCTGCACCTCAATTTCTTTCTCTGAGGGCAATAGTACCTGTCTTGTACAGTTCTGCCTTGTAGGGTTAATCTAATTAAGCACTTATAGCAGTGCCTGGGACACAGGTCATATGCGTTTAATGTCAGGGGCTGTCATTAAGTTGTTGTTGTATTTATTGGGGCCCAGCCTCCCGGATAGTGCCATGCTTCTCAAAGATTGACACCTAAATAAATATACCATTTTTTATAGCATATACAATAACACTCCTTAAAGGTGTTTTTTTGTTGTTGTTTTGTTTTTTTGTTTTTTACCTCTTTAAGTTTTCTTAATTACCTCATAGAGTAAACATGTGTGATCAGATATGTTTTATTTTCCTATCAGCTAAGTGAGTGAGAGGATTGAGTCTATTTTGGAGAAAGGTTAATAAATTTGAACGGTGAGCACTTGGAGGACCCCTGCCCCCCAGGCTGGGGGGATGTTGTGGAGATAGAAAATGGGTATTTGGAACATGGAACGGGTTTTGGTGGGGCGAGGGGAAGGGATGGGCATGTATAACAGGAAGTATGTAATGTTTTTAAGGAAAAATGTGGCCTTCTTCAAAATTGTCCCCAAGACCTGACCTGCACCTTGAAAATGTGACACTTTTTTCTAGCTTCAGAATGCCCATTTGCTGTGTAAGAAATCTGGTGACAGAAAAGATCCATCTTGTACATTATGCAGAAGCAACAGTAATTTTGATCAGAAAATAAATGGTGTGCTTTCCTTAATTCTTGCTGACCCGGAGGCCAGCCCGGTTTCCCTTTATTTGGCCATCCTCTGCGAGGAAGATGACGGCCGCCTTTTGCCTCTGGCTCCGGGTCCTTACCCAGCTTGTCTTTCTTTTGCAGTGCGACTGTGCTCGGACCGGCTCGGCCTCATCCAGGAGTGCATCCGCCAGTCCCCAGCCTGCTACAGGCAGTCCGCTCAGCTGCTGGGCCTCGCGGGGTCGCTGAGGGTGGCCGGTACGTGTCCAGTAAGGTTTTCGTGTCGTTCTCGTCGTGATCCTAGGTGAACATCAGCACACACACCTACCTGCTCTTTGCAAGGATTTGTCTTTTCTAGACTAGAAGGTTGGTGTGTGATAAAGGTGTCACGTGGACTTCTGCATAGGGCTTGAGTGTCCTCTTAACACGACAGTTGGTTCCTTGTAGAGCGATCGCTCTGCTGAAGGGTGAGGAAGAACCTGCAGTGCCTTTTATGACCTCGTCCTGGAAGTTACACACCATCGTTTCCGGCTTATTCTCTTAGGACAAATCACTCACCAGCCTCCACTTGAGGGGAAGGGAGTGGCATTAAGCTCCATCTTTCAAAGAGAATAGCAAAGAATTTCTGGTCATAGTTTAAATTACATTTCATATACTCAAGACCTTGTCATGCCATCAGAAATCTTCTCTTCTTCACACGAACCATCTGAATCATTTTCTTGAACAGATTTCGAGTCTGACCACACTCCTGGCTGTTCTCCCCGAGTCTTATTCTGTTCTGTTTGTAGTATTTTTCTAGACATCGTTTTTTTGGGGCCTAGTTTTTGGTTCTCTTTTTCCTTTTAACCACCTGCTCAGATTGGAATTTGCTAGACTTTGGACTTCAAGATGACTGACCCATCATATAAAAGCTCATATTAATGGCAACAGTAATTCCCATTTTATGCTTTTATATGTGTTTAAGTTACTTCTTACTGTGTCTCTGACAGCAAAGATATGAATCTCATTTTGAACGCGAGGAAATGGGAATAAAGAAGTTACATAATTTATTGGAGATTTCACAGTTATGAGATTTCTTACTGTGAATCCTTTTCTTGTACCCTGTTTTTCCTTTTTTGACATTGGATGACAGTGATCAATGGACCCTCAATTAAAGTCAGCCACTTAGGGGCTTTAATTACATCTGTGAAATATTTTCACAGCAAGTGGATTGGTGTTTGAAGGCTAGCCAAGCTGACACATGAAAAAAAAGATCACACCTGGCCCTTTCATTTTTGATTTAGGTATTCTGAATAGATGCACGCATTTCAAGAGTATTATCTAGGAGGGAGGTTTTATATTGAATGTGGCATGTGCATTTATTGATATAGTGTTTCATTTCTCATATGTCAGTGCAGGGGTAGAAGAATGTTCCCTTCTTCCCTTCTAGGTTCTTTGGCTGGTCTAATAATTAATTTGGCACAGCACAGATTAACAGGAGAAAAACTGATTTCATACCTACAGGAGCCCCATAAAGACATGAGATCCAAAGGCTGTCAGGCATTTGAGGCTTCTCTACCATTCTGAGCTCGGGAGAAGTGGGTAGGAGCCTGGGGCTTCCGAGGGAAGGAGGACAGTTCACAGGAAGTCGAGAAGAGTGACTGTTTGGTAAACAGATGTGTGCCCTGCCATGCAGACAGGTCTTTCTGATGTAGAAAGCTAGAGCTGACAATAACTCTCTCACTGGTGCAGGCCTTGATCTAAGCTCTCTCTGTCAGTTAAAGGGGGCGGGGTGGTGGTGGGGTGAAAAGCCCCTCCTGACTCTACTGGGTCTTAATTGCCTTCAGCTCACAACGGTCCGTATACCAAAGTGGCACATTTTGGGGTGGCGTATTCTGTTCCCCTTTATTATTAGTGCTACTAAAACACGATTGTGTTGTTCTAATTATAGTATTATGAACTTTAGTGCAGTAGCATCTCTTTTGAAAGAAACTTTGAGACTGGCTTGGGCCAATACTTACCTTGTATTTCATTAAACCTTTGAAGCACAGAAAGAAGATTTATGGGGATATATTTCTGTGTTATGTTTACTTTTTCTTTCAAACGACGTTTTAGCTTCAAAATGCAAAGACCATATACATATTTTTTTTTCACTAGGAAATGTTGAAAATAATTTTAAGGTTCTGTTGCCTCATAAAAATATAAAATATTTGTTAAACTTTTTTAACCTAAATATACAAATTGTATTTGCATTGTAATTCTGAATCATTTGTCTTATAATTAAGAGTTACATTCCGAATTGCATCTGCTCATTTCATGAATGATACACCTTCTCTGAGCCTCTCATGGGTATGGCGTGGAGCAACCTCTCTGCCTTCCAAGAGCACAAGTGCTGACAGAAGGCTTGCCCTGTTAAAAAGATAATCACAGTAAACTGACGTTTAGAGAATTAAAAGTACAGGGACGTGTAGGAGGGGCACCTAAGCTGTGTATTTTATATGAAGAAAGTGTGGAGTTGTCAAAGAAGGAAGAGACATCGAAGCTGACTTCTAAGAAGTCTTTGGAAAAGTCATTTAAGATCTTTGTGTCAATGTGAGCTGAATTTGGTATGTATTGTAGACATTCACTATGGTAAATGAAAGATTAGTAGAGTCTGGAACTCTAAAATGACATTCATTTTACTTTGTGTTACTCCTTATGTTTGTCATTTATTAGTTATAATTAGAAACAACATCCAAAGGGCAAAATATAAAATAAGAATTTTTTTATTTTAAGCAAAAATGTTGAAGTCCCTATTGGGAGGAAAACTCTCTTCCACCTGCTTCGTTTGAGGTGGTTGGCGAAGGGCTGCAGTTCATCACAGCAGCTTGGGAGGCTGGGACCTAATTCAATTATGAAGGAGATTGGAAGGTCAAAGTTGCATGACCTTTTGTCCTAAATCTTTTAAAATCAGCCTGATCTTTACTTTTATTTTTTGAATTAATTTGAAAGACACTATTAATGATTTTTTTTATCAACGGATGCTGTTGAAACCATCGAGTCATTTGTATGTGTTTGTAGGTGAAGACGCAGAAGAAAGGCGTGGCCAGGTTCTGATCCTTCTAGCTGAGCAGGCACTTCGTTTCCATGACTACAAAGCAGCCAATGTGCATTGCCAAGAGCTGATGGCCACAGGTGAAGTAGACAAGTACTTAACACTTTCCTCATGTCCTCTTTGCATGATGAAAAATGGAAAAGGTCTGTTTTGAAATCTGTCTGATTGGTGAGCCAGCCACCTTGTGTTCATAAGACTTAAGAAACATTTTGTGAGCGCTGATAAGTATGAATGCCATGTGCTTATATAGTAACGTAAATATATATGTTATAAATGGGCTCAGGGGTTCTGTTTTATCTGAGATTTTAGTTGCTTTCCATTCCCTATTAAAACAGTCTAATAAGTTTAAGAGCAATTTTATGTAAACTATTTTAATGTTTTTGTTATATAAAAGAAATGCAAATTTTTGAAGTAACTACAATCTGTGACTATATAGTCAGTATTTCTATCCTCTATTTTTTTTTTTTAAAGATAACCTAGTGCTTTTTAAATGAATGTTGAGAAATTGGGAAGTAGTTTGTAACCCTAAAGTTTTCCATATTGAAAGTCTAATTCAGGCCTCTGGAGGATAAGCAGATTTTGTTGTGGAATAATTTCTCTGTTAACGGACATAACACATTCCCCAGTGCGGTAGGAAGTGATGTCATCTTATCGTGGGCTCTGTACCGAATGATTACTTTCCGTAGCTGTGCCTGAATACGCAGAAGCCCAAGCACACCCTGTTACCCGTGTCTGTGCATTCAGAGTGAGAGGTTAAAAATACCACGCCTCACTTTGTGATCATTCAAGGAGCTGTGCACTTTGGCCTTACGGTTTATGCGCTTTTTGTACACATACTGGTAAAATATTGTTCTGACACGTTAAACATGGTAAAGCAGACTTTATTCAGGACTTTTGTATAGATGTTAAGCCTGTCACGGCAGGGGAAAGAGATGGAGCTGAACTCTGAGTGCAGAAACGACCGCTGGGGAGCAGAGGACACAGTAAGGACCAGCCAGGGGGCCAAGTTTGGAGAGTTACTGTGATGACACGTCAGGGCAGGGGCATTCTTGCTGACGGCAGGCCAGGGTGACCGGATGGCAAGGGTGAGGGACGCAGAATTTGATTAGATATCGAATGCGAGAGATTCTCTCCAAACTGACCTAGCAGGGTTCTTGCTAGAACTGGGCTGTGCAGGCCCCACGGGACCGGGCCAGGGTGTGGGCCCAGCTCAGAGGGGCCTCAGGGAGCCTGACTCCGGCTTCGTCAAGGAGAGTCTTTGTCAGTACAGCTGGGAAGTGTTGAAAACTCTGGGAGAAAACTCAGTGGTTTGTAACCTCACCATTAGGAAACTGTTTTCATATAAGAACTGTGTTTTGTAATATTAACCAAGCGATTTTGCAAATATGTGGTTTTTCTGGAAAAATGTATTATTCTAAATTTGTTTATTTAGAGATCTTTGAAATAATTTTATTCCTGTAAGGATGGTATCTGGATTAATTTTTACTTTCTATATTTAGAGAAATTATTTTAGACTGAGGCCTTTGTATTTAGAAAAAAAAAAAAAAAAGCCCTACTTTCAAACCGGAACTTTTTTGAATGAGAATAAAAGTATATTTTAAGAATTCACAGTGTAAAATTATACGGAAAAAATCTTTACTGTCTTAGCTGTTTTTTGTTTTTTTTTTTTTTTCCAAGGACAGTGCCAAGAAGACGGGGGCTGACAGTATTCTTGCTTGGCCCTGTCCTTGGAGATGTGTCTTCTTTTATAAAGTGAATGATTCTGTGTAGCTGTCTAGACAATTTCTTTTTCTAGCACTTTGCATTTACAAAACGCTTTTAAATACAAATGTTATTTAATCCTTCCTGCAGCTCCATGAGGAAGGCAGTGTTATTACTGTCCCTTCGTGGTGGTAATGGACGCAGGATCCTCTGAACTTTCTCGAGCTCAGCAGCGCTGAACAGCAGGGGTGGGCTGTGCCCTCCAGTCTTCTGAGCAGATCCCAGCTTTTTACTCAGTATCGCACACAGCTCTGTAGGTTATTCGTGCTCATTGTCAGGTTATCTGAATTAAACGGAATTTATCAGGAAAACTCAGCTGCAGTAGCGTTGAACTTTTCAGATAATAAACTAGCCTAATACTTCTTTTTCACCTTAGAACCTTATGTTTTTCTGCTTACATAAAATTATGCATCACTAATGACTGTGACTTTGCTTTGGTCACACAGGGCCTGAGCAGAAAGCTTTTTGATTTCTCATGTTGGATTGGTGATTTTTTTCTTATAAAAATCAGGGTTTGTTTTTTTTTTTTTTTGTTTTTTGTTTTTGCCAATTGTGCAGGCTATTCTAAAAGTTGGGATGTCTGTAGCCAACTAGGACAATCAGAAGGCTACCAGGACTTGGCCACTCGTCAGGAGCTCATGGCTTTTGCTTTGACACACTGCCCTCCGAGCAGCATTGAAGTTCTTCTGGCGGCGAGCAGCTCTCTGCAGACAGAAGTAAGCCCTCCCAGTGAAGTATGAACTGCATGTATGCAGTGCATTTGCATTTTATGGGGTACATGGATCTGAGGTCTTTGATCATTTATAAACATAAGAATTTTAATTTATGAAACCTAGCTTGCCACTTATCTGTAAAGGGATTTGAAGACATTAAGATATAAAATAGTGTTTGCTTTATTATAGTAAGGATGAAAGAGTACAAAGCAGATGTGAGAAAAATGGAAAGTAATATTAGAAACAAATAATTGAATATGATGGGAAAAGTTTATGTTGTCAAGGGTAAAACGGAAGAAATGACCATGTAAAATATATTCGAAACCCTATGAATTACAGTTAGTGGTGGCGCTGGCCCTTCGAGGTCCTTTGGAAATGACAGGGCTGTAGGATTCGGGGTGAGGCTGCATTCCCTGAAATCCACGGGAAGATCTGGTAAGGGCGGGCAGAGCTGCTGTTGGGAAATGCTGTTAAGAAGAGTCTGAAATTCACGTTTCATGTCCTGGCCATTCTCTACGTCACGTGTGAGGCATTCCACAGGGGACTCTGCTTCTGACACCGTCGCAGGTCATGAGGTGGTTTCTGAAGGCCTGAAGCAGGCCTGTTACCCAGGGCTATGCGTTATGAAATGGCATTTTTTTCCCTCAAAAGAATACTTTTTACATGTCCAGCCTACGTTGTGAAGAGAGGTGGTTTTAAAAATTTCTTTATATTATATCATGTTTTTTTTTTTTTTTCAGATTCTTTATCAAAGAGTGAATTTCCAGATCCATCCAGAGGGAGGGGTGAGTATCAGTGTTTCACCATTAATTAGTGAAGTGCCACAGAGGTCAGATGCCGAGAGAGGAGGGAAGAGCTTACAAGGTGGCTGTGGGTGGAAGGAATGGAGTCACCTGACCTTAGTTAGGTATGAGGGTGTGTGGGTGTGCGCGAGTGTGTGAGTGTGTGTGTGCATGTTCGTGTGTGAGTGAGTGTGTATGCACGTGCATGCGTGTGGGCTGTTTTTATTTCTTTTGTGTGTGAAATATAACATTCACATAGAAAAAATACACAAGACAGAGATGTCCAAGTCAATAAATTTCCACAAAGAAAATATTCATTAAACCACCACTCAGTTAACGAAATAGTACATAACCAGCTTCCACAAGCCCACTCACCCTCTCCCAGTTTTTCTCATCTCTCCTTCCAGAGATCACCACTGTCCTGACTAATCCAGATACCAGATTTGGTGGTTTTATGTTCTTGTTTTAAATACTAATGTTCATTGCACGCCTCCTGATATGACGGTTTAATTTTACCTGATTTTGTACTTGACAGAAATAGTTACGTTCGATATGGTGAGATTCATCCATGCCGATAGGTGTAGTGTAGTTTCTTCACTGTTATTGCTGTACAGAAACTAATATCAGTGTGCGTATGTGACAGTTTGTCCACGTAACGTTGATTGTCATAGGTTTGTTTTCCATTATGGCTACTAAGAATAATCCAGCATCGTCATTTTGTACACGCTTCTACGCTTCTACTGGAGTCCGCCTACCTGCCCTGGAGGTGGGCGTTCTTAGGTGTGTTCGTGGTCAGCCTCAGCTGGTGATCCCAGACAACTTTCCAGAGTGGCCTTCCCAGTTATGCTGTGACAGCGGTGTTTGGGAGTGACGTTTACTCTGGTCCAGCATCTCGGCATTGTTTGTTTTCTATGTATTTGTGCTTTTGATTTGCATTTATGTCATTACTAATGAGACAGAATTATCTCAGGAGAGATCCTCTTTTGTGAGATGCTTGTTTAGTCCTCTTGCCTATTTTTTATTGTTTTTTTTTTCCCTTTTCTCATTGAATTCTTATGAGCACAATTTGTCTGAAACTATTAAGGAGGAAGTCTGCACCCACTAACACCTCTCTTCCCTTGGCCAGTGTTTGCTCCATGGAGTTTAACTTTTTGTGACAGGTTCTAGCAACATAAAATCGACATATTTTTTTTTTTTTAGGTCAAAGAAAGTAGCCCCCTGTCTGATAATCTAATTAGGTAAATTAAGAAATGCTAATCCTCTTTGTAGATTGGTTTTCCACAGGATTCCTTTAAATGGTAAGCGTCATTTTCAAAGTATACAATGTCATTAATTTTTCCAGTAATTATTTTGGAAGACATCTATTGTGGTAAGTGAGCTGTACCTCATCTTTTTTTTTTTTTTTTTTTATTGGAAATGTCCATTTTGCAACACCGATTTGTGTAGTTGCTTTTAAAAGTCTGATACAAAACTTCAGTTGTGGAATCTGCTGATGGAGCCAGGGCAGAGCTTGTGCCCAGAGAAGAATATGTATCACTGCCTCATTGCCATCACTCTTTTATATTCACATTCAGTTTGACAAACATCGTGAGTATACACATGTGCCGCACCCCAAGGCTAAGCTCAGTGCTGAGTGGTCTGAGGCTCTCCAAGCTGCTTCTGTGACTTTTTGTCCCCTCACGGTGACTCCAGGACAGCACTGACCCAGAGAATGACCCAGATCATTCCCCAGTGTGGGAAACGACCCGCATCTCCACGGCCCCGTAGTCACATGTAGTGTTGAGTACTTGAAATGTGGCCAGTGCAGCTATGCAATCAAGTTTTAACTTCTATTATATTCAGTTCAGTTGAAGTTAAATAGCCACACGAGGCCACTGGCTGCCAGACTGGACATCGCAGTTCCAGGTCAGACCTCAGGGGAGGGCTGTGTTCTGCCGTTGGCACTGTGGCTGGCGGACTGTTCGTCGTCGTCACACTCCCTCTGCGTGGGGCCGCAGCCTTTTCCAGGCGCCGGGGGACGGGGTGTGGACACGTTCTGTCCTCTGGCCTGTTGTGACTCGTTGCTCTACTGATTAGTTGCTGTTTGATTTTCCCCACTGCAGCCTGTGGCGTTACCTCCCTGGGATTCAGAGCAGTTCTTATCCTGACTGTGGTGACTGATGTTTGTGTTAGGAGCTGGCGAATTTTCCCTTTGAGTTTCCCCATCCTTCAAGGTCTGGTGGAAGACTTACTTTTAATGAGTTCTTCTTCGTCCCACGTTTTGTATCTTTTGAGCCTCTGCTCCTTTCCTACTGGTCCAGCCACATCTCCCCCTCGGCCGTCTTTCCACCCTCATCTCTTTTCGAGCCTTCCAAATGTAGACTGTGTTGCAGTCACACTGACCCCACCACTGCCCTCTGAGTGGCCTCGCACACCTTCGCTGTTGCTTAGAGGTTTCTCCTGGCTTTCCTGGCTGTGCTCTGGTCTCTCTCACCCCTGCACCCCATCTAGAGTACCGATTTTCTGTGTAAAGTTTTCCTTGAGTCTCTAATTGCCCTTCTCTGTCCCCCCTCATTCTCACATCATTGTGTCTGCTCTTGTATGTGTGGTATTGTATGGTAACCGGAAGTATGACATTTATCTTTTTACTCTCTCTCTAGCGTGCTTGTCACATGGTGAACACCTAGGAAATGTTCGATAAAGAAAGCTCAGTTGAGAACGCCCACTGCATAAAATTAGTCTGTGATAAAATGAATAAGAAAGTCAATGTGATCCTAAAAATAAGAAGGAATCTCCCGTTTAAGTGACATGTATGTGCGATGGTGGCTGAGATCTTGTTACGTTTTGGCCAGTGTAAGGGGTTGTACCATTTCCCTGTTGGTTATAGGTCTGCAAAGTATTTCTGCTGGGTTCTGCTCCATAGCTTGTTCTGAAGCCTCATCCTTCTTTATTAAAACCATGAAAGGCCTTTTGGATTTTCTATTTTCTGCTTCTGCAATGAGTTATAAAATGTTGGGCTGGCCCTTGGTGACTTCTTTGGCGTAGGACATGCTGTGTCACCACAAGCGGGCACATGCTGCTCTTTAGTCAGTGGGGACCACCAGCAGTCCTTTCCACGTTCTACTTAGCAAGGAAGGGCATTAATTCAAAGTGATTGTCTCCTCGCCCTCCTTTAGCTCCCTAAAAGGTTTTCTGTCTTCCTTTGTCCTCTCTCAGCAAGTTACAATAAGTCTAGATCTCGTGAAACGCTAACCCAAACCTTCAATGAACACGTTATGCCTGTGATTCATGAAGCGCATTCAGAATAGTACAGCTACTGTTACTATATTAAAATAGTGCCCAACTATAAGCTGCCACGGTTACATATGAACAGACATAATAGCCACATTAAATGATAACATATGAGAGCCCACTGTATGTGTAACCTGCTTAGCTCAAGACTTGCATTACTCAGTTGTGAAAATAATGACTTGTATTTATACATCCCAGCAAAGTGAAGATGAGATTGGTGTGCATTTGCATCAGTACAAGTGTAGCCTACAGGTCCGAGGATGCTGGTGGCTGTCATCCCTGTGAACCAGATATTTGTTTGTACATAGAACAAGGCGCATTGTGAAAAACGACCAAAATGAGAGTTTTCTAGCTTCTTATTAATGTTGGTTATTATGATTTTTAGATGTAATAGTATTCCGCCACTTAGAGTGTATTAACATTTTGTTTAGCTAGCATTCGTTATATCACTTAGCCAGTGGTGTTTTCCCCAGATAAATCTAATTAGAGCTGGAAATGGATTATATACAAGGTTCCCATTAAAAAATCATGTTCACTGTAGGAAAACTTGTTGTTACCACTGTGAGTAGCTACGAAATTATGCAACTGGACTCATTTGTGTTTAGAACAGACACATGGCCTAAGCAAAGAAACATTTGGAATTTATAAAAGGATTGAACAGAAATAATTACGTAAAAGTGAACAAAATGACAGTTGTATTTCAGTGTCATGGATGACCCTTATTTTTTTCCCATTCGCTAGTTGATGGATATTTTTTCCCACTTTTTAGCTGTCATGAGTAATGTTGCTATGACCATCAGTCCACACGTCTTTGTATGGGAATGCGTTTTGATTTCTCGTCGAGGAACGTAGGAGGACAACTGCTGCCTTGCACGGTGTATATTTGTAGAAACTGCCAGTCGTTTTCGAAAGAGACCGTGGCATTCTCCTTTTCACCAGGAAGCATTAAGGCCCCCGTTTCTTCACATCCTCGCTGACGCTTGTCATTGACTGGCTTTTTGATTAGAGTCATTCTTGGGGGTGTGTGTGTGTGTGTGTGGTATCTTAGTGTCATTTTGCTGTGCAGTTTTCAAATTATGCATATTTCAAATAACTACTGATAATGAATACCTTTTCATATGCTTATTGGCCATTCCTATACCTTCTTTCGTGGAATGGCTGTAAATATTTTGTCTATTTTGTAAATGGGTAATTTGTCTTATTGAGTTGTAAGATCTGAGGTCTTTTTACGTATGTATGTATGTATGTATGTATTTATATTCTGGATACAAGTCTTTTATCAGATGTACGAATTGAAAATATTCTCATCTTAAGTAAGTGGCTTTCGAAGTGCACAAGTTTTTAAAGTTGCTAAAGTCTAGTTTATCAGTATTTTCTTTCCTTGCTTGTGCTTTTGGTGTTGTATCTCAGAAATCTGTGCCTAACTCAAGGTTGTGAAGATTTGCTTCTGTGCTTTTTTAAAAAGAGTTTTATAGTTTTATTTTTTATATTCATTGACAAATAAGTAACAATAAGAAGCCACTTTTATATGAAATAAGTATAGGCTTGATGAAAAGATGAATTTACAACAGTGCACAAAAATTGACTCAATGGGATCGTATTTGTCTGGTTTTCTTTTCATTCATGATAGCTTGTTCTTTCTTAAAAGATTTTAAGTCTTGTATTTAGTATGCACAATGACATGAATTAATATTTTGATATTTTAAATGAAATAATCTTATCTGGAGTGGATTTTTGTTATAATTATTGCTCTAGTAACTTTTTTCCCCATTGGTTTTGGAATTTTAGTTTACAAGCTCATTTTGAGTCATCTCGTTTAATTTTTATCTTTTCAGACCGCATCTAAAGATTCCATAGTTTTGTGGTTTCCCTCGGTCTGGTCCCTTGGTGCTTCAGTCCGGAACCTTGTGCTGTAGTAGCTTTTCACCTGGCACTCCTTCCTCCTCTTAGGGTTGAGGATGTGAGTCGTACAGACAGGAGCCAGGGGGCGATTTGGCCCAGTTACTTTGGCCCTGTCTTTGTTCGCTGCTTCTCTGGGCCAGCAGCTTTACAGTGAGCCTGGTCCAAGTTCTCCCTCTCACTGGGGTCTGTTTGATTCAGAGTTCTTCTCTGCAAAGGGGCATCCGGCAGCCACTGGCAGCTCCTGAATTTGAGCCCCAAAATGTTGAAGTCTATTGAATCTGAGTTTCTTTTGACTCTTTTCTTTTTCTATTCTCAGTATTTTGGAGCACACTGAGCATATTGAAACATGAGTTCATTGCTCCATCTTGGCTGTAACTCATAATATTTTCTTTAATCACAAAAATAGTACAGGCTTTTATTTTAACAGTTCATCTAAGGGGAGGCAGGAGTTCAGATAATCAGCGTAATCTGGTGTCTTTTATTTCTTGAAAGAAGAATGAGAGTTGAAACGTCTATGATAAAATATTAACATTTGTTAACTTTGATAAGTACATGGAAAATTGTGGTAACTTTGGTCTTTCTGTCTTTTTAAAATATAAAAATAAATCAATAGTGCATTGGTATATAAGTTCTTTTTCTTCTCTCTCAGTCATTCCATGAACCCCGCTGTTCAGAGGTAAACATTATTCAGTGTATATATATATCCTTCCGGACTTTTTCTGCATGTGGACAAATTTTCTGTACAGATCTCCTCTGTTTCCTGGACTCTTACTATTTTTTTTTTAAACTAAAATGGATTCCTACTGCCTATATTACTTTGGAGATTGCCGTTTTCACGTCATATTACATGTCATGGACATTTGCCTTTGTCATTATACACACACTGTGTATATAATGGTGGGATAGTGGCCATTGGATGCACGTGCTGGATTTTGTTGATTGTTTCCTCTGTTTTTGGACTGTTAGATTATGTCCAATCTTCCTGTCACACTGAACTCTGCTGAACGTTTTATGGGCACATCTTTGCACGTTCGTGCTGGTGTTGCCCTGGGATGAAGCGGTAGAAATGGGCTCCTGGGGCAGGCGGTTGGTTTCCTGTTTTCCTCGGGTTCACCCGCCATGACTTCCTGTCAATGCTGACTTTGCCTCGTTCACTGTTGCGATGCCCGCACCTCTGGGAGCACAGTCGGTCCTTGTTAATTTGTATTTTGTTATTTACTTATTTATTTTAACGACATTGCCAGGTGAGTGTTCTCTGTGGGAGGCTGAGTTTATGGCGATCACGACATCAGTGATCACCCTGTGCCAGCCTGAATCACAGTTCCCATTCACGCATTTGAGTCAGTATGTAGTGATTTCTCTCTCATGAGATCTGACCGAAGGACAAAGTGGTCTGCCCATGGGCACGCTTGCAGGATAGTACGTTTGTGTCGTTGGGGGCTCAGCAAATCTATACCCCACATTCCCAATCCTCCCAGAGGTTTAACGTGGCTGCCTTCTGTTTTAGCACTGCTATTGGAATTCCACATTTTCTTCTTTTTTTTTCCATCCTGCCCTTTCTTCACAGACTTGTCCATTTCTAATATATTTATTTTGTTAAAGCTCTAAAATAATGCTTAGTAATACAGAATGCATTTTTACTTTCATCTAGATTCGCTGTTAAAATCCACTTGCAAAAGACGTTTTCCAAAAATAATGCGTTCAAGTGGTCCGTCTCGATCACAGTGACATCGTGGGGTTTCACAGCTCCCTTTTGCTTTTAGGGAGGCGTCGTGATGCGATGACGTGCCCTGTAGCGCCTCATATGTCCTGCTCTGTGGGACTTTACATCTTCATCTTTGCTTTACCCTTAGCCGCGGCCGTATCTCCTTATCCTGTTCTCTTTGCCCGCTCTCCATGAGGCTTTCTCTCCTTTGTTTCACCAAAGCGCCTTGCGTTTGGGTCACCAGTGACCTCTTGTTGCTAAATTTGTGGTCAGATCTCAATCTTTATCTTATTTGATGTATCAGCCACACTGGATGCATGCTTGTTTCGGGGGCAACCCATTGTCTTGTTTGTGTCTCGCTGGCCCCTTACTGTCATCACTGGTCCTTCCTCATCTCCTCAGTTAAATGGTAGATACCCCAGGCCTCGGTCTGTAAACCTGTTTGTTCTCTGTCTACACTCATCATCTCACCCATGATCGCGACTTTGAATATCAGCTTTGTGCTGATGCCTCCCTGGTTTGAAGCGCTAGCCTGGACCTTCTGAGTTCGACTTGTGTGTTCGGCTGCTAACCTGACATCTATACTTAGATTTCGTATAGACATCCCAGTCGATATGTTAACATTGAACCACTTAATTTCAATCTCTCCCCACCCCCTCAAAAAAAAAAATAGTGTTCTTTCTGTGGTTTTCCCTCCGTCAGAAAGTGGCAGCTCCAGCGTCCAGCCGTTTCGGTCACACACCTGCTGTCATCCTCGATTCCTCTCTTTCTCCCACGTAACATAGAACTCGATCCAGAAACCCTGTTGGCTTTGCTATCTGGCGGACTTGGAAAGGGACCCCATTGTGCCGCTGCCTCCGCCCCCGCCGTGGTCTGACTGTGAGCACAGCTCACCTCGAGCCTTACGGTGCGTTCCGCTCGTCTTCCCACTCCGTCCTTCCCCTGCAGTGGTCTGTGCTTGACACGGCCGCTGAAGTGAGTCTGTAAAAATGTGTCAGAGCATCGCAGTCCTCGGAGGAAGCACTGGGTGTTACAGTCCCCAGCAGACACGCATGGTCTGTCTTCCCCACCGTCTGCCAGACTGTCGCTGCCCTGCCCCACGCCCCCTCTCACACTCATGGGCTCAGGGACGCTGGTCATCTCGGGCTTCTTGCTGCCCCCGTGTTCTACCTGGAACACTCCTCTCCCAGCTGTCAGGTGACGTGTCCCCCTCACTGCTCCCAGGTCCCTGCTCACACACTCATCGACAGCTTCCTTGGTCTCTGTGTCCGCAGTCATAGTGTTCCTCCGCCCATATACCATTTGCGTGTTCTCCCTCACTCTTAGCATCTATCTGATACACTTCTCTGACATGCTTTATTTTTATTTCCTGCTTATCTCCTCTTAGAATGTATGTTCTTTGCGGCAGGAACCGTGTTTTGTTCACTGCTGGATTGTCAAACATCTAGAACAGTTGTCTGTCCCTGTTCTGTTTCATGTCACAAATATTTGCTGCAGAATGAATTGAGTGAAACAAATGAGGGAAGTAAAATGTGGACATGATGGGTGGGGACAGATTGTTATTACATGGGGAGGAGTATTTTCATGGAATCCGGTTTGATAAGTTTCTTTTTTCCTGACATACAGTGAATTCTTTGAGAGCGGGGACCCTGTTTTAATCATTGCCTAGCACTGGATCTTTAAAATGGTATACGTGCCAGAAATATGTGTTTCGTCAGCTTATTTTGTGGATATATTTAGAAGCCAAGATTATTTACCAAAAGTGATTAAAAATTGGGCTTGGAAAAAGAAAATAAAAATGTACTTCACATTCCTTTATCTTTCCTAACTAGAGGTCTTTAATTGGGGTCCAGGAATGCTAAGGGACTTAAAAGGAATTTGGTCTTAAAGTGCCTGAGGTAGCGTGACAGTTTTGGTTTGGGTGTTTGTGACTGTATGTGTTCACATGTCTGCACATGTATGTGTATTCGGTTTTCCGGGGAGAGGACTTAGAGCTTCATCAGAAATATACAGGGGCCCACGACTGTCAAAGGCGAGAACATCTAAACTGTAGTGTGGCCTGTTAATCAACAGATGAAGTGAAGCAGAGTCAGACTTCAGAGTGATTTACTCCACACAGTATTTTTCTACTGCTGCTTCTGACAGGTACTTTTAAAAGTGCGTCGCCATTTGTAATGTTTTGAGTTCGTAATATTTGGCATTTGTAATATTTTGAGTTCAGCATGAAACTTGCTGTAAGCGTTAGGTGCAGATGAAGTATTTAAAGGTAGCTTGGAGGAGAAGGGACAGTGGTTTACTCGGTTTCAGTTCTGTCTGGAATCCTTATTTAGTGGATGTGGACCACCAGCCCAGTCGATGGTAGATAAACTGCTTTCTGAGAAAATATCCCTTATGTTATCAGACATCTGAGAAAGCCATTCTTAAATGGATTATTTGTTATATTAACCGGTCAACAAGAATCATTTCTGTAAGCCAAGCTTGATGCTTGGAACTCTCCTTGTTCTTGTGAACCCATTTGGAAAAAGCGTTTGTTGTTGGATTTGAAAAATGTTGTTTGTGCTCAGCGGTTAACCTTTGAGCTGTGTACCACACTTGACATTAATGAGATTTCATGTTAAATTTTATGCTGGAAGTTGTTGATTTGGTTTTAGGGATTAATTTATTTCTGCTGTTATACACTCTAAATTAATTAGCAGTGCACAACTATGAATATAAAAAGTGCCAGCAGTAATCATTTCAGGAGTAAATTTTGCCTAACCTCTTTTTTCTTTCCCTATTACGTGAGGTTGAGAGAGAACTAGTTTCCTCATTAATGCCTCTGGTTACACTATAATCTTGGTAGATTGTCCTCAAATTAAATTTCTGTGTGGTACAAATGAGCTCTTTATTGTACTTTCTCTTTTGTGATTCTCATTAGGGGGGTCTGTTACAGAAAAGCTTTTTATTACGCATGTTTTTGAGCATGTGGATTTTATTTATCTTCTGAAACTGTTTTAAATTCCCTTTCTTGGGTCAACCCGTCCATAGGAACAGAAGTAAAGGTTAGGCTCACTTTATAAAATGGAATCATGGTTTCATAGCCTGCATTTTTTGATACCTTCAATAAATTTGATTTTCCTCTGGTTGAAGTTGCAGTCTGTTTAAGTGGCATTTTTCTTCCCGTGTTTATATTTTTAGTTCTATACTTGGATTAGTTGATGACATTCAAATCATTCGATACACCCTCTCAATTAAGATGATTCTAAAGATGAACAGGAATTGAAGATGTGACATGAAATCTTATTCGAATAACGTTTAGCTGTTGTAAACACAGCATATTAGGCTTTAGAAAATGTATCTTCAAACATTTAACTAGTGCACTAAAACTAGAATTTTTATATGTATCTACAGATACAAATGACACATTAGGGATTTTCACATACTCTCAGAATATAGTAACGAATAATCACAGTCCTTTCCCTTGAAAAGCTCCATCTAGTAAGAAAGGCCAACAAACCAGAAAAGTCACACTATCAATATATTATGGTAAGTGCATTAAAAGTATGTGAATAATGCTATGAGTGCAAAGGAGAGAGGGGTAGCGCCCTGTCCTAACAGGATTTTACGTATAGCAAAAATATTACGTGTCAAAGAAAATAAAGAAGAACATCTTTGTGACTTTGGATTGGCAAATATTTCTTAAGTATGACACAAAAACTAATAAAGTGAAAAAATTTGATCAATTAGCTAATTTAAAATTTAAGAGCTTATATTAATCAAAAGACACTATTAAGACAATGAAAAGATAATCTGCAGAGTAAGAGCAAATATCCGCAGTTATATGTAGCTAATAAAGGATGCACATCCAGAATATGTAAAGAACTCTTACAAATGAATAAGAGACACCAGCATCCAACAGAAGAACGGGCAAAAGGCTTGAACAGACATTTCACAAAAGAGGATCCTCAGATGGCCAATGAATACACGAAAGGGGTTCCACTTCATTTGTGACTGGAGAGGTGCAAATGAAAGCCTCCGAAAGATGCCGTTACCTAATCACCAGTGTTGCTAAAAAGAAAAAGGCATGTAATTATGTGTTGGCATGGATGATGGATGTGAAACAACCAGAACTCATGTAATTGCTGGTTACTATAATTGGCATAACTATTTTAGGAAATGTTTGGCACTGTTTGCTAAGTTTGGACATACACATACTCCATGTCTTAGTAATTCCACTGCGAGGGATGTACCCAGGAGTGAACATGATCTCTGAAAGAAGAATTTTGGATGTTCAGTGCAGCATTATTGGTATTCGCTCCAAACTGGAGCGTGCCCAAGATGTTCATCAATAGAAGAAAGGATAAGTAAGTTCTGATACGGTCACACAATGGAACACTGTGATGTTCGCACTGTAACATCATTATACTAACAATGAGTTAGTCTTCAGCTCCTGGCAAGAATATGTATGAATCCATGTTGAATGAAAGAAATCAGGCACAAAAGAGAACATAATTCCGTTCATATAAAGTATAAAAATAGGCAAGTTTACTGTATGCCGCTAGAAGGCAGGGTAGTGTTTATCCTGGCGCTGGTTGTGGCTGAAGTGAGTGCCAGAGGAGTGTCTGGGATCCCAGTGATGTTGTTAGCCTTAGTCTTGATCACATGGGTGTGTTAAAGTTGATCAAACTGTGTGCTTATATGTACACATTTTTTTTAACATGTCTTATACTTCAGTTAAAAGATTTTTAAAGAAAGATCCCTAAGCCTGGATGAAAGACAGGAAGGTGAGAATATACGCTGGCAGTATCATCTCTGCATTGTGAAACTGAACAAATACTGCCCTTTTTCCCTCCAAATCTTCTGAATTTTTCAAACTATTTTTGGTAAGATTATAGTAGTTTTTTAAAGCAGAAAAATAAATGACCTTAAATAGATATGAGAGCGTGCATGCACACGAGAGAGAGAGAGAGAGAGTGAGTGAGAGAGAGAGAGTGTGTGTGTGTGTGTGTGTGTGTGTGTGTGTGTGTTATTGCTAGAATGTCAAAACCCTGCAAGGAACAAGTGGACCGCACATTCTGATGGCCAGACCTGGTCAGGAAGAGAGGAGATGCTCCAAGGACAGTCGCCTGTGGGCAGCACATCCAGCTTGTTTGATCTGCGGTTTATTTTTTGTGTTAAATGGTATTATTCAGATGCCTACTCTGCAGAGTTACTGTAAAATTTAGCATTCAAATGAATAATTGATGTCTTATTCTAAATAATAAATACTTGAAAGTGTCTTGTCAAATAACAAACATGAGTGCATCTCATTGGTAGGATATTAGATTGATAAAAAATAAAGAACCCATTTCTACCTTATAAATGTTTCTGAAGGGGATTGTAGAGCCATGCTCTGTGATGTCTTTACCAAACGTTCTTCTTGTGAAGGAGTCACGATATGCCAGTAGTGCTCAGTATCACATTTCTTGTTTCCAGCAAAAATCGATTTTTCTAACTCATGTTCATATCTGATACTCCTAAGTAGCCACGTCATCACTCATCAGTGTTCACGACAACGCGCAGTTGGCTCATGCCCCTTTCTCCTCTAACACAGAATGAGGGGAGTGCTCCGGGGGGCAGCTCAGCTGACCTGTTCCGCTGGACCACCGCTACCACCATGAAGGTCCTTTCCAACACCACGACCACCACCAAGGCTGTGCTGCAGGCGGTCAGCGATGGGCAGTGGTGGAAGAAGTCTCTGACGTACCTCCGACCCCTCCAGGTAGGCCATGCGTCTCCCTTTTTCAGGTCAGTTCATCTGCACTGATCTGCAGTCGATTGCACCGTCGTTACAGCTTTACCTTCTCTAGGTTATTAAAATAATCTCTCAAGGAATCTGGGTCTCCCATCAGATGGGGAATAAGTAATTTATTTTAGTATACTCCCACGGAGTACTTGCAAAAGAAACCAATATAGATGTAGGTATGGTTTAATGTAGGTCAATTAAAGTTTATTGGGGTAAAGGGAAATTATTTTATCAATGCTCGCTTGCGTTCGCTGTATTTCTATAGGCCAGTAGTCAAGGAAAGTGCTGGAAGCTAGCTTGAGGGCTGTCTTCCGTTTGTTTGAGCTGCTGTAACAAAAATAGAATAGATTAGGTGGCTTAAGCAGTAGACATTTATGTCTTACTGTTTTGGAGGCTGGGAAGTCCAAGGTCAAATTGCTGGTAGATTTAGTGTATGCTGAGGGTCTGCCTCCTGCTTCATGGACGGCCATCTTGCTGTGTCCTCAGGGGTGGGGCATGGGGAGGGGGCTCTCCTGAATCCCTTCGAGAAGGGAGCTAATCCCATTTGTGAGGGCTCTGTCTGATGACCAGTTACCTACCAAAGCCCCAGCTCTTAATGCCATCACACTAGGGGTAGGATTTCAGCGTGTGCATTTGGGGGTGTAAACATTTAGGCTTTCGGAGGAGCTCTGGGTGATGAGAACACTGTAACGGATCTTTCTATTTATTCTGGGAGCTGAGTCAGGACTGGCAGTGGATCAGCTGGGTTGGCCTTCTGTTGCATTTTAACCCATTGTTCCCCTGCTGTCCCCTCTGTATCTTCACACTGTGAAGATCTTTCTCATGTCTCACATGGGAACACTAATTAAGAGAAAAAACAAAACAAACACGTACTCGTAACTGCACCCCAAACACTCACCGATTCTCCCACGAGTTCGTTCATTCACTTACTCCGCGAATACTTACCAGGCGTTTTCAGTGTGTCCGATCCGCTGCTAGTCACTGGGACGGGGGAAGCTCTTCAGTCTGATTTCTTTCCTCTGTGGAATCCGATTTTCAGCGGGAGACAGAGAATCGACAAATACAATATTTGTGTCCTAGTGTAATGGCAGGTGGTAACGAGCTCTGTGAAAACCGCTTAAGCAAGCTGAGGAATGGTGGATGCTGCTGGGGCCGAAGTTCTGCTTTGGAAGGGAAGTTAGGTCTCTCAGAAGGGCCGTCTCTGAGCAGGGACCTGGTCGAGCCAGGCGGAGCAAACGCACGGTGCTATTTGAGAGAATGTGCTGGAGCAGAAAGGAGCCGAGGTCATGTGAGCAGAGCGACCAACGGGAAAATGTCACAGAGATGGGGAAGAGGCCGCCATACAAGGCCTTATGTAGACTGTGAGAGGACCACGGATGTCATTCTGAGTGAGGTGGTCCGTTGCCGGAGCATGCAGGCACAGCTTTACGCTTACTAAGATCATGGAACGGCTGAGTCGAGAGCTGGCAGTAGTGAGATGGGAGTAGAAGCAAAAGGACAGGTCTGTATTCCAGTATTCTAGGTGGGAGGCGGTGGTGGTTTGGACTAGGGTAGCCGTGCGGGAAGAGGAAAGTGGTTGGTTTGGGGATGTGTGGTGTGGACCTGCTCGATAGTCTGGATGTGGATACGCAGGAAAGAGGAGAGGTAAGGATGGCACCTCGGACAATTGGGTAAACGAAGGTACCATTGACTGAGATGCTATATGCTTGATTTTGGAGTAAGTCTGCATATCGCTTATTATTGCATGCATCGCACTAGATTACGATTATGGTTACTTTTCTGTCTCACCTGTTGGACTTTTTGAGGGTGTATGTCTTAGATAAAATGTTAACGTACAGTTTTTATTTATCAGTTGTAATTGTTACTGTCATTTGTATCAGCAGCTTCGTGTTTCTCTAGGCGCTGCTTGGCATGAAGTAAGTGCTCAGTAAACTTGGAAGGAGGACGTGAAGGTCTTTTACTTGGCTCTTCCAATAAGGAGCTTTACGATCTATGTGAGGAAAGCATAATGAAAAGATAGTTAACCATGCTGGGGACACTAGAGATGCGAGGCGTGCTGATGACAGGTCTGAAGGGCGTTGTGTGGCTTGGGGCCGTGGAGGGGGTGGAGACGATGCTTGGGGCACAGTTGTGGCTGATAGTCTCAGCAGGCGAGGTCTGAGGGGAGCCCGGAGCGGGGTGGCCTGTAAGTAGGCCGTGAGCGTGGACAGGACCCTCATCGTGGAAGAAAGCCGCGCAGCTAGGATGAGTAACGCAGACCGGTTTGGTTGGAGTGAAGAGGTAGCCTTTCACGTTGATTAGCCTTTGCTGACTTACTCGATGCTGTTTGTGTGCGCTGTTCATTGCCACGAAAAGTGTTTTGAGCAGGGGAGCAACGTGTACGAAGTGATGTTTTAGGGAGATTATTCCGTCAGCAGAGAACCCTCGCCATGTGCATAACCCCGATTGCTTCAGCATTTTCATTCATTGTCATTGGTGTCACAGTGACCAGGAAAACCAAAAGGCCCTGCAGGGTGAGGTTGGACTTCTGCTCCCAGATGTAGTTATTATTCTCACATTCTCTGCTGGGTGGCCGTGTCGCTCTGACACACTCTGCTTAGATCCCAGAATGCACTTGATCGATGCTCCTGAAATCCTTCCTTTGTCCTTCCTTCCTCCCCCTTCCCCTCCTCGCTGCCATCTTCTCTTTTTCTCTACTGTTTTTCTCTTTGTTCTGTTTAGGGGCAAGAATTTGATGGTGCTTATCGAACGGGAACCGTAGCCAATGAAGATCTCGAAAAACAAGGCTGTCATCCGTTTTATGAATCTGTCATATCCAACCCCTTCGTCACAGAGGTAAGGACAGTGAGCTTAAGAAAATACGTCTAACTATCATGCTGTTGTAGGCATTTCAGTATAAATAAAAACTAAAGTTTTCCTGAAAAGGTACTTCTTTGGTTTTGCCTTAATCATGTTATTCATTAGTTTTATATGATTTGTCTCATATACAGTACAACGGATTATGAGTTTAAAATCTATTTAAAGTTTTGCATAAAATATACGCTTTAGTGAGACGTTATAATTCAGATCACCAGAAGATAGAAAATCCTACAGTTGTGTTTTCTAAGAATATCTTCATAGCAGAAAGTATACCTAAATGGTACCACTCACTGCCTTTTCCGTCTAGTCTGAAGTAACCTACGACACCTATCAGCATGTCCCAGGAGAAAGTTTTGCAGAAGTATTGCTGAGAACTGGAAAACTGGCAGAAACTAAAAGTGAAGACGTATTTCCAACAACAGAAGGTATGAAAGAAGGTTCTAGTTCCTTGACAGGGTGTCACTCGTGTTAGGAGAAGAGTAAGTAAAATGGAAGGAATGAGAGTTAAGAAAAACAATAATACATTTTTTTGGGAATTTTGAATCGCTTAACTTGACACTCTTCTTCATTTATTCATTTCTTTAAAGCATTTATCGAGTCTCTTCTGTTTTCCAGATACTTAATATTGAGGATTTAAAGGGATACATATGATGTAATCTCTGTCTTTAAGTTGCCAGTTAGGTAAAGTGAATGGTATAACGTGCTCGATAAATATTTCTGCTTTTATATGTTAATAACTCAAGGATTTGCTTCATGCAATGTAGATGTATATATTTCATCTTCAGAATTTTCTTCGTGGTGTCATATCTTTCCATGTAGAGTTCTTTTGAAAATAATGAAATGTATGTAAGTTTCCCAAAGACACCTTTCCATCTGTGCTTTTTTCTCTTTAGCCTTCTTCTTTTTAAGATTACTGGGTAGTTTCTTTGACTATTTTCTTTCCTTTGCTCTCTGCTCTGCCATCCTTAGTGAACACCTCATGGCTTAAAGGCTGCTGGAGTTCCAGCTCTCTTGTCTCGATTCCAGGCATCAGTAAGGGGGAAAGGGCGTGGGGAGGGACAAGCAGGTTGCAGGGCAGTCCTCCCCGCAATGTCCACGTACGTACCCCCGGCCACCTCTACCTGCCCGTCGACCTGCCATTTAAGTGAGCACATTGCTGTGTGGAATAAACTTTGGGAAATGTATACGGGGACTAGAACTGTCATTTCTCCAGCAGTCTGATACTATGACTTGTTTTTAGATAATCCTATCTCGTAATTAACATAAATAGCCAGGAAGAGGAGAAGCAAACACTATTTCTCTCTTCACTATGTGGGTCCCTTGAATACTGGAGGCTTTTACCGAGTGTGCCATTTTCCTTCAGTTCCAAGATGTGTGTTTTTCTGCCTCTACATCATTTCTAAAATAAGAGCACATCTCACAGTTGATGGGTTCATTTATGTTTTTTTTTCCTTTTCAAAAAGATGTTATTAAATTCATGGCCCATCTTACGAATGATACTGAATGTATGTGAAGAGTATAGCTTTGTTGCTGTTTCCCCTTTTAATTATTTCTTATCACTTCTTGCTTTTCTTTTGAAACATTTGTCTTAAAAAAATTTTTTTTCAAATCCATAGACATTTTTCTGGGATTCATAAGTTATTCTAATTCTTGAAGAAAAGAAAATATATGGGTAAGCGGGGACAGAATGGGGTGAGAGTAGGCCGGAAGGGGGTGCAAGGCCTCGTGTTGCAATCGAAACACTTTAAATGAACCCTCTGCTGAGATCTATAGGGGTGTCACGTGAAGGAGGTTACGCAGGTTTTCTTTTCTCGCCTTCCTCACCTGTAGCCTGGGCGCAGCAGCTTGTCTGTCCTCCCACGGGACCGTGGTGATGCTCGGCCCGCTCTCGCTCTCGTGCTCCTTTCCCTAGCCTCGCCCTCGCCTGCGTGAACGTCCTCGCCATCATCCTGCTCGCTATCATCCTGTACTCCGGTCTCTCCAGTCATGATTTCCCCTTGGGTCCAAGGCCTGCGTCTGTCATTCTCTGTCCTGCTTTCACATTAGCATCATTTACAGACACCCTGACGCCTGGGGTCCACTGGACACTCTTTATTTCAGAGGTCGGGAGTGGGGCCCGTGCACCAAGTATGCTTTCGACGTCCTCTGGCGATTCAATTGTGAAATCACGGTTAAGACCCTTTGGAAGTTTCACTTAGGATATTAGGCTCTCCCCGTCACATGTCAAGCATCCTATGTCTCTTCCTCAGACTCTGATACACCTGCTTCCTGAGCCAGTCACCCGGCAGGCTGGAGAAACCTCCTGTATCTTTTATGTCAATGTCTATTCTCTTCGACTTGAAGGTCAAACCCCGAGTGCCTTATCTATTCCTAACGCTTTTATAAGGCTGCCGTACACTTTTATAGGGCTGGTACAGAGTTCTGCAAACGGGAGGTGCAAAATCAATGTCTCTCGACATGAGAGTGAGTATAGGGTGTGCATAGAAGTCCCTAGGACAGAGGTCAAGCCTAGGCGTTTGGAGAATCTGAATCCCGTGGACACGTGTGTTAGTCTCAGTAGTGTCTCTGAGATTTTAGCACACGCAAGCATTTTCTTTCTGCCCTGGTGTTTCTTTGTGCTGTTTTTTCTGACATTCAGATGTTACTATTCCACCCAGGGGATCCATGTCCATTAAAGTATTTCACTTACATGCAGAATCTAAGGAATAAAAAAGAACAAAGTAATCAAAAACAGACTCACAGATATAGAGGATAATCTGCTGATGGCCGGAGGGGAGGGGATTCGGGGGCTGGGAGAAAGGGGTGACGGGTTAAAGAAGTGCAGGTGAGTAGTTGATGGATGGTCACGGGGATGGGGAGCACGGCAGTAATGTAATGGCTGTGTGGAGAGCCCGAGGGAAGAAGGAGTAACTGGGGATCGTTTCGTAAACTATAGAAATGTCTAACCAATGTACTGAATACTTGAAACTAATATAATTAAAAAAAATTTTTTTTAATATTGTTGAATTGAGTGGGAAAAACATTTTAGAGCATCTATGTATATATTAAGAATGGAATTTAAAATATATATAGAGAGAAAATGTTAATAATGATCATCTCTTTAATTTACATTTGAGTCTATAATTTATGAAGCATTTTCATAAACAGCATCACATTTGGTATTTATAATGCTAGTATATCTGAAACACCTATCTTTGAACTATTTTATAGTACCAAGTATTTGTCAGAAACTCAGCAGAATTGAAGACTTATATAGATTAAATGACTCAAAGTAAAAATCATAAAAATGTGATTCCTGACTTTGGTTCAAAAGTAGGTTATAAAACAAATTAAACTTTGGACTTCTTAGAATTTTTTAATAAAGTCGAGGAGATTTTTATGAAGACAAGCTGAAGAAAATTGATCATTATTTATTTAACTAAATGAATGATTTAATGGCTAATGATTTCCAAATCAATAATATGGGCAACTTTCCTCTGAACTTAGTTTTGGAATTAAAATGGTCATAGATTGCTTCCCAGAGGCACTGAATTTTACACGGGATCAGTGCTTGGAGCCTTAGGCATAGATTTCATCTGATTCTGGCTTTTGAACTTTTTTAGAAAATGCATTGTATGCAAGGCTTGAGAACAAATTAAACTCATACACAGTGATAAAGGTAGAGCTTTTTCTTTTATGTATATCATAATGGTAATGTAAAATCACTGTGACCGAGTCTGCAGCCAGCATGACATCTGGGGGACCCCAGTGAGACCCCATGGGATCAGTCTACTGATGGATCTTCATGGATTATTTTGTCAAATGCTGCTTCACATGGCTTGCACACTCAAAGACCAAGAAGCTTCCTGTACGTGGGTTTGAGTTCTACTTTGCAAGAATCCTTGCGTCTCAGGGAAGGCTTCCGAGAAAGTTTTGCTGCCCAGGGGTGGAGTGGGGAAGGATACCGTTCCCCCCGTTCCCCATCAGTTTCCTGTTTGTCCGGAAGGGGTCTGGGCTGGGCACGTGGTTGTAGAGATACATGAGCTGTGATCCAGTTGTGAGAGAAAAAGATGTTATGAGGTAACTCCACCAACATTTGTGTTAGGGATTAGGGAAGAGACAGGGTCCCTTTCCTTTCAACCTGTGGTCGTAGGGGTGGTGGTGGACTTGACACTCGTGATTCTTCCAGTCTTGGAGGAGCAGGGAGGTCGTGGGCTTTGTGTGGCCGGAAACTCAGCCGTGTGAATGCCGGAGACGAGGCGGATACAACTTGTCCAGAGTGCGTTTCTGGAAACCCCATTTGAGAAATAAACAACTCACAGGGAGCTCGAGCATTTGACACAGTCATCAGAGAGGGTTTTTTCCCCTCTTTTCTTTCGCCAACATTTTATTTAGAAAAAATTTTAGTGCACAAAAAGTTATGAAAATGCTGTAGCAAACTGTCATATACCTTTCATTTAGATTCCACACTTAATCTTTTATTATACCCCTCACCCACCACCATTCCCACTGGCCAGACTGTCAGCTCTGCCCAGATTATACAAATGACTTCAATTCTAGCCCGAATAAGACACAATTAGGAAGGCAAATCTTCTGGAAAAATATTATACGGTCTATTTCTGAAGTCAAATATCATTTTCTTTGAATTATTCACATACTGTTCTCCTTCGTTAGTGCAGATCCTGAGAGTCTGTTCTTTAAAAATAAAGAATCCATATTGCAATTCCACATTACTACCTGCTATTTGTCCCTGAGACCCAAATGAATGGACTGTGTTCTTGTTTATACAAAGCGCTTATAAGCACAGACTTGCTAGCAGTATACTCCCTTTTATTAGACCTATAACATTTACAGGTTGTCACTTATGTAATTTTTTTTTGTGTGAGAAAACTATTAATGGTTGATTTTTTTAATAAGATATTATATATCAAAGCAAGAGACTGATTTTGTAGGTTGTGATGAAGAGGGGTGTTCTTGGAAGGAACAAACCATATTATCATCATTGTCGTAATCAAAATATTTGTACTACATTTGCACTCAGAAAGCTGTTTTGTTCTCATTTTTAGTGTTTATTTACACGGTCATCTTTCACATTAGCTGTCAGCGGTATACATAATTTTATATCCTGAAAACCAAAAGAAACCATCCTCATTGATCTGTTTGCACTCAGACTTTGCAGCTGCACTAACAGAATTTCCTCTCGTCTACGTTACAAACAGCACGATCTGAGTTCAGGCAAGGTTCCCGTGTGACATAGTTTTGTGTGATCTGCGTAACGGGTCTTAGAGTCCTCTGATCATAATTGTCTGATGAAATCATATAGGACTGAATACCTGAGGCTTGGTAACTATGAATGTCATATGGATCCTCAAGTAAGATAAAGCAATGTCTTTTTCTGTATCCAGTTCTCTTGCAACTGGCGAGTGAAGCTTTACCGAATGACATGACCTTGGCTCTCGCTTATCTCCTCGCCTTACCACAGGTGAGTTCACCCTTGCCAACAAAGAAGGACTCGAAAACAAATTAACCGATAATCTATTGTTTATTGTAATTGTTTGTTTTACGTCTGTCTGTCTGTCTGTCTGTCTATATCTGTGATCAGTATCCAGAGAGTAAATTCTATAATGTCAGCTGAAACGTTTATTTCTAAATCTACTTTTACTTGCATAGGATCTGCTTTATAGAGTCTTCTAAATGTTAACGTAGTCATAGTGAGGTGAACTTGAGTAGATATGATGGCAACTTGGATCCAGCATTCTGCAGGAATGACTGGATCTATCTAGGTCATGGCATGTGATGGATTTGTTGGGTTCCTTTCAGCTGAGTTCATCCCATCGTGTTCCCTCCTAGGTGTTAGATGTGAACAGGTGCTTTGAGAAGCAGGCCCCCTCTGCGTTGTCTCTCCAGCTGGCAGCGTATTACTACAGCCTCCAGATCTATGCCCAGCTGGCTCCGTGTTTCAGCGATGAGTGCCATCCCCTGTACCGGGTAAGTCCTGACGCTGTCCCTTTTATCAATGAGCAGAGTTAAAGTTTTCCCAAAGTAATTCAAACACGTGTTTGCCTCTTTGGGGGGTCCCGACCCTCTTGGTGTCCAGAGCACGTCCAGGTAGCCGACATCCCTCACCTTCTCCGTGGTGGAGTTTCAAGTGGAGTTTCTCATATTTATTAAGAATGCTGATGCTTCCCCTGACTTTTCTGTCATTTACTTTTATTTTACAAAGTTCTTAGGAAAGGCCGAAGTTGTAGGAAAGGCGAGATGAAGCATAGGTGTTTTAATCCACTGCGCAAAAGGAAGATGGCCCTGTCGAATTTAGGGAAGCAGCCAACATAATTCCTTGAGCAGGGCTGCACTTTTGTTGATTTTTAAGGCAGAGTTTTGAGAGTAGGACTTGTACACGTATTATGCTTATTTGGCACCGCGCTTCAGACAGCTTTATGTCACTTATGGGTAATTCTGAGTGGCCTCGAGGTACACGTGCCTTGTTTTGTGGACGCAGACGTGTTACAGACCCCCTAGGAAATCAGCGCTCCCCATTTCGTTGTGTGTCCCAGGTTTAATTGTCGGCATTGGGGAAGTATCTCCTTTGCGTACTGCATCATTTGAAGAGACTTACTACTTCAACAGTAGATAATACTTTCAAATTAATGTACAAATCCAAGGTTCATGGTTCACTGAGGCAGGATATTTCTTCCCCCGACCCAAAAACAGACTGTAAAGAAATAATTTCACATGCGTATCAAAGTTCTAGCTGTCTGCGCCATCCACAGCACATGTAAGAACCTGTAAATATGTGAAAACATTCCTTGTGTGGCAAAATCTATGGCTGTCATTCATCAGTTGTTATTTAGGAAGAGAAGGGGGTTTGGGGGCGCCGTCCACAACGCAGGCGAAATTTTCCAGGGCGTCGTCGTCGCTGTTTCATGCATTTTGTTCCCAGGCTTGGTTTATAATGACGACATTCGGCCAAGAAATGGGAATGTTTACTTCTTTACCGCCAGTCGATATGAAGTATTTTGGGAATTTTGAGGTTTTTTTTGTTTTTTAACGGCTATTGCTGCTTTGTACAGTCACTTTGTTCTATACTCTAGTAATTTTCCTTTGATTTATTTTTATATCTCAGGTATGTTTTTATGTGAAATAAGTAGACCTAGTGTGTTATACGTTGCGGGAATGAAGTGATTACGTATGTGGCTGTGTGGCAAGTTAATTTCTGGGGCAGTGACTTAGTCTCTTACTGCATTTGGCGGGATGGCCAGCAAAGGGTGCTCACGGCGTATTGCTGCTGTCTGCCTCTGAATACCCGTATCTTTTCATGAGTGCTCTGTATGTCCACAGATGCCAGACACTTTGCTCCCAAACTCCCAAGAATGTCGAAACAAAGTTCTTTCGACCAAAAGCATTGTGGCTTATTATAGATTTGAAAAATCTTTTAGTAAGTCAATTATGTTCTCAAAATATATTTGAGATTTCTTAGTCAGTGCCACAGAAATGGGATGCAGATGCTGAAACGGGATCTCTCTCTTTCATTACAAGTATATGATCTGTATTAAGACCCTACTGTGTGCCTGGCACTGCGCCCTACCTTCCGCGATGCAGAGGATTGAAAGGCTGCCCAGCCAGTCAGCTGGTCTACCACTGACTGACCTCCCCTGAGCACCTCGGGGACTCCTGAGCATTGGGACAGGGGGTGAATGTGGCCACCTGACCTCAGTGAACTCCCCGCTTACAGAGGGGTTGTCGAGGAGCTGCGGAGAAGAAGGCTGAACCCGGTTTGGAGACGACACGTGAAAATTTCGTGAAGGCCCAGGAGCTTGCCGCAGAGTCGCATTTCGGCCTGTGGTCTTCAGTTTTATTTCCTCAAAACATTACGAAAGTAGTCCTCTTGGAGGAAGATTCTAGCCGAACACATTTTTGTTTTCCCTGCAGGTAAATGGCTTTGCAGCAGGTAATAGAGTGTACGTGCTGTAACCGGGTTAAGCACAGGGCGGTACGAAAGCACACGGGGGAGCATCCGGTGCAGTCTGGGGACACCACGGAATGATGGCATAAGTTAAGTGGGCTCAGAAAGGACCTCAGTGGAGAAGGGAGCCTTTGACTTAAAGACGGAGGATGGAGCAGCACCATGAGCATCACGGAGAGGAGCGTCGCAGACAGGGTTAGCAGTGACAGACATACCCAAGTGCTGCTGCGCCTGTCCCATGTGCCCTGGCGTTTGAAATAGTGTTGGCATTTTGCCACGTGCAGTTCAAGGCATGGAAGAGGTAACCGACTCCAGGGGAAAAGGTTTGAAATGCAGGTTGTGACCAGACTTCACCGTGACCAGTAGCTTCTCTTCTGTCTGGCCGGGAAGGTGTCAGGATAGGGTGTGACAGCAGCGGTCAGTTTCAGGGCTTATTCACGGGGGTGCCAGGGGACGGTAGAAAGCTAAGACTAACCTCCAAGGGCCCGGCTGTCTTCAGGCGCCTTCCACGCTCGTTCTGCCACTTGGTCTTCGCAGAAGACGCCGCGGAGGGTCGGGCTCCCGGTAGAAAGCGTCCTCCCGCCCCCGAGCTCCTGGTCTTCGGCTTCGGCCTGGGCTTGGGGTCGCCGCCGCTCTGGCTTTGCTTCAGAAGAAGCCATGTCACCGTGTGCTGGCCTCGAGTGATCTCTGGCAGGCAGATCCAGCGGGTCATTCGCAGCGGGATGTTGTCACGTGCTTCGCCTGCGTGTGACAGGGAAGGCCCTCAGTGAGCTGGCCGGTGCATCCTTAACCCTGTCAGCATCCTTATCCTGACAGTGGTCCTCTGAAGTTTGTGTCCTAGTTGTTCCCCGTTAAAACGTCTCTGAATGTAACACCCCTCTTCACGCCTCTGTGCCTGCGTGCACGTGCTTCCTCTGCTAGAATTTCTTCCCCTTCTTCCTGCTGCCAGTGGGGGGGCCTCAGATTGGAGGGGCTCCTGGGCAACACCCCTCTGCCTTCCCGCAGACATGGGCCTTCTCCTCCATCTCTCGCTGCTCCTGCGAGGACCCCTTTGGAGCAGGTCTTCTAGGGCACTGACAGCTCTTGTCGCCTCCCCCTGTGATCTTACTTACGGGCCACAGACCCCTCTCCCTCTGAGGCCCGGACCTCACCCACTGCAGTCACTCGGCGGCTTTTAATTGGCCCGCGAAGGAGTTCCGGACGGTTCTGACGGCTGCGCGTGCGGGGAGCCCCACGGTTTCTCAGTTTCGCGTCCTGACCCCTGTTGGAAGCGCAGGTGGGCACAATAGCTGGATGTTTTAGGTACATACGCGTTTCCCACTGACTACCTAATGGCTCATTATTTGGCTCTTTTCAGCATCTTTCTGTGCATCAAACAGCACTGCCGAGTGTGTAATTAAATGTGACAAACTCGTGATGAATCATTGTGGAAATTGAAATCAAAGTGGTTTCAATTTGTTGCCCACACATAATAACACTCGGTGAAGTGTTGCTTTCACTCGGTTGTCAGTTTTAACGTGTTTCTATTTTCAGAGTCTTTTCACAGTCACCCCGCCCCACACCCTGCCCCGAGTTCTGTGCTGCAGGTAATTTAGGTAGATTACTAGGTTTGAATAAAAGTATCCACGTAGTTTGTGGGGTTATTTCCGAGAGGAGGCCTGCGTGTCGTGACAGGAAACGCCACCCTGAGCCTGGAAGCTCAGGCTCCTGGAACCCGGCACCTGTCCTAGGTGGTGGCCTTTGGAGCAGCCCACCTCGCCTCCGTTTTTCCTTTTAGTGATATGTAAGGATGGTCAGTTGGAGAACACTTTTTTTTCCTAGTATTTATCCTAGTTAACTTGTTTTTATGTTTAAGAAACCATACCCACATAGCCAAAAAAATTCTAATGGTGAAAATGGTATACAGTAAAAAGTCCATGCTTCCTTTTCATTCCTTTCCAGAAATAGTTGATGGATATATGTATCTGTCTAATTATACACACATGCGTAAGCTCTCGCTATATTGTTCTGTACCTTGATTTTCCCCCACCACTGTATTCCCTTTATAATTTTGTTAATGCGTCTTGAACTGTGATCTTTCTAGCATTATTTGGAAAAGTTTCAGAAGATAAAGTCAGTTATAAATGGAAACGTAGCCTTTAGTTTTGCATTCTAGAGAAGCGAACCCAGCAGGGGATGAAATTCAGAACATTGCAGTCGACTATTTCAAAATGTGTTTTTTTTAAAGCTACTTAATTGGAAATACTGAGTACAGAATTATCTCAAGCAAATAACAACCCCAGAGGGGAAACACGGCACGTGTTTAAAACTTTCCAGATAATATTACCAAGGAATGGAGACAGAATGGGTTTATTACCCCTAACTCGTAAGCAGTGGATCAAGTCAGGGAGCTTTCTGTTGTCATGCATATTTATGGATGTTTTGTTTTTACGGGGACTTGGCTACATTCTTTAAAGAAATCATATTTCATTCGCCTCCCAGCCCCCAAGAACTGCATTGCCAAATTTTCGAAAAGTAATAGAATCATTTAACTCTCCACACTTTCGTTTCAAGTTTTGATGCCTTTCCATGTTAATAGTATTTGTAAGCTGCAATGTATTGCGCTATTACTTTGAATATTGAATCTGGAAGATTTTGAAGCTACCTGTAAAGTCTTTCAACAGCTTCTTCGAGGCTAATAGCTTTTATATCCATGGATTATGCCGTTGGACTTGGGTGGGTGAGAGAGGGAGGGAGGTTGGTTTGAAAGTACTGTACACGAGAAATGTAGAGATTTGGGGAGGGAGGCAATTGGGTGAAAAGCGAGGAGGCTTGACTGCCTCCTCCTCGCAAGGCTGCAGCCAAGGATGCGTGGCGTGCGGGTTGGCACCCGTGGGCCAGGCAGGAGTGGCAGTCTCCTGTGCACGTCGCTGGGTCGCTCTGAGGGTCAGATAAAATGCACGTGAAGGTGCTTTAGAGGCCAGAGTCATACACGTGTGGGAGTAAATGAATACGTGTGCGAAGTGAATTGTTGGGGTGAGTACGGGATGCTTTGGAATGTTTTGACAGAAATTGTGATAAGCTCAGGGGAAGAATTCTTATTAAAATTTAAATCGAATGTTGGAAGTAATCACGAGCAGTAAAGATCCTGGAGGAAGAGCTAGAAAGTAGTAGTGATCATGACAAGAAAATAATTTGCACAGAGAGCTAGAACTTACAGCATGCTCGTCTGTTTAGTTTCATGTGATCTTTATGAGGACTCCATAAAGAAACAATGGCTTCAATTTTAATAATGGGAAACCTGGCGCTCAGGAGGGGAGAACTAGTAACCCAGGTTCTTTGATATCAATTCCCATGTTTGTTCACCTAATTTTCCTTTTTTTTTTTTTTCCTGGAAGCCTTTATGCGTTCTCTCTCCTCATCAGTATTATGTTTTACACAATAAACTGAAGTATTGAAAATCTTTCTGTACACTTCACAAATACTTGATCCGTACACTTGAAAATACTTAGAAACCTATTATTAAGGCATTAATAGAAAGCCCCAATTCACCATTTTATTATGACAGAATTTTTAAAAATTAGATTTATATCAAGGGATTGAACAGGAAAGGGTATTTTTGCTCATGATTCTAAAACTTCCTCTGTTACTATTAGAAAGGAAAAAAAGGCTTAGGAATACAGCTCAAGTCAAATGGAAGAATGTATGCATAAAAAGAGTCAGTCTGGGTGGAGTATAGAATGATAGCATTGGGTCCATCACTGAAAGCATTTTCATTTGTAAAAGGCTCTAATGCCAAGTCTTAGTTGCATTTGGTGGGTGCCGTGTAGACACTGGTCCTCATCAAGATCCTTGTCATTTTAAGAGTTAGCCCTCCCTCCCACCAAAAAGGACGGTTCTTGGGAGGCTTATGCTCGGGAGTCATGTCCCCACTCTGCTGCTTACCCCGGATGGCTTTAGTCCACTTACCTCCTTACATGTCTGTAAAACGGTTGATATGAAAAGACCTCTTACGGGATTGCTAGACCTACGTGAGGTTCAGTTCATGTCTGTTTAGCCCTTTTCTATACTAAAGACTGAGATAGTAGGTATTTGTTCTTAATTTTTTCTTAGAAAAGTGAACAAATTTGCTATATAAAGAATATGAAATAAAAAGTTACAAAGGGGCTACACGTAACGAAGAAGAGATTAAAGTTGTTTAAACTTTGTGGGAATCCATTGATTATAATTTTTTTGGTCTGAACTTGTATTTTTAACGAAGAAATCTGTTTTGAATATTTAGTGGAGATATACATGAGAGGAGATGTAGAATTTCCCCAAATTCCTATACCTGGAGGAATTTACAAGGTGTTGTTTTATTTTCATCATTAGATTCTTAGACATTCATCGAATTTAGCCTTAGGAAGGTGACCATCTCCCTAATGATGCTCCCTTGTTTTACACCTGAGGACACCGAGCTCTGGAAGCATAAGGGGAAGAGATTTATTGTTCTCTCCATGGAGTTCCCAGCATCCTTGGCGTGTGGTTCTATAGTGGTGCTTGCATTCAGACGCTCTCTTGGATTCCTTTGTATATACATCTTTGTCAGTCACTAGGTTTTACTTTCTTGAGAGAAAGCTCTGGGCCCTATTTGCTTTCCTATCATAATGGAGAAAATGCTTTAAATGACCTTGTTTTATTTGTGCCTCACCACAAGCCATGAGGAGGGTGTGCGGTATGTTTAGTGATGCTCTCATAGATGAGGAAACAGGTATGAAGTGTCGTGCCCCAGACCGCCCCTCTGCTGAGTGAGGGAGCTGGGATACAAACCAGCACAACCGATTTACCAGCTCCTCCTAATGTCGATTGCATTTCCCTTTTGCCCACACCTGCTTTGTGAGACGCTGGAAAAGACAGATTCGCAAGTACACGTGGTCTCTGCCCTCCAGAAGCTACAGTTTAGTATTTTCAAGGAAAAGCAATATCAATTGTATAAAAGAAGTGTGACTGGTGTATGCCTTTTAGTAAACCCCACAATCCTTTGCATTTTGGGAGCACCTGCTTTAGACCAGGCCTTGTTTACATATTTTATAGTTGTTGTTTCTTAGGCTTCGCAGAACCATGTAAGCTGTGTAGTGTGGCTGTTTTGTCGGTGAGACAATGAAGTTCGTAGTTGTCAACTTGCTCAGCGTGGCCCAGCTGGTAACTTGCATGCTAGTTTCACTATGCCATGACACTTTCCTCACTGGCGGAAAAATTCGATTCTTTTTGTCCCATGTGAACATGAAGGTTGTATGTGGAGGCTTGACATTTTTTGTAGGATCATGAAAAACCTGTGTGATGTCAGTGCTGGCAGTTATGCTCATTACCGCCTTGTGCTACCATTTTGGAGCTTTGCTCTCTGTCTGGTCTTAGATTGTTTCACAAATTGTATTAGAACACAGAGAATAGACACGCGGAGGTGGGAGGCTACTATGGCCAAGGGAAACGTGTAGGCAGCTCTTCCCAACAGGCGTCAAGTCTTGGAGATTCCAGCAAACAAAGAGTAAAACATGAATACGGAGCAAAGATGAGGCGGTCGATGGCATCGGTGGGGGATGGTGAGCCACCGCCGGATGGAGCGGGCACGGTGTCGCACAGATACACTGGGTGGGTGTTGCCGCCGCCTCAGACTGCATCGGGCCCCTTCGGGCCGAGGGCTGTGGTCTGAAGCCGCAGCACAGAGCCCACGTGAAAAGCCTTCTTCACTGTTTAGCCAAACGCGGGTTAGCGGGGGGATTGCAGAACCGGGGCTCGAGCTGCTCAGGGAAAGGACAGCTGCAGGGAGCTCTCCTGACACTCTGAAACCCCAATCCCTGGGCATTGGCTCCTGCTTTCTCTCTGCCAGGCAGAAAAGCGCCAACCAGGTGGAGCGTGAGAACAGCCAGGAACAACAGTGCACCCCTGGGGTGCGGAGCAGGTGTGGATGGGCGGGCTGGCCCCTGAGCGACAGCCCTCTACCAGATTACTGCAGAGGTGGCTGAGCCCACGCTGGGTGATTCAAGGGGTGTCCCATGGGCCTCAGTCAACAAATAGAGCGGGGTTAGGTTACATGTCAGCTCTAGAGACGCCAAGCCGAAACTTGGGGATCCCCTTCGCCTCAGTCCTTCGCCAGGAATACCATCCGCACGCAGGCGATTCCCAAGTCGCTCTCTGACTGCAGTACACTTGGCCTGTTCACTCCGTCTTTCCATCCGGTCTTAGCCACCTAGGCCTTCCACGGACTCTGGAATTCGTCTCTCTGTTTTGGCCGGCCTGTTCACTGCTGACGTCCGGGGGGTTCGCCTACATGGTGACTCCTCCAGGAGGGCCTCCTTGACTCTCGTCTGTAGTGAAAGCACTTCGCGTTTGCCTTACTACACCCTTTTGTAGTCGCTCAGTTGTCTCTCCTACTAGGCGACATTGTCAGAGGACGGGGTCACATCTTAATAGTTGCCTGGTACCTGATAGGTGTACAGGAAGTATCTGTTGAGTGAATTGAACTTGGTCTTTGTAACTTACTTCGGAGAGTTAGTTTTCAAACCCGGGTCTTTCAACTTGAGACACGGTTCTGTGGTTTTTGAGAGCGGGTCTCAGTGTCTGCCTAGGGGAGAAATCAGGTCTGATAAGGTTCCCTTTTCCTCAGGTCCACCTGCCAGCATCCCAGGCCTCTCTAATTGGTTTTTATCACCACTCCCAGGTTGTTCCTTAATAGGATCAACAGAGAGAACTTTGTCGGGCTGGGTTTGATAACAGAGACTCGACCCGTTGACAAATTCCTGTGTAGCTTAGAATAAAAGCTCACCCATTAGGAATGCCAACAGCTTACCACAATTAGGTACATTTCTGAGAACCAAGAGTAGGTTCTGGAGTTTTTTTCCTGATTTGCTTATATTAAAATATATACCACATCTCCGCAGAAATTGGGAGCGATTGAGTTAATGTTCAAGTATTAAGCGCCCGAAGTAATTCCCAAAGTGTGGCCGAGTCGCTCTTGCTTCGTTGACACCCAAACCAACTTTAACATAAATAAATATGCCCAGTTAATTGCTCATTTTTCTTTCCTGTCAGCTGTTAGCTTCTGGGTTTTGTTCTATTTGAATAATTTTATTGTTAGAGAAGCTGCTAAGATTCATACCACAGTATCCCATTGAGCCCCAAATTGAGCAGAGTTAAAACTGGTTGGATGCTTTCTTATGCGACTAGAAGTATTTATGATTTCAGGAACAGGGATGGGTTCCTCTCCCACCCCACTTGTCCCTGGAGAAAACACTCTTCTCCTCGGCTGTCTGGGCATTATTAGTGGGGTTATTGAGCTGCAGCTTTGTTATTGAGAACGCTTAGATGCGCCAGAGAAGATTTATCCAGGGCCCATGCTGATGAAAACCACTTCTGGGGTGGATTAGTATAAATGACCAGAGAATTGGGAAACGGATCTAATATAGGTTGATAATAGTCGAAAATGCAAGAACATATTATTTTCTAAGTGGGTGGCGATTTTTAAGATAGAAGAAGGACAGAGCAGGAGTCTGGAGACTGGCTTCTGGGCTCAGCTCCGCGTCCTGCCTGTGTGGTCTACAAACCGGGCCGTCTCTGCAGTGCGCCCTCTCAGGGCGGTCGTGGGCCACAGGTAAGTGGCAGCAGTGCAGAGGGCCCCGCACGTGCCCAGCAGACATGCTCTTCTTCCTGTTGCTATTTTTTTAATCTTTTTCTGTCACTCACAGGCTGATCCCAAAGAGCTCATCAAGATGGTCACCAGGCATGTGACCCGGCACGGACACGAAGCCTGGCCCGAGGACCTCGTGTCGCTGACCAAGCAGCTGCACCACTACAACGAGCGCCTCCTGGATTTTACGCAGGCTCAGGTCCTCCGGGGCCTGCGGAAGGGCGTGGACGTGCAGCGGTTCACCGCCGACGGCCAGTACAAGAGGGAGACCATCCTTGGGCTGGCAGAGTAAGGGGCGCCTTGGTCTCCTAACGGGAGGGATCTGCATGTGAAAAGACAAGTCCAGTTATCAGGACCGTTCATCTCAGTCCTGTGAAGATTTACATTCACGGTTGCTATAAACAGGGCTTTCCCCCACCGCCCGTCGTATGAGGGATGTACGTACGTGTCTCCCCAAATGGGGCAGTAGATGCACACGTCATCTTTAACCTGCAGATTTAAATTGTAAGGATGGGAATTATTTTAGAAGATGGTTTTTCTCGTGATTTTGATAGCCCGGTACCAGTGTTATTACCACGTGAGAGGCTGTGACCAGGGATGAACATGTGAAACTTGCTCTAGAAATTTAAAAACAAGATTGCCTTTTATTCCTGGCTGGAAATCTAATTTCTTTAGTAGTTAAAAGTTAGATGCAGTTGCCTTAATAGCAGAGGGGGGACCCACTGTCCCGTGCTCAGGGCACCCCTGACCCCTTCTCCCCCCATTTCTGGAGAAAGGAGACCTAACCAGCTCTCACAGGGCCTCTCCTTAGAGGCGAGCGGCAGCTGCCGGTTTTCGCTTCGTCCCTCCCCTATCTCAGGGGCAGAGCGAGCCCGCATGTGACGAGGCAGGATGCCCAGTTCAAGGCCCAGCGGGACGAGTCCCTTGCTTGGTAGGGCCTTCCTCTTGGTTCAATGCTGGTCTCCATTTTTTATTGGAGATGCACTGAGTCCAGATCAGATGAGAATTACTTCCACGTCAGGGGCGGGGCAGTGCGTTCACCCACACCATTTATCAGGTGGAGGTGTTTGTTTTTAACTGCAGCGTTTGTGGAGTGCTACCCTGGGCAGGACACTGAAATGTTTGTGGACTTTATCTCATAAATATCTGCCAATCCTCAAGGACAATCCCGACAGAAATGTCGTTATCCCCATTTTATAGCTGAAGAACTATGTAATGGGATTTTAAGTAAGGGGCCCAAGTTCACATGGGTGGTGAGGGTCACAGCTGGGATTGTTAACCCGGCTCTGTCGCATCAGAGCCACTGTATCGGCACCACAGTACCACGTGCCCTCGCCTGCACCGCTCGGTCACGTCCTCAAGGAGGCGCTGGCGTGCAGGTGCCTGCAGGCTTTCTGCCTTCGAAACTGAGGGTACACTGCGCCTTCAGTTAACGGTTATCCTCTCTCCTGCTACGTCACTTTAAAATAACAAAGATAGTCCTGGTTTTGGTGGTAGTGTTGTTATTATTATTATCATTGTTATTAAAATTATTATTTAAATAATTATTTAAATCCTCAAGAAAATGGCAGAGTAGCCTCGGTAAACTGTGATAATTTTAGATTAGATTAGCCTGGGCTGCTTCTCTTACTGGAAGGCATTTCAGATTCTCTTTAGAGTGAGATGGGGAATGGAGAGATCAAAGACAGACAGCGGGGTAACCTGTGGCTGCATGCGATGAAGAGAAATGTGCGATTTTCTTCTCTCGTCCCCTCTGTTCTCCTGGAGGCTCATAATTTCATAGAGTCATTTAATGTCCCATTGGAAAGGGACCAGAGGGGTAATTGAACCTCTTCATTTTTTTGGAAAGCTGAGTCTGAGAACCAGAGAGCTTTAAAGAGTAGTTCAAGGTCATTCAGCCAGGAGCTTAATGCGGGTTTACAATTTCCAAGTCCGGTGGGCTTTTCCTTCGGGCACTTGGTAACCCTTGGTGCCATGCTCATGGTTTCGTAGAAGAGGGTTGTTAGGCAGAATAAAAAGTTTAAGCTGAGACATGCCTTACATCATCAATTACATTTCGCTGAAGTTTTTGTCCTTTTTTCCCCCTTTTTTATGTATCCAGCTAGCATATGCTATTTGAAGTATGTCCTAGAGGACAAATATATGCTTTTGATAAATGTATAATAGAATCTTCACCTCATTCTATTGCTTAGAAAAATAAGCAGCAGCCTTTGGATGGCTTGTTTAAAGTGTCTCAGAGCGGCTGTAGGTGACGCGAGTTGGCAGTTCTGGTCTGACGATGGGGTTTCCGTGTCACACGGGCAGGAACCCTCGAAGGCCCTGCATCCTCCCGTTTCGCAGCTCTGCCTTCAGTTGTACATAATACGACCATTTCTATTTTCTTATTAATTGTGTATCTTTTAATGGCAGTTTTCTGTAAGTTTGTTATATCTGTCCTTTATTGTCTGAATATTTTAGATAATGCACTCTCGCTGGTTAGAGTGACTTAGAAGAAGCTTAATGTAGTTCAGTTTCTTCCCAATTTATCAAATGATAAAGATACCAGTACTTAGTGAGCACGTACCTGGTGCCAGGCACTTGCTAGACTCCCAGGATCGGAAGGATCCACTGCTAATGGTCCCTGTTCCCAAGGAATTCTCACTGCGTCGTGCAGACATAGGTACTCAATCAGTATTTTAAGAACTAATTTTTAATTGACGATGACCTGGTAATCCAAGAGCTGACAGACTCAATCCAGCCCTTGGCCTTTTTTTTTATCGTTCATGAGCAAAGGATGGTTTTCACCTTTTTAAATGTTTATGGAAAAAGAAAAAATAAAAAAAAGAAGAATATACTATAGGGTCTGAATGGCAGCAGAGCCTCAAAGATTTGTAGTCTGTCCCTGTACAGAAAACATTTGTTAACTGGTTGTCAACCTCAGCCCATTTTGGACCGGATAATTTTTTGTGGTCGGGGAGGACCGTTCTGTGCCTTGTAGGATGTTCAGCAGTGTCCCTAACTGCTGCTCACTAGATGCCAGTAGAACTCTCCTCCGCCACTGTGACAATCAGAAATGTCTGCAGCCTTTGTCAGGCGTCCCCTGAAGGACAGAATCACTGTCAGCCGAGAGCCACGGTCCCTGGAAGTACTTTCCCTGGGTGGCCCAGAAACGTCTAACAGGACTGTGCTCTCTCTCTCTCCCTCCCTCCCTCCCTCCCTCCCCCGGGGCTGACGGATATCCATCTGCGAAGGACGCTGGAGGAGACCGTCTTCGGCGTCGCCCTTTCCCTGGCCCAGCGCTACGGCGTCGCCCGCTGGGAAGTGCTCATGACCCACCTGGAGTTCTTGTTCACCGACAGCGGGTAAGCACACGTGCGCGTCGCCTTCATGCCGTGGCTTTCTGCTCAGAGTCTGTTCCAGGAGAGTCGTGGCGTTTTAAAGCGCAGTTTTGAGCTATCGTGGACCAGCACCGTGGCATGCTATCTCTGTATTCATCACTGATACAGTAATATTCCAACTATAGTCTTTTTGTTTTGGTTTTTCAGTAATGATAGTCTTGAGTTAGGTACTTTAATATTCATTCATTGGTTCAGGGTTTCTATTGAGAACCTGTTCTGGACCAGGCCTTAGATACTAGGTTGGCAGGAGCGAGCAAGTAGACAGCGCTCCAGCTGTCCTGACTGTGTCGTCTAGTGGGGGACACAGGTTGTAACTGAATAACGACACAGTACATGTGACGTGTGACGTTTACTGTGGAAGAGAGCCCAGACGGGCTTCAGCTTTCGCGAAGGCTCTCGTGAGGAAATAACTCTTGAGCTGAGCCCTGGATAGTGGGCTACGATTAACTACGCTGTAGGGAGAGAAGGGAGCCATTTTCTAGGGAAACTAAACAGTTAAGTGCAAATGCTCTTGGGCAGGAAGGACCGTGACACATCCGAGGGCCCACCGGGTGGACCGCGTAGGTGAGGCCGCAGGAGTCGGGCGGGAGCAGAGAGCGAGATGTGACCGTGGAAAGGCCTAGAAGCCAGAGCATGCAGGAGGACCGTGCAGGCCCTACTCAGGGCTCTGGGCTTTTCCCCAAGAGTACCAGGAAGCTAGTTAAAGATTTTGGTAAAGGAAAGGGAAATAATATGATCAGATTGCATTTTGATAAGATTAGTTTGGTTACTCTGTTAAAAGGTTGTAGGGATGTCAGGGTAGAGCTCTATAAACCAATTAAGGAGCTGTTATAGTGATAGACTGTGACAAGTGACCATAGCTTGGAGTAGGATCTTGAAAGGACAGAAGGAGAGATGAGACTGGGTGTCAGAGACATCTCGAAGGTGAAACAGGCAGTACTTAACAAATTGACTCATGAGCATCAACTAGATATGAAGGCGAGTGGAAAGGGAGGGGCCAGGAATCCACCTCAAGTCTTCCTTGGACTGCCTGTGGGATGCTGACACCATTCGGGGAGACAGGGAATGCTAGGTAAGACGAGGTATTTTGAGGGGAGGGCGAGGAAAAGGGCAAAGGAATGGAGAAGTTAGACACACTGAATGGCCAAGAGGCAAGTTCAAGTAGTGGGTGGCTCTCACAGATCTGAATTCAAAAGAGAAGACGGAGCAGGAGATGCAAATATTGGAGCCATATGCACAAGGATGATAGAGAAGCTGTGTTGTAGATGTGCTTTGGGGCAAGCCTGTAGAATGATAGAAGGAGAAAGACTTAGGACAGACCCGAGGCTCTTCCACAATTGATGGTTGAGGAATTGCTGACAGCAAAGGGGCCAACAAGAG